>OY757910.1:3469784-4044784 GCA_963585895.1 Sepioteuthis lessoniana | reverse complement strand
AGACCGGTTATTTTAGGATTATAAATTTATTTCCATCCTGTTTTGTGTTTCTGGTGTGAACCAAAAACACGAAGAAATATATAACAGGACTTCTTCAGATCTAATATTGCTCCTAAATAGTTGAGCTCTCCTTGGAAAATTCCAAATTAAAAACTAATTCTCGGAAGATTTACCAACTCGGAAATGGATACTTACACTCCAGAATATTCACTAAAGAACATCCCTTATCCATCTCACCATGCCTTTCAACTGGCACTAACTGAGAAAATTGAAAATTTCATCAAGAGATTACGGTGGAAGACCTTGTTCTACCTAGAACCACAGGAGGACAATAACTGTGCTAAAAAAGAAGTATACAACCTCAAATCTCAGAACACTCCTCCAAATAATAGACTATTGGACCCTTTTGAAGCTGACTTGTTCAGACTAATTAAGAAGGTAAAATTTAAGAGAGAAAACAATAATTTTCAAATGAAATTAAGCAGAGACATAAAGGAACTAAAATCTTCCAAATGTATATGGGTGAGGGCCGACAAATCAAGAAATATGTACTAAGTTGAACCCTCTAAGTACCAAGAAATTTTAAATAAAAAAATTACGGATAATTATAAAATTGATAAAGATAACACAATAGACCAAATAAATAAGGACACTTGCAATTTCGCAAGTAAACTACATATCAACGATAGGTTAGGGAAATTCCAAAAGAAAGATGCCTACATTCTATTTAAGGACCATAAACCAAATTTTATAAATAAATTACAATCTAGATTAATTAATCCCTCTAAAACAGAGTTAGGTAAAATTTCAAAAAATATAATTCAAAAAAAGAAGAGTAGATCTGAAGACGTCCTGCTATATATTTCTTCGTGTTTTTGGTTCACACCAGAAATGCAAAACAGGATGGAAATAAATTTATAATTCTAAAATCACCGGTCTTTGGTTTTTTCTTTAAAGAAAGTATTGCTCTGTAAAATTAATTACATTGAGCTTTCTACCAGGAAAATTTAAATGTTCAGCTCTTGAATGATTTTCTTATCCTGAAGGAATTACTCCCAACTCTGGTTTAACTGGACTGAATAATACCTATATATATATATATATATATATATATATATATATATATATGAGACCCAAAATATATAATATTTACACAATATTTCATTCATTTATTATTAGCATTACAACAATTTATTACACACATATTTATTATTTAACACCCTTACTATTATTCACCCCTTTATTATTTTATTTTATTGCATACATACCACCTATGAGATCCATAGTATACAATTCTTACGCTATATCCCATTTAGTTATTATTATTATTATTTTTATACAATCCTCCCCCCGAATATATTACACTAACACATTTATGACACAATATAACCTTACTTATACCCATTATAATTCTTGCCCACCATACACGTTTACTAATCAGATTCTCACTCATTCCCCACAACTTGCAGCGATGATAATTTATCCCACATCCACTATCAACAAAAGAATATATTGCAACAAATGTATACACGTTTGTAACCCATATCCGCCATAACCAACGCTTTACGTTCTGGCCTGACTTAACTTAAAACATGCATCCACACGCACACACATAAACCCATATACACTCACATATTTACAACCACACACAAACGAAATCTTAACAGCTTTTTGTCTGTATTTTGTCACATTTTCAATTTCATTCCATCTTCTTAACTGCCTGATGAATGTTGTTATAAACTTCATGAAACCTTAGGTTGCAGAACAATATTTTCCATGGATTAAATAAATATATATATAATATATATTTATTTATTATCATTATATATATATATATATATATATATATATATATATATATATATATAGAGAGAGAGAGAGAGAGAGAATTTTTTTCTTTTAAACATGTTTAATTAAATAGAACAGACACTTTGATCCAATCAAGTCTTCATATAAGTTGTTTCACTTTTGGATGAAATGAATTTATTCTCATACAAATACTTGAACATATCAAAGATACTAAGTCTTTGTTTTCTTTGTTTAATGGCATATTAACCTTCATGGGTAATTTAATGCCAAAGCCATCTATGTAGAGGAACAGAAGTGGTACTATTTCACCTATAACTTGGGTGGGGGATAAAGAAGTTCATACCTTCCCCACCCACCCCATTACAATAGCACAACTAGAGTTTGCACTTGCTTATTACAATGTTCAGTATGTTAACCATGAGGACTTACTCTCATTTGTCTGTTTCTTCTACTGATTATATGACTCTTTGTACTAGCATAATGTAATCAGAATTTTGGAGTCTTAACCTCAATGACCTTTCTTTTTTAATCAAAGGTATTTTATGTTCATTTTTATGTTAGTCCTACTGAAAGTTAATAGAGCCTAGTATATGCACTAATTCTTTTAGTTACCTTATTTTTTAGTGATATTCTTTAATATTCAAACTTCATTCAACAGGAGTTGGTGATTGTCCACTTCAGTTGTGTCAGATTTTATAATTTCTCTCCCTCACCCTAGCCCCCTAATTATCAATTTCTGATCATCTTCTATCCTTACTTTTAAGTGGCAACTAGTCCTAACTTTGTATCTCCTGCCTCAACTCTATAGAATGGAATAGACAGAATTCTCAGTCATGTTCTTTTCTGATGGTTTGGTTTGGTTTGTTGGGTTTTATGGCATATCAACCTTTGTAGGTTATTTAATGCCAAATCCATTTTTATGTAAATAATCTGTTCTATTTAAAACAATTCAGTTTAGCATAAGTACACAGTTTAATTGTCAAAAACATTTCCATTTCAAACTATTCAAGCAGTTATATGTAACAATTCAGTTAAGTGTAAATACAGTTTTAATGTAGAAAAACAGTTCTATTTCAAATAATTCAGTTAAGCACGCAGTTTAAATATAAGTACGGTTTAATTGTCAAAAACATTTCTATTTCAAGCTATTCAGTTTACTCAAACAATTAATTTTAGCATAAGTATGCAATTTAGTTCTATTTAACCCATAGATAGGGCCCTATCAGGTGCTACCACTCCAGGCTAGAGTGGACCTGGGAGCAATGACAATGAAGGGGTACTCCGCATTCCCCAAAGCTCCAGTAGTGCTGGAACCTCACCATCAGATTGTTTAGTGTCATATCAGGACACTCGTTGGGGGGGGGTCTTACCCCTCTGCAGAGGTGCAGTCAGTGTATTCTACAGCCCCAGCTGACTGGGCAAGTTCTTTTCTGAGAGAAACTTGTTTTAGGAGAGTTGTCTACAAAGCTGAAACTGCTTTTGAGTCTTGATGTATGGATCATAGATCTTCTGAATTTTTTCACAGATAGATCATGGCAGATTTATAACTATTGTCCACAACCCTTATATCATTATCTACTTATATCACCATATTTATATAATCTGTACTAATAGAAAGTGATATTATGTTTACAAAGAAGTTGTTACTTGGACAAGCATTTTTAATACAGATTATCTATTGCTGTGGGTCTCATAAGTTTTCTTCAATGATGTAAGTTAGGAATCAGGTATTTTATGCTGGTTTACAGGAAAATTGAACATAGATACCTTTACGCTATATCTTCTGCAAGTTATTAGCACATCCAGAAAAGCCAATTCATCTCCATTGTGAACTGTATTGAAGATCCAGCAGTATTTGCACATCTTGCTGGTGAGGCCAAAATATAAAATTGTCAATATCTGTTTAAATGAGTGATTTTCTTGAAATATTCCATGTATAAATCTGCCATCACTGGAGATAATGCCAAACCCGTAACCAAGCCTTATTCCTACTGATATATTTCAGAACCCAACAAAGAATCTGCTCTATGTTCACAGAATGTCAATATCTTCATAAGATTATCAAGATACAGGTATGTTCTGCAAGAGAGGGGCCTAATTTCAGTTTATCTCAAACCACAGATCAATTGTGAATAGACTTAGAATGTCAAAACTTACCATTCAGTGGATATGTATAGGATAAGTTTGTTTTTACATAAGACACACTTACCTACTAGCAGATTGACTAAATCTACAAAAAATTTGTTTAACAACTGACTATGAGCCTGAATAATATTTTTGCAAATTTTGGAGAGACCAATGCATATATGGTAGTTCACAGTAACACTGGTTTAGTTTCTTTGATGGTTATTTAATACCAAATCCATCCTTGTAGAAGGACAGTAGTGGTACTATTTAATCTATAATCAAGAAATTAAGGGGGTTCATGCCTTCCTAAGGGTATTAGTTTAAAAGTGAATACAATAGCATGACTAGAGTTTAAACTTGCTTAATGTTGTGGTCCATCACATTAGACATAACACCACAAGGACTTTCTCACAGTAACATTGAGTCATAATTATGACCATAACAACCAAGATGAGAACACTAATCCAAGTAAATCCGTTTATAATAAGGATAATTCTTCATCTAAAAAATTAAGACAAAAATGACTTAGATATTTAAATATTAGTGTTTTGCCTTTCATACATTACTTTCAAATAACATTGAAAGCTATTCTTTAATGTCTGGTATACAACATGGAGTTTTGATTTTCTACAGCCTATATTTTACGATCTCAAATTCCTTTTTGTATGACATCAAAATGAGCTTTTAACATTGAAAAACCATTTTTTTAACTATAGTATAAATGAGATATCTATATACTTATGGAATGAACAACTTTTAAAACCAATTTTTCACCTCAAAAACAATTGATTGTTCATTATACAAGATATGTTTTTAAAATATCAAAGCTTGCCTTGTTTCTAGGCCTCACCTTGCAGTAACTTAAATCCAAATTGTCCCCACATAGCTTATACCTAAACAAAGGTTTTTAGTTAAGATGATAAAGTTTTTACTTAATATTGTTTATGATTTATAACACCTGTGCATATAATATGTACAAATATTATAGATAGTAAACTAAGTTACATAAGAACTTGATAATCTTAACTAAAAGCCTTAGCTAGACAATGTGGAAACATCATCAGCTGAGCTGTGTTTAGAACTTTAGATACAATGTTATGTAATTTTGTTTATCAAAAATTAAAGCAAATAATGCCTCCCAAACATATGTAATTATCATCATTGCTATTTTGTATCAATGGTGGAGTTTTAGTATGTTCAGAATATCCAAGTAAACAAGGTAGGCAACATCAAGGTCTAGACTACATTGCTTATTTATGGTATTGTATTGATTTTGATAGTATAACAGTAGTTTTGAAATTATAAAAAAAAATGTTTAAATGTTTTCTCTTTCTGTCATTGGTTGTTAAAGAAATATTTTTGTAAGTTTACATAGCCAAAAGTTAGGGCTCATTCATTACACACAATATATGATAAAAACACCTTATGTCTAAAAATCAGAGGTTATTTATTATATGAAGTCATTCATTACTGGTGTATATATTGTATATCTGTAAAAGATATTCAGAGCATCTTCTCAGTGTCTATAATTACTTGTGTATAGCATTCTTATTTGTTGAAATATTTTTGAGGCCAGCTAATGTTCTAGTAAATACCATCATTCAAGACAATTCACTTGATTTCAAACTGAATACAGTTATCATCTTACTGTAGAAAATACAAATATCATATTGTAGAAAATACAAATATCTTATTGTAGAAAATACAAATATCATATAGTAGAAAATACAAATATCTTATTGTAGAAAATTTCAAATCTAAAAGAAACTCAATGATAATCATTGGTCAGGTTTGCATACCATGTACTCTCCATGTTGGCTTCATCTGGTGACGCAAGCATGAAATATTTTGATAACAAAGAACAGCTGCATCCAACGCATTTACCCCATTCCATGGAGCACTGGAGGCATGAGATGCTTTCCCTGTATACTGAATATTTAACCTGTAAACAAATAGTAAATTCTGAAGATTATTATTCAGGTCTATACATGGACTTTTTAAAACACTTAAAACTTATTACAACAATTTAAGTATCTTCTCTGATGTTTTAATTGAAAGATAATAGTATTTGATTACCTGAAAAAAGAAAAATTACTTTTGTAGACATAAGTAGGGTTTTTGACTGTTTTTTTAATATTGTTTTCATAGATGTTGATTGATTGATTTTTTTTTGTTTGGCACAGCAACCAATTTAAGAGAAGGAAAATTTGAATTTAAACTAGCTACACACTGCATAAAAATCAATCTTGCTACACATCCTGCATATAATAGAGAAGTTGGGTATATATATATATATATATCACCTATTAAATTTTCTCAATAGTTCCTAAATGGCAACTATAAAGCTGTGTTTTGATGATATAGTCACAAGAACTCCAATCAGGTGAGAAAAGAGACAATGGTACAACCAGAATATTCATTTTGGCATACAACTCATCCATAGAGAATGTGTCTAAAAAGTAATAAAACTATTTTCTTTAGGTTGATAATGTGGATTTGAAATCAGGTTACCAATGTTAATTCACCACTAATCTTTCTCACCATCAAAACTCACATTATGTGAGATGTCATTCTTATCACATTTTCCACAGTTTGTGAATGGATTGGTCAACCAGAATTAATTTTATCTTTCAGCTATTCAAAAATGTCTTGTACCACCTAAAAGTCTCTGCCTACATTATGTCCATAAACCTGTTATATTTTTTTCACAGTGCTCTCAAGTCTGACATAATTTGATCTGGTGGTCCATTTTTATAACACACTTGAAATCAAACCCACTTATAATAATCCAATATTACTCAGCTGAATATGAATTCTAAGAAGCAAACATGAACCGAATCTATTCACATACTAATCACGTGATTTTCAATCAAGGTTGCCAAAAAAAAAAAAAAAAAAATCAGTCAACCCATTAATTTTTTTTTCTTTGATTAAATGGTATAGCAAAAATACAGTTGTAACTGCTTACAAAAGTTTTATTCTGGTACAGACAAAACAATTCAAGTGATATTTTAAAAATGCAAGTGTTTACTATCCTTTTTGTTTTTTTATACAAGCAAATAATAATTTAAAAAAAAGATATAACACTTTTTAAATAAGGATATAATCAGCATAAAATGAATTAATAGTGGTTTCTCAATGAAGTCTCTTTAGTAACTACAAGGATTTAGTTAGCCAAGCTACAAAAGCTTTCTTAAAACTTATATCTACATCAATTTGTGAAACAATGAATTGTACAAAAGTAGAATGAATAACAAATAATCACATACTGTATGCATCTTCTGACTAGATATAATCTTTTAATGCTATATTAGTTTATAGCAAAATGCATTAGTCTTAGTGCATGGCAGATGGTTCTGCAGTATACATTTCCTGACAATGACTTAGTTTGATCATGTGACCAGAAACAGAAACTATCTCAAGCAATGTTTTAGTTCAATAAAGGCCATTACTTATTGAATTTTGATTTTCTCAATTTTATAGTTTAAATCTTGCTGGTTAAAGAATGCGCAATTCCCCAACTGTTTTATTTTTTTCAAAAATCAGAAAAGTAACAGCTACAAAAATTCAATCTAAAGTTATATATGCTGCATGATGTAAATTTTTTTTAAATATGACAGAAAATCATACAAAGAAAAAATACTTTAAAATGGAAATAATAAATAACTGAAAAAAAAAAAAAAAAAAAAAAAAAGAATTTGTCTTACCCTTGAACACATAAATATTTTGGTCTCCATATTGATTTATTAGAAGGATGGGCCATCATTGCAACATCAATTGTTTCTAGAGCACCAGAATCAATAAGTTGTACTTTACCACCCAAACCTTCTTCAGCTGGAGTTCCCAGGATAGTCAACTACAAAAGAAAATGTTATTTATACCAAACATTAAATTATTATAAATATTAGCTATGATTTTAGTTTTTGAATGATTATTATTTTTACATATGAAATTCATTTGCCATTCATTTCAAAGCAACATTTTTTTTATATAAATAAATAAAATAGATTTTTCTTTTTTAATTGTTAACAATTTCTAAACGTTTCTTTGATTTAAATAAAGATTTATATATAAAAAAAATTGGGGAAATAAAACTGACATGTTTTACATAACGGAAAAAGATTTTAGTAAATTATATTTACTTTCTTGTTGAATATTCCACATTCTATGAATTTAATTAAAAGAATAAAGATTTGTTGTAAAACTCCAAATGTAAATTGACTACACAAGACTCTTAAACAAAACATTTTCTGTACATCAATGTCATGATAATTCATTTTCTTTTTTTATTAATTTTGAGACAAAATGTTACAGTGGTGTAGCAAGGCATTAAGTGTGCATTTTTTTTTCAGGTTTTTTTGTTCTTTTCTTTGAATCTCTGAAAGTTTCACTGATACATTTTTAGAGCAATGCTTATTTTGTAAATTCCTGTTTCCTATGTGATATCAGCCTTTTGTAATAAATAAACTTATTTTGGAGGTATTTTTTACTATATTTATCTTGAGATGGGTTTCTTTCAAATTTGTTCATATTTTATGCCTAATGCTTGCTTTGTCATATTCAATTTATCTTTCTTTTTTTTAATTCAGTTTATTTAAACTGACAATTCCTATTTCATTATAAAATTAATGCAATTGAAAATTTTTATAATATCAATGGGAGGGCAATTATTTCCTATCTACAATCCCAGCCAAATGAATTGAAAATGCATTACCCCTAAGAATAGCAAGCAAAACTCTTTGAGACATCTATTCAACAACTTAGAACTCATTCCTAAGATCAACAGGCCTTGAAGCGACCTAGCAGGGGGTATCCTCATAGTGTAACAGTTTAAGCGATGGACTGTGAAATCGTAGTAAGTGAGTTCAAACCCCAGTTGCGCTATTACGTTCACTTTCAGAAAAATACCCTTGGGAAAGGCATGAACCCCCTAATCTCTTTATGTTAGACTGCAACCTCAAAGTAAGTGAGTTCGAACTCCAGTTGCACTATTACGTTCACTTTCAGAAAAATACCCTTGGGAAAGGCATGAACCCTTTTATCCTCCCAACTATGAGTTAAATAGTACCACTGCTTTTCTTCTAGAAGGATGGCTTTTGCATTAAATAACCCACAAAGGTTGATATGCCATTAAACCAAAGAAACCAAACCACCTAACAGAATAGTGAGGTTGTTCAAGGGCCTAAAACCTGGATATTTCTACAACAATCGATACAAAAAAAATCTGTCTGAAAATGATTGGTACCTAGCCAGTTTAGGATCTTTAGCCTGCCTGGTAATAATGCCTAGATCCATTGGCAATATAATTGTTACTGCCCACCATAGAAGTTATCACTGCAGCTAGCATCCCATTTGAGATTGTCACCTCAGAATGAAAAAATTGTTATGCCATCCAGCCTCTTGCTGTCCCCTCAAATTCAACCCCACTATAGGCTTGATGATATTGAGGGTGGGATGCCAAAAGAAACAATTAATGTTCAAGCAGCAAGTGCAGGCCAAATTCATTCACAGCAGACCTGCAACATTACTTGTCTCTTTTACATATTTGGAGTCTGAACCTCATCAAAATGTCAATTTAAAGACAATCGTTATTCAGATGGGTACTAACCAACTTTGAGAGTAAAGTCTTTAGGCATGATCCACTGTGAGACTAGGATGTGGAGTTGAGACAAGCAAGTTTGTATTGATCAAACATACCTTAGCAGCTACCTAAAATTTTCTTGCATTGAATGGTATCTCATTTTTGTTAAACTGTGGCATATTCACTAGGGCAAAGTCATCTCATACTCACATATCGTAGGCAGTTTATATGCCTTGAACAGGTTACATTCAGTCATATTATGAAGAGCCTCTTTGAACAGAGTAGGAAGAGTGGCTAAAGATAAGAAGTAGGCCAGCAGCACTAATTTAACAATTGACCTTAGACTAAGACCTCCAAATCTAATGGGGAGAGTAGCCATTTGCCATCCTGTGTCATCAAAGTGGATATGTCCTCTGCACTGAATGGTGTCTTCAATTTGGATCATACATGACATCATGCATGAGGCATTGCAAAAGGTGTACAATAGTTTGATTGTGGCAAAGCAGTTCCTTAGAAGAAAAGCTGGATGCTCGCCAATTAGTGGCAATCTGCTCACAAACATTTCCAGTTGACTGCATTTCCATTCTACAGTCAATCGACTTACAAGAAGGATTGATGATGAATGTGAACATCTTCCTTTGAGGTAACCAGTAGACAACAGATATTTCTTTTAGCATTGTATATAAAATAATTACGATAATGGAGGAAGTTAAAAGTGTTTTTAATCTTTATTCGGGTAAAGATTTGAAACTTTAAATACAAAAGGCCCATAGAAACCTATAATTATTTGGGATCACAATTTCAATCTTTAAAATCTGTTCTAATAAAAATGCTTTTATTATCATTTCATTGAATGACAATTTCTTATTTGTTATTTCAAATGAACTGAACTTACAATGTGATAGAATATTTATTATTTTACACTGTTTTCATTATATCATTAAAAAAATCTATTTTAATCTCAAGTTTGAATTTTTTTTTAAATTGACACAATTCAAATATAGATAGGTATATAAGTTCTTTTTAGTTTATGTTCAAAATTTCACATACCATTTTGAAGAACAAACACATTCAAAGTTTTATCTATAAAAGTGCATATACTGATGGAAAGTCAAATTGTAATGCCCTGAAGGATGATGTTTATTTTCACCTCAGTATATTATTTATTTGGGATCTGTATGCTGTTGATCCACCTCTTATTTTGGAACCTGTGCATATATGAATATGTATAGATGATCAGCTACTGTAATCCAACAATATCACCTGCATGTTTAATATTAAATAGATTAAAACACATATTCAGGGTGTTACAGTTTCAGTATATATGAGCATGAGAGAAAGAGAAAAGGATTCCAGTTCAGTATTTTCGCGTGTGTGAGAGAAAAATGCAAGTAATTCAATCAGAAGATAGAATGCACTGAATCTTTTCTTTTCAAAAATAATTCGTTTTCGCAAATGTTAGGGAAAAAGTTTTAATGAAGTTACTAATAATTACTATTACTACATAACTTTCATACACTAATAAAAGTTACTTTCCTTCACAAACTAAATGAATTATTATGAATAGTTCAAAACTTTACATACCAAATGTTCATATGCGATCTGTGACTTTCTGATATTTTGTGGACAAATATCTTTAATAGGGAAATACTAAAATATGTCTACAATTTCTGAATATATAATCTTGAAACACTTTCTTTTTATCTGATAGAATTTAAAATCAATCATTCATCATTTATGAAAGTTTTGAGAATTCCATTTTTGTCCTTTTATTAAAACAATTCTGATGTTAAAACATTATTGTTACATTCGGCTTTTGTTTTCAATTTTAGAACATACTAAAATCTTATTAAATAGAACAAAATGAATGTTCTTTTCCAAAATTCAAAATAATCTATATACAGATGCTAAATATGACTGAAAGACAGTTGTCATCCAGACTTTTAAAGAGAATTGTTTCTGATCAACTCCTGACCAACTTATTACCTTGCATCAAAAAGTCAGCATTCAAATGAGTTGGTGTTTCAGCATTTTAAAGAGAATGTTTCAGATGCACATTTTCTTTTCTAAGTAGAGGAATTATACAACCAGAAAATCTGGCAAACACTTGCGCACGACATACAGAATCACTGGACTGCTGATGAGACCTAATAAAGGTCAAAACAGCTGTCCAGTTATTCCGTATGTCACGTGCAAGTGTTAGCCAGATTTTCTGGTCATGGTCATTTAATTCACAATATAATTCCTCTACTTAAAAAAGAAAATGTACATCTATATCCTTGCCCTTGAGGTTATTATAATTATGCAAATGCGTATTTCTAATCTTCCTGTGAAGACATGGCCCTGGAAGTGACCGTGTCCTCTGTAAAGAGTATGGATGTAACTTGCAAGATGCATTCAGGTTAATTGGCTGTGCAATTACCATGACTAGTTGGTCTGGCATAACTTGTGCGCAAAGTGAACTGGTGGCTCAGTGATAGAGTTTCAGCTCTGCATTCTGTGGTCACTGGTTCGATCTCCAGTGGGGAAGATCACGGTATACACTGCTGATGAGACCAAATAAGGTCGAAAGAGCTGTTCAGTGGTTCCGTATATCGTACACAAGTGTTCGCCGGATTTTCTGGTCGTGGTAATTCAATTCACAAGAATGTTTCAAATAAAAAAATGTCAACAAAACTAAATGTTTGACGCTGTTCCCAACCAAGTAATCTCCATTGCATCAAGAGCTGCTAAAGTGACATTTAAATTATTTCTTTTGATTCCCTAACTGCATTGAAATATTAGTATTTTCATCTCTTAAAATATATTTGATATTATAATCTAGTTTTTTCTCAAACTTCCTAAACTTTCTCTAGTCATTGTTCTTACTTTGTTGTTATAAAAATTTAGTTGTTTTCTCTTATTTGTATTTGATTTTTGTCACACCCATGACACTAAGTTTTGACTGATTTTAGGAAATTGTTTATAAATGAAACTGTTTCACAAGTTGTTTACTCAAAATATTTGCCTTTGTTCTAGTTATTACCTAAATCTTTATTTCATCAAGATGAGCAAAAATGGCTTTAAAAAGTAGATAGCATGGCCCTATAACTCTTAAAGATGAAGTTCAAAGTATTTCATGATATCACCAATTAACAGAAAAATACCAGCAACCAAGTTATAAAAATGTAATAGAAATGCATCCTGATGAGCTTCTTATAATGAAAAATTACCTCACAGGTTGAAAAGAGTCAGAATGGCACACATTTTTTGCCACAAAAGACAAAATTGACTTGCCTCAGACCAGAAGTGAAAGTAACAGTGTTGTGTCAAAAAGAAACAGTTATTCTAGGTCCAGCTTTTCTCATGACAGGTCACAGTTGATTGGCCAGTGAATCAGCACAAGGGGACTGCATACATAAAATCATGAGTCCAAGATTGAAGAATTTGGCTTTGAGATCTTCAGAGTATGATTTGTGCATTAACCAGAATTCATGTTTTGAGGACTGAGAAGACAAGCTTTGACCTTTTTTTTTTTTTCTTTCTTTCATTTTTCCTACATTTCTTAAAACTAAAAGAATTTTCCTGTTTATTTCAATGCAGAAATGTATTGACCAAAAGCCCCCTAAAGCTTCTGATATTTTCAATGATTGTTAATGTCTAATTTCATTTAAAGTCATTTAAAAAACAAGGACTTAAAAGAATAAGAATATTTTTTAGAAACTTTTGGATGAGATTTATCTGGCCATTTTTAATTGAATAGCAAAATTAGTTTTAATGTGTTATTGAAAAGATACTTTTGTTAGGTTTGGTTTGGTTGGTTGGGTGGGTTTTATGGCATATCAACCTTTGTAGGTTATTTAACGCCAAATCCATTTTTATGTAAATAATCTGTTCTATTGAAAATAGTTCAGTTTAGCATAAGTACACAGTTTAATTGTCAAAAACATTTCCATTTCAAACTATTCAAGCAGTTATATGTAATAATTCAGTTAAGTGTAAATACAGTTTTAATGTCGAAAAACAGTTCTATTTGAAATAATTCAGTTAAGCATAAGCACGCAGTTTAAATGTAAGTATGGTTTAATTATTTTAAAAATGTTTCTATTTCAAGCAATTTAGTTCACTCAATTAATTTTAGCATAAGTATGCTATTAGTTCTATTTAACCCATAGATAGGGCCCTATCAGGTGCTACCTGGGAGCGATGACAATGAAGGGGTACTCCGCATTCCCCAAAGCTCCAGCACTGCTGGAACCTCACCATCAGATTGTTTAGTGTCATATCCAGGACACTCGTTATTGGGGGTCTTACGCCTCTGCAGAGATGCAGTCAGTGTATTCTACAGCCCCAGCCGACTGGGCAATACAGATTTAAATGTCAGACAGTTTTATTTCAGATAATTCAGTTCAGCATAAGTACACAGTTTAGACGTCAAAAACAGTTCTATTTCAAGCAATTCAGTTCAGCACTAGTACGCAGTTCCAATGTCAAAACAGTTTTATTTTAAACAATTCAGTTTAGCATAAATACGCAGTTTAAATGCAAAAATCAGTATAGTGAAAGAAGCACGGTTTTGTTCTATTTAACCCATAGATAGGACCCTTATCAGGTGCTACCACTCCAGGCCAGAGTGGACCTGGGAGCGATGGCAATGAAGGGGTACTCCGCATTCCCCAAAGCTCCAGCATTGCTGGAACCTCCCCATCAGATTGTTTAGTATCATATCCAGGACACTCGTTGGGGGGGGGGTCTTACCCCTCTGCAGAGAAGCAGTCGGTATATTCTACAGCCCCAGCCGACTGGGCAATGTTAGATTAGGTTTCTTTATTTAATTCCAAAGTCATCCTTATAGAAGAACAGCAATGATACTATTTAACCAATAGCTGGGGGGCATAAGGAATTCACATACCTTTCCCAAGGGGCATTAGTCCAAAAGTGAATGCCATAGTGCTACTGAAGATTAAACTTGCTAACTACATTATCCAAATCCAGGACATTACACACTATGCCATGAGGACTCCTCTGATATCTTTTTTCATGAACCAAGTACATACACATTGCTAAAATCATAAATCTTAATAGATCAATGATTTTTTTATAACCAAGCAAATTGAAACAGAATCCAACAATAATTCAAACATGTAAAAATTCAAAACTAGTCATATGACCTTATATTTTGATTTATGGACCAATCAGAGTCTCTGCAGAAAATGTTCAAAACATTATGCAAGGATCAACTTATTTTGCTATAAATTGAATTGACAAAATCTCACAACTTGTGTACTAACAGATACAAAGAAAGTGAGTAGGAAAAATTTATGTGGCAATAATTCACCACATACAAGGAGCACACAATAGGTTTCCAGACTTTTTTCATATGGGCCCTTTTATTGATAGTACACACATGAAACTCTAGTCCCCTTCGAAGTAATCTCCTCTGACTGCAATGCACTTGTTGTACTGTTCCAACAACTTCTGGAAGGCCCCATGGCAGTCCTCTTGTGTCAGCATGTCAATGACCTGTACAAAAAAGGTCTGGAAACTTATTGAAGGCAGTAGTAAATCTTTCCTAATCACTTATAATCTGGAGGGGAATCCTTATGGTATAGTGGCTAACTTACTGGACTGCAACATTTGTAGTAAGAAAGTTTGAACTCCAGTCATGCTATTATATTCCCTTTTGGGCTAATACACTTGGGAAAGATATGAACTTCTTTATCCTCTCTCAGCTAGGAGTTAAATAGTAATACTATTGTTGTTTAACAAAGATGACTCTAGCATTAAATAACCCACAATGGTTGATATGTCGATAAACAAAGGAAGCAAAACCAAACTTATAATCTTTTGTACATTCATTCCACACAAATAAATGTTACTAAAAAAACAAATCTACCTTCTTTATAGACAAAAACTTCTCCAGTGTTGGATATAGTAATGAACAATTCAGATTTTAATTTCCTATTTTTAATTTATATCAATCACTTCAAGGAATCCTTTTACTACAATTCTTCATATAAAAGCTAAATTCACAAAAACTATATCATTTAAAAAGGATGAAGAAAACCCGGATAAAAATAAATCTGTCTCTGACCAGAGATCTTGAAACTATAACTTATCAGTCTCTTACTAGACAACTTGAAGCCATAATTTATCCAATATTTTGTAAATATAATCATTGGAGAATTTTGCATAAGACACACTGGAATCAGATAAACACATTTCACACATAAATTCCAATTACAATTTTATTTAGATGTTCCTTTATTTAATCTGATAATATATGAAAAAATAAATGTTAACAACCTTATAGAAGTACCTTTATGATATAATTTCAAATAGTCACCACATGTTCACCATCTCTGTCAACAGATACTTGGTATCTCCCACCATGTGATTAAATAAAAAGTTCATATTTCTATACAAGTATCTTTATTAGAAAGCAGAGCTGATATTAGGGAAAACCACCTGGAGGATTCCAATAATGTGTTGACTGGGAAGGTGAAGAGGTGGAGATTTTAAAATCCAAAATGATGTGTTGACTGGGAAAGTGAACAGGTAGAGACTTTAAAATCCAAAATGATGTGTTGACTGGGAAAGTGAACAGGTAGAGACTTTAAAATCCAAAATGATGTGTTGACTGGGAAAGTGAACAGGTAGAGACTTTAAAATCCAAAATGATGTGTTGACTGGGAAAGTGAACAGGTAGAGACTTTAAAATCCTAAACGATGTGTTGACTAGGAAGGTGAACAGGTGGAGACATTAAAATCCTAAACGATGTGTTGACTAGGAAGGTGAACAGGTGGAGACATTAAAATCCTAAACGATGTGTTGACTAGGAAGGTGAACAGGTGGAGACATTAAAATCCTAAACGATGTGTTGACTAGGAAGGTGAACAGGTGGAGACATTAAAATCCTAAATGATGTGTTGACTAGGAAGGTGAACAGGTGGAGACATTAAAATCCTAAACGATGTGTTGACTAGGAAGGTGAACAGGTGGAGACATTAAAATCCTATCATAAAGGACCTCAGATAGAAATGTTAACATTTTTTAAATACCCTGTATTAACTTTCTTTTGATCTTAAAATACAACAGAAGAATCTTAACGGGTTGATTCTTAAAAAGTTCAGTGTGTTTTATCTGCCTCTTTGATAATTAGTTATCTACATTATAAATATTCATGCAGGTAGAAAAAATTCTACTTTTTCACTTAAATGAAACTGATTAGAATTAAATGATTTAACAAAAAATAGGAAACAATGTTTCAAGTCAGTAGGAGTTTCACAATAAACCAGCTTTAAGGAGATAACCTCATTTAATCTATGTAGGGTCGGGGAGGTGCAAGTGGTATGTACGTGTGTGTGTGTATGTTGACTCGATATTTTATCTTGAATCTACACAATATTTCAAGGTTGATTTATAACACACAAACATCAAATACCTACATTATTCTGCAATTAAAAATTATATATGTAACCAACTACTATTTTTCAATTCATGTTTTTAAGAGATTCAGTTTTATTTAGAAATTAGATTGCTATAAATATGGCATTACGCAAAATTTGAGAGATGATGAAGCATATATTTTTCAAAGAATATCTCAGTTTTACTACATACAGGTGGTTTTATTTCATTATCAATTCCCACTTTTTATACTCTATGGAAATGTGTTAAAGTAACCATTAAATCTGTATTCCATAGAAAAAAATAACAAGAAATCTTAATTAGAAAACATAATTCCATGTAGCAATACTGCAACATTGTAAGTAAATGGTAACAGGGCATGAATAAATAAATTATTAAAAAAATCCAGCAGCTGAAAGAAAAACAAATTAACAGAATTCAACATCTCTTCCAGTGGGCTAACTGTAATATAATATGCTAGGTTTAGTACTCTGGGATGAGTCTTTCCAAGGTCACCATCTACTTGTTAACTACCAGAAGTGAGGGTGGGGTGTTCTGAGAATCCCTATATATCTTATTCACTTTCTTTCTCTTTTTGGTAGCTGAGTTGCAAAGAGACAAACATTTACTGTCAAAAGAGAATGAGGAATGAACTAAAGCAACTAGAAAAAAACAGTCGCTAGAAGAACAAAAAAAACAGCCATATTTGGTGTCCATTTTCCAGCTGATATTAGGGAAACTGTCTGCTTCCATGGCTTCAAAAACTGAACAAAAAGAGAAAGTCCTAACACTAAAACAAACAGTCAACAATTAACCATCCAAACTGTATAGTTACCAGTAACTACCCAATAATACAAAAATTGAAGCTAAGAAAAATGTGTCACACTGTCTTCTTACAATGTAATTTGTCAGTTTTTAACTAAAGAAATTATTAATTGGGTTTTGTTTATATAACTTTCACAAAACTTTAAACATTTTTATCATAAGATAGAAGTATAAGATAGTGACTCCATAGAATGCTTCATAATGTAGAACATTACAAAGCATTCTATGGATCTGTTATCATATACTTTATAATTATCAATATGTAAATATAAAGATTTTTATACAAATAATATATAGGTGCATCTTTTCCTTCAATATTAAAAATGCCTTTAACAATAGATCATTATTCATCTACAGTAACTTTGAATAATGATTGAAAATTTTATATAAGTGGAGATATGTTGTAACTTCACTAAGATTCTGTACAAGGATCATTAAATAAGTTTCCAGACTTATACAAGGATCATTAAATAAGTTTCCAGACTTTTTTCATATGGGCACTTTTATTGATAGTACACACATGAAACTCTAGTCCCCTTCCAAGTAATCTCCTCCGGCTGCAAGGCACTTGTACTATTCCAACAACTTCTGGAAGGCCCCATGGAAGTCCTCTTGCGCGAGTGTGTCAATGACCTTCACCCTCTTTCATCTCCTCAACTGTCTCATAATGACAGCCTCTAAGTTTTTCCTTGAGCTTAGGGAATAACCAAAAGTCACAGGGAGCAAGGTCTGGTCTATAGGGAGGTTGAGGAACTGTCTTGATGCCCATCTTGCTCAAATAGTCTGTGACAAGGATGGAGTTGTGCACTGGTGCATTGTCCTCATGGAAATGCCACTGACCCGATTTTAAGAGTGCTGGCCTCTTCCGACGGAATCTCTTCCTGAACTCCCTTAAAACCTCAACATAGTAACCCTAACCCTTTGGCCTATCAACTCTGGTGTTCTGACTTCCTTACTCCTCCCACACCTCTCATCATCCCTCACAGACTCCATGCCTTCCTTGAATCTCTTATGCCACTCAAAAACTGATGCTCGATTCATGCAAGATGCTCCAAAAGCAGTCTAAAGCATTCCATACATTTCTGTGGCATTTTTTCCAAGTTTAAAACAGAATTTTATTACATATCGTTCTTCTAAAGTATCCTCACATCCAGAATGCATTTTTGAAATTGACCAGCTGTGACAATCAGGCTTTAGTAGGGTGTATTCCAATTGCTGCAGTAGCTGTTCATTTGAACCTGGAATCATAAAAATTGATCAGTCATCTCATAAGATGTATAGCAATAACATACTGAATTTTCAAGAGTCTACAACAATTTTAAATGCCTGTACAAAAAAGTCTGGAAACTTATTGAATGCACCACGTATAACTAGTAGCAACTAATATTTGAATTTTGTTAGGTCATAGATAGGAGATTATGAATATAATTGGACTAAGAGTCAACAGGTTCTTGCTGGAGCTTAAGCAGGTTTATTGCCAGACAGCTCTTCAATCATCTGCTGTATAAATCAGGTTATCTAATTGACATTATCAGATAAAATTCTCACCAAATTTTTTTTGAATAAGAAAAATATCTGAATATAGCAATGTGTTTTACTTTTTTAATATTTACAAAATTTTGTGGAAATTTTTCTCTAATTTGGAAGTGAGAAATGAATTTGCCAAAAATTTGTTTCAGTCACAAAACAAGCTCTAAGATTTTGAGTAATAAAAAAGAAACTGGTATATCTTAAAATATATAACTGATAGACAGATGTGTTTTGTTTGGAAAAGTGAAATATTATAGATTCATTATACATTAATGAATTCACATGATTATACTCAAAGTTTTGACTGTTGTAACCTCTGACCTTATTCAGGTGTTTGTTATAATCAGTAACCATTTGGAAATTTTAAACCAAACTCTTTATTCAATCCAAAGGAATATATTGTTCTTATTCTAATGTCAACACAAAACAGAAATTTTGGATCAGTCAATTTATTCCAAGTGGTTTTCACTTCCACTGAACAAAAGCAAATGACTTTATTCACTACCAAACCTATAAATTGAACTCATGACCACTAGCTAACTCAATACACCCTAACCAAGGCTATCTCTCTAACAAGCCTGGCAAATATGCAGCTGGGGTATCTGACTGGAGGCAGATATGTGGTGACTTAAATAACCAACAAATATAGAGAAAAAATTTAGCATAATACTTGTTAGTGGTATCCAATAATTAGCTAAATTGTTGGAATTTGTAAATTCGGCAGTTAATAAACTGCTCAAATGCCATTGGCTTATTTCAAAGTTGGACTGTTACTGGCCCTTTGTGGCTTTAAAGCAGGTCACCTGGGGCAGTCAGCATCTTTTTGTCTCCTTTTGCCTCGAGTTTCTTTTTGGCAATTTTGCCTTTAGTTTGGTCTTAGCCAGAAGCTGTCTAGAACCTGTTAGAGGCCAGTTTGCCAGGTAGCGTAATCGACCATTCAGCCAACACAAGGAAATCATGCCAGGTTGAAAATCTAGATAAGCTATCCATTAGACCACTACAACCCAAAGAAATGGAATTATGGAGAAACTAAGTGTGGGTATTCTCTACGCAAAAAGAAAAAATGTTTTCATACCACCTACTTACACAGATTAAGTTCTGAATGACATTTTGAAGCAGACGGAATATGGAAGAAATTCTACATGAAGTTTGAATTCTAACAATAACTAGAGTCTACAGGGTTGTTGAGACAAGCTGCAGAAAAAAGGAAATATTCTACTCTAGATTCAGGGTGTTTTTCCCAGTTGATTAGTGAACTTTCTATAGACAGAAGTGGCTCAGAAAAGAAAATATAAAAGAACTTCAAATTCAAATACCAAGTGGGGGTATTTTGTATATAAACTTTTTCTAAAAACTTTATACAATATTGTGGTCCAATAGCAAATAAGTCTTTGCCTGTTCCAATCCTTCTCTTTTTTATTTTGTTATATGTTTATTTTTTTTGTTCTAAAAGAGTTGAGTGTGTAACTCAACCTGCATAGTGAAACATATGCAACGCAGGTGATAGAACTATTTTGTAAAATTTATTTCTTCAAGAATAAATTCATTTTCATGGGAGGGGCAAAAAGGTTGTTTTATTTCTAAAAATAAAGTCATCACCTTTTTGCAGGTTAATGGTAGAGTATGTAGTCCCCTCCATTTTTTTCTCTCCTCTTTTTTTCTACCTTTCTCTCCGACTAAACTTTGGCTGACTGCTATCTCTGTTCACCACTCAAGCTGAGGCTTTGTTAACTTCAACTACTTATTTTAAGAACACACATGTTAATTAAGTAAAAATTGCATATGATACAAACTTAGCATATATAAACCCTTTTCTTTTTTTTTACACCTTGCATATGTTAGACATATCAATTTTTTTTATAAAATAGCAATTATAACTATTCGTAGAAATCAATTATTATTTCTTATTAATCAGTAAGCCAAGAAAATCTACCAGTATAAATTAATCAGCTTCTTATCTTCATAAAATAATCATCCACAGATTATTATTTAACTCATCTTGTTTTATTTAATGATTTGTATCTCTCTACCATTTTTTTTTGTGGCAACACCCCACAAGGCACTAACTATACGGCCACCTACCTCCCATCACAAAAACTATCAAAGTTAGACGAACCAGGCATGCAGGACAGTGCTGGATAAGCAAGGACGAGCTCGTAAGTGACGTACTCCTATGGACCCCCGCATATGGCCAAGCAAAGGCAGGACGACCAGCTCGAACATACATACAGCAGCTATGTGAGGATACGGGATGTAGCCCTAAAGACTAGCCAGAGGCGATGAATGATAGGGAGAAGTGGAGAGAGAGGGTCAGGGATATCCGTGCTAGCGGCACAACATGATGATGATGATCTCTCTTCCATAAGCCAAAAAGTCAACTTTTTTTTCATCAGAGTTTAACTGGTTTGAAATCAGAATTTTCCTTCAGCTAAAACAGTTTCAATAACAAGGTTAAAGAACCCAGTCTGCCCTACTCTTTACCTAAACTACTTCATCCAGATTTGAGCTCAAATTGTTATGCCAGACAGCTCCACTGTTTTATTTATTCATTTATTAAATTGATTCTTTTGTTCCAAGCAATTATAGACCCTTCTATTAGTTGTTTATAAAAGTGACACTGTAAAAACGTACATAATTTTATCTTCTATTGTCGACTGAAGACTTTTAAGGACTTCAGTTAGATATTAACTCAATTTGTTCTGTAAAAATTTTAAAAAGTCAGACATCTAAGAAACAAAAGTACAAACTATGCCTGAAAAAAAAAAAAAAATTATCAAAATCTGTGTCATTATCAAGGAACAAAAATTAGAGAAAAATATGAGATTAACTACATATAACAAAATTCTTTACAACTGGACATTTTTTTCATGAATTCAGTAAAAAGTTTGTTTGTTTTTGTTTTCAATAAACATAAAATGGTGTATAGATTGCAAACATTAAAGAAAAGAAAGAAAATAAGTAAATAAACCTATAGAATGTTTTCTATAATAAAATTAAGACAATCCAATGTCAATCTAAAAGGGAAAACTTTTACAAGTTTCATAAAATTCCTTTTCAAAATAAGATCACTGCTTCAAGTATCAATGTGTTCTATCTCCAGTCAAACATTCCATGCCTGCTAAACCTGCTATAGGAATAGCCTTGACTTTAACCAATGTTTTTTATCCACTAGGCCATTTGTTCTACAAGATAAGCCGGTGGTAATAATTTAGAGCCTTAAACCTTATGTCATTTGTCTGCCCTTGAATCAGAGTACATCTCTCTATTGTTGCACTATTCAGAGCGTAATTAGGTAGTGGATTTTTTTTTGTTTTAAGCCTAATGTCTTGTTTTTAATTAAAGGCTCCCAATGCAGTGTTCATTTCTATGCTAAGCTGACTAAGTTATGCAGTGATTCTTTCAATCACCTTATTTTCCAATGCAGTTCTTTTTCTGCTGACTTCATTCAACAAGGGTTGATGACTGATTCTTTTCCCTCCACACTTGATCAGCTTAAAACTCAGAAAACCCACCATCTAATTACACTCCAGGTAGTACAACACACATATAGTTTAGTGAAAGGGCAGACAAATTTAAAAGTTTAAAGCTTACCATCAGATTGTCCTTTGGTTAAAGTGTGTCCGAGTTCAATCATTGGATCAAGTAGTGCATAAAAATCATACTTTGGTTCAGAACAAAAAAAAAAGGAATGATATCTCAGAATCAAATTAAATAAGAAAAATACAAGAGATATTGTAAGCCTGAGAAACATAATGAGAATAATAATCCAGCTGTGTGAATCGAAAGAAAATTACAGTTCAAAATTCCCAGAAATGTTGGACAATCATGAAACATTCCCTGACTAATCCTTTGAAGTTTATGTTCTATTTTAGTTAAAGAAAAAAGAAATAAATACAGTTTCTAACAAAATAAATTCAACAAGAACTGGTTATCACTTTCAAGGACCATTTATAAGTTCCTTTGAGTTCCTATTATTTCTTCATTGAAGAATATCTTTAAAACACCTAGTGAAAAATTACTTTATAATATTTTTGAGTATGTACCTAAAAAGTTATTTTAGGCAATTTTTATTGGATCATTTTGACATAATACTTTCTACCTTAAACCAAGTTTAACAAAAGAGAATGTAAAAAAAAGATATATTGTGTGTAACGTTAGAGTTAGGGTTAATACTAAAATTTTCACTTAGACATACTGACATGGAGGTTTTATTATTTATTACTTTTAAAATGTACTATATACATCTGTTACTTTTAAAATGCACTATACTCAAGCACCCACGTTCTTACCTAATGCCAAAAAAAAAACTGAACAACTTTTTATAGAGTTACCAAATTTTCTTTTTTTATACTAATGAGAGAAATGGACTTTCAACAACAATAAAAATTAGTTTTTGTTTATGTACAATGAACAAAAAGGGAAAGATTTAACAAGTTGTAAAAGTAACAAAATGACAAAGGAAAAGAAAAAAAAAAATTGCAAAAGAAAACGACATTAATTCATTAATTCAGTACTTTTTTACAAAAAAAAAAAAATGTTCATATAAATACTTAGTTTTTCTACTTATAAGTGTTCAGTTCTTATGGGGGAAAAAACAGGGGTAATAATGTATACAACGATTCTTGACAATAACAATTTTTTTTTTTTTTTACCTTGCCAGCTAATGTGCCATTGGCAGTCTCCATGGCTTTTTTCACTGCAATTCCTGCGGCTACTCCGACCTCAGCAACAAGATTGTGACCACAAGCGTGACCAATGTCCGGTAAAGCATCATATTCACAGAGAATGGCCACATGAGGCCCTTTCTTTTCGTCTGTTTCATCATCATCTCCAAAGGTCGCCTTAAATGCGGTATTCAGTTTAAATTTTCTTTCTACTTTAAGCCCATGTTTCTCAAGGAAATCAGTTAGCAAATCATGGGCTTTGTATTCTTTGAAACCTAATTCGGGATGCTTCCAAATACTGTTGCTCAAATTACTAAGTTCAGTTCGGAACTCATTGTTTTCTAACTTAAATACATCACGTACAACAGATTTAGGATCTGGTCCCATGTTTTATCACTTATTGACTATTGATTGCTTTTTTAGTTATGTCGTCAGTGTCAATTATTTTTTGATTACGCTTAAAAAATGATACTTCATCCGGACTTTAACCAAAATATTTAAATTTCACCTCAAGAAATTGAATTTATTTAAATATTTTCAGCAAATTCTGAAAAAATAAAATTAATAAATAAAAGTTGCAGTGATTTTTTTTGGGAGGGGTCCACTCCTTATAATCGTTTCATGAAGTTTTTCTTTTTATTTATTTACTTTATTAATTTTTTTTGTTTATTTTTTGTTTTGTTTAGTTTTGTTTTGTTGGCTAGAAGTAATTTAGCTACTGTGTCTCAATCAAGATTTTACTTACAGTACATTAATCCTTCGTTTGTGGTTGTACTTGGGAGGAGGATCTTTTCCTAACGCGAATTTTGTAATAATTAACTGCTTTTCTTTAAACAAATTAATAGACAAAACGGCAAATTAAAAAATAAGCTTTTTAATAATATATCTTAAAATCAAATGTAAAATATCGAGACAAATGCTGTCTTGGCATAAAAATGTTGTTTTTTGCAAGAAAGACTAAATATCAGTAAAAGGTATGTGAATAATGTCTACAATACACAAAATTGCAGACGAATAGAGAGATTGTTTTTACTCTATTTACATTTAAAAAAGGTACACAATGTACACTGTAAGTCGAAATAACTCCTCTGATTACTCTTGCATACGAACATCTAACTTTGGACTAAGCTTAATGTTGGGTTGTTTTTGTTTAGTTTTTTTTTTTTTGCTTGTTTGTTTGTTTTGTTTTTTTAAGGCCACCGAGAAAAAATCGTGTTTTGAATGATAATTATTAGATAATCCACATCTTGTTTTTGCAATCGTACGAGCACATTAATCACACAATTGTAGTAGCGGTTGACGACGAAAAACAGGCGTTAATAAATAACCTCAACAATTCTACCAACACCAACTGCATTCCCTGTGCCCGGTGGTAGGCGGTGTAAACTCAAAATAATTACCCATAGCTATTTTTAAACCACAGATTTCCTTTCGTTTCATTTTTTTTTTTTTTTTTTTGGTAAAGATCGTGCTCATAGAAAATAAAATAGACGCTAAACGGTTTTTAATTTGATTGTTCAGCTTCAGTAATTGCACTATAATCAACAATTATGATTAATAAAAAAAAACATTAACCCGAATTTTACATATGCAGATCATATCATGCAACAACAGCACTATTTTTTTTAATTATTCACTCATCTATTTATGTCTGTACTTTTTTTCTTTTAGATTTATTTTCAGTTACTTTAAAAAGACCATTGCAGTGCACACAGTTATTAAAATTGTAGTATATTTGGATGGATTTTGTGAGTACAATATATCAAAAAATAAATACATTTGGGAACATTTCAAATACAAAAAATCTACAACACATTGATAACATTTACATATATATAAATATTATTTCTTACATTTTCTAAATTACATTGTTATTAGTTATTCTTATTTCTTATCCAAATAACTCACTTGTTTAAAACCCATTGATTATTGTTGAGTTTTCTGCCTTTTATTTTTTTTTATCCGTCAGAAATAAGATTGAACTTTTTATATTTAGAAAATTGTTAACATTCAGTAATGTTTTATTTTGAATTTGAAGAACAAAAGTGATCATGTAAAGTTTTGAACTACGATATCTATGAAAACCAAACATACCCACAATACCATCATATTTGAATGTTTAAAATATAAACCATTAACAGCATGATAAAGTTAGAACAATTAAATCCTATAAATTATTTGTCAAATATTAAGTGGAAAAAGTTATGCCATTAATTAAAATACAATTTTCCTAGCTTGAGAACATTTTAATCCCTTAGAAATAATCAGTGAAAGAAAGAATTACTTTTATTCGTATTGAATTTTTTCTCATTCCAGTTTTTCTTACTAACCTGTATTCATCCTTCCAAGTAATATTCTAAAAGTTCATTTATTTTGTTTCAGGTAAAATCATACACAAAGATTAGCCAATAAAAGGAGTACAACTTAAATACATTTTCAAATCATTCAATAAATTTTTTCCCCCACAATAATCTTCAATTTTACTATTTACATTAACACATTCTAACCTTCTTCAAGTGTAGATATTTACTGAGCTTTGCATAAGCCCAGAATTTATAAAGCACCAAGCAAAGATCAAATTCATTACATTAGCAATGGTTTGTCAGATGAGTTTGCTTACCATTACTCAATAGCAAGTTCACAACTCATTCTCAGATGTATGCCCAACAACTAGCAACTTATCATTTTAAATGTCCATTGGGAGAATGCATCTCCAACAATAAAAAAATCTATAAGTTACATTGGTTATACTACAACAAAATTATCAAAGAGGCACACTTTAAATTGTTTATATATATATATATATATATATATATATATATATATATATATATATTATTGTCATAAGTTATGTAATTGCATGTCAGAACAAACTATTAGATTATAACAATGTCTATGTCAGACTTTTACACAAAATGTTTAATATTATTTAAACTTTTTCTGTGATTGTTTTCTCAAGCATTACCTCTGATTATCCCCAAAGTGCCCTCCCCTACACCTTGGTGTAGTAGCAATCGAAAAGGGAGCCTTCAGGTCTCCCTCGACTATGGTCGCCAACTCTACTTGACTTCACCAAAACAATCAGTTTAAACAAAAAATATTACAAGTTAACTCCCTTGTTTTCTTAAATAAAAATTAGTTACAAATTTTTAAAAATTGAATAAACAAAATTAGGGTAGCTCGGGTGTTGTAATGATTAGCAAGTTGAACTAGCAAACCTTCACGAGTGAGTTTGAGTCTCACTGGGTGGCCCATTTATACGGGCCTTGTGTCACATCTAAGCAAAAAAAAGCTTAGTAAATCACTAATTAAACTAAATTTACAAACATGTTGCCATCAGAGACCATTGAAACATGATATAGGAGATAAACCAAAAATGGCTAATATCCTCCTCTCTTTTCCATTTATGAAAATAAACTAAAAGATGACCAAAACTCTTTCAGATATTTTCAATCTTTATCTATATACAGCTTACCTTTACTATTTCATGAAAACATTCCATTTTTAACAAATTTAGAACTTTTTCAATTCCAAAGTTTTTCTATTCTCACCAGCCTTCTTTTAGTGTCTTTTGTCATAATTGATAACCTTGGGAAATTTTAAACTGAACTTTTGATTTAATCTCCGCAGGGTTTGACTGTTCTCATTCCATTGTTCATGTCTTTGAATATCTTGTATCAGTTTAATTGTCTTATTATTTCACTGTTGGAATAATGTTCTCTTTCCACTGAACTTTGACCTAGGTACTAAATTCACAACTTCTTAACAGATTCCAACCAGAAGCATTTAATCAGGGCCTTTATCCTCTTATCTCATAAGACAATTCCCATATTTTCAAGAGCCTTAATCCTAATATCATTTTTTGTCTGATTCTTCAACCAGAACATATATGCTTTTTTTTAATAATTTCCTTCTTTTTTTCATAAATGTTTCTTTTTTATCTCTAATTACAACAAAGGATAAAAAAAAAAATATACATAATTTGGTTGAAGAATCAATCGAAAGAAAAGTAACATTATAAGGGAAAAATAACTAAGTTGAATTAACTGATAGTCCATGTCCTGAACAGTAGAATAATGACTGTTAATCATTGGGGATTAAATAAAGGCTTTGCTTTAAATTCTCTGAATGTTACAAGGTACAGTAAAAGATATCTAAAGAAAGCCAGAAGGAACAACTGCTGAAATGATATGAATATAACAACCAAGACAACAATAATAGTCCAGATTATATAAATAATAGCAAAACCTTACCTGAGAAATTCAGACTAATACTTTGAATATTCTGTTAAAAATAATTTTTAACTGCTTGTGGTTATTTTCTCAGCTATAATGAGTTATTGCCCTTGTCTAAGCATACACCAAAGGCCTTCTTTCATGCACGTGTACAATTCATTTCCTTTAGCAACAATCATAGCAGTGTAAATACATGCATGTTATTGGATCTAAGCTGGACTCAGTCCATGCGCACCACTAAGACCTTGAGTCAGGAAAATAGATTGAGAGGGAATCTAAAAGGAATTCGGATTATATGTTGTCAACAAAAACAACATTGAATTGATGATTATTAAGAAGAAAGAAACAAGAGAAAAATAAAAGGCAAAGGACTGTTGTTGTTTTTTTCATTTTGTTTTGTTTGTTTTATTTTTTCCTGTAATACAAGAAGAAACATATCATGTATCTCACTGTTTAACCTGACAGTTTTCTCAACAAAGAAGGATAAGAAGAAAAAATCTTTCACCATATACCTGGCAGCTTTTGGGGATATAAAACGAGCATAAAAAAGCCCTTTATTATATTCTGGAAGATGACAAGACCTGCTGGAAATTTTTGAAACTCTCAAATTCAAAGATGGTGTTACTACATAGATGTCAAATTATAATCAAACAATGGCAGCATTGGTCAACCATTTTAAAGTGAAATGAAATTGTAGCAGAAAGAATTTCAGACCATTATTTACTGCAGGAATTGTTTTGCCATTGGAATATTGAAATCATACATTTCATCCAATGAGAACGACCCATGCCATTCTGCCTGGGCACACCTCCCTGGGCATCATAAAAAGGCAGCGCTAACCATGCTCCCTCTCTCTTTTCTTTTCTCATTCCTCTTGGCTGACAGCTAGGTAAGACCAGCTGATACGAGAGATAACATTTCTCTCTCTAACTCGGGACGAATCCAACAGCAGACAGGGTCTATCCATCTCAAGAGAGCACACTTCAACAATTGGTCCTCTGCATACCTTAGGAGACCATTTCTTGGTCAATTATTTCTCTCTCCTAAACCAAATGGACTCGATGCCTCTGGCTAAGCACTAAACTTCCACATAACCACTTACAAGTGTTTTCCTATTGTCTTCAACTCACAGCATAAGGAAAACTTCCTCTCAAGCAGTCATCAAACTACTAGATTGAAAGCCATCAATGTCTACGCATTCATTATTTGTTTCCTTTCTATAACAAGAGACAACAGAACTATACTACGTCAATTACCATTTATGCCAAAATGGTAATATCGTCTGCCCTCTTGTTATAAAATGATTCTTTTGAAAGGAATATGTTCTATCAAATGAGACAAAATCAGTGGACCAGTCTGTAACACATCTTTACCAGCTTGTAAAGTACTGTAATTTTGGAGCTACTCAGACAGAAAATATTAAAGCCAGGTTATAAATGAATGTGTAAACAGATATCTGAAGACAATTTATAAGGAAAAAATTGTTGAATCTTAGAAACATTACAGCAAACAGCCAAAACACATGCAAATTTGTAAAACATTTGATGACTATGACTACAACTGAGAAATTTATGAGAAAATTTTCAAGAGAATGAAAAGCAAAGCCCTGTTATTGAGAAACAATGCTCTCAGTGTGGAAAAATCAGACACTTTGCAAGAGACCTGTCCCAACATGCTCAGATAACAAACAAAAGAGACCAATAAAAAAATGCATGTTTTCAATGTCCAAATAAGGGACATTTTTCAAAAGATTCCAAATACGCTTTGAAAGTGAAAATGGGGACAAAATGTTTCACAACTACTTTTCAGGCGTGTAAGAGCAGTCAACAAATGTGTTGGATTACTTCCCTTGACTTCTAATGACAATTAGATGATGTTTACTAAAGCAGTATATAAGTAAAGTAAGTAAAGTTGGCGACCGTAGTCGAGGGTGATCTGAAGGCTCCCTTTTCAATAGCTACTACACCAAGGTGTAGGGGAGGGCGCTACTCCTTTCCCTGAAAGCAGTATATTAGGTGTGAAAATCTTGCTCTCTTTTTTTACTTACAGAATGCCTTAGACATAAGATGTGTCTTGTTCTCCAGAGCCATGGACTTTTTATCTCAAGCAAACCTTGTATCACATGACACTACAAAATAGTACACAACATATATTGTCCCAAACTTACTTACAGGCATATTTAATTCCATACAATCAACCACTCGAGAACACTTCTAAAAAATGTGAGTAATTCAAAAACTTTATTATCTTGTAGGAACTTTTCGTATACATATGTACAATAAGGACATGTCTATGTGCACACTTCCATTTATTTGTACTTGTCTTTAATTGGAATCATTTTGAGATGAGGTTTCCCAATCTGAGAATTCATTTTTATTTATTGCAGACTTTTTTTCCTCATCTTGGTAGTTTTTTTGTGTTGTTTCTTCTTTCACTACGTTTCGGCCAAATTTCACCTCTGGCCTTCTTCAGGTGATTTACCGCGACCTCGGATAGGAATGCTGAGTCTTGTAACCGTATCCCCAGTAATTACTGCCTTCCATAGTTGTTTTCTATCGCACCACGTTTTTGACCAAGTAAACCTCTGGCTGGCTTGGGTAGGATTTGAAACCACTATCTTCTGACAATGCTCACCTGGAACCGCAGAGACTCAACGCCTCTATCCGCTGCGCCACGGGCCCCGAAGGGTGATCAAGGATGGATTTTTTGGTCTTACTGGGGATATGGTTACAAGACTCAGCATTCCTATCCGAGGTCGCGGTAAATCACCTGAAGAAGGGCAGAGGTGAAATTTGGCCAAAACGTAGTGAAAGAAGAAACAACACAAAAAACCTACCAAGATGAGGAAAAAAAGTCTGCAATAAATAAAAATTAATTCCATTTACTTGTTTTGTATTCTTTCTATCAGGTTTGCATAGGCAATAAAACATGTTGTTGATAGTACATAATTTTTCATTAATTTATTCTTGAGAGGAAAAAATATTCCTTCAAGTAAAATTATGCTACAAAATTGGTAACAACATTCAACTTTCAGTGCCATAGGATAAGCAAATTTCTGACATTGTTCGATGGCAATTAATAGATTGATAAAGTTTAAATAAAACAAATAATAAAATAGTAAAATAGGAACAATAGAGCTGCAATACTTTCAAACATTCTACATATTGACATTTTCCCAATCTAGAGAGTTTTGTGGGATTACCTCCCTTGTCTACCAAAGAATTTCTACTAATGACTACTAGATACTGTTGTATGTGCAAATCATGGCAGACATTATTCTTCTCCATATGCAACTTACTTCATCCTAGTGCTAATGCTTCAATCCAACGAGTCGCAGATTTGTTAAGTCACACACAAAGTCTAACATTCGGCAGTAGTCAAAAAACAAAAGAGTATCCTTATGGCATTAACACCACATTAAAAATCCTAAAAATGTTTGAAATGAAAATTTCATCATCACTTTCCAAAAAACATGTGCGGTATAATTTTTAGTTATAAACGGAAAAGGTCATTTCACTAATGAGGAATGAAATACTAGAAAAACTAATGTTGTATATTGACCCTTGACCGAGCCGTCAATCATGAGATGCATCTGTGTAAATAAGCAGAAGAACAGCGGAAGCAGGTGGACGTTAGGAAAAAATATAAGCATGTGTCTGGGCGGGTTGAGTTCAGTTGAGACAGGAATGCCAGTGTGAGAACCAGCTTGCAGACTGAGGGCTTTGCGGCTCTCAGTGACCTACGGTTGAGCAACCCCCAGCCAAGATGCGAAAGAAGTGCTGCTATGGTCGAGAAAAGAACTTGGGTCTATATAGGAGTCTGTCCCTGTCTACACCCATCTCCCACACACAACAGAACATCACCCTAAAGAAGTGTATTCGTTCGTTATTGAGGTCGTTCATTACCGGTTAATGATGTTTCTGCATATAAATATATATTTCTATATGTAAACGTGTAGTTATACTATGGGTATACAACACTAGGAATTTTGAGAGTTGGTCTTCTGACTGCATTAGTTGATAAAAGCCAGAGTTGAAGAAAGTATTTATGGATTTGATAAAGTTTAAAGATAGTTATAAACACGGGAAGTACAATGTAAAAGCCATTGTTCAAAAGGCAGGAAAAATACTATTAAGCAAGAAAAAAGAACACAAGAGAAGGAACTTGAAAGAAAGCAAAAAACACAAAAGAAAGAAAATGAAACTACACAATACTGAAAATTAAATTCATTTACTAAACTTTGCTAAGTCGTGGCACAAGTCGGATGAATGGGGCATCCAGTTTAAGCTATAATCAGGCATCCGTACCTGGACCCAAGTTTGAATCCATGTCCAGCTAGGCTCATCAGGCCTACATGGCACTAAGTGGGCCGATGACCAGCATAGTCTAGCAGGGCTTGAGCCTTGACTCATCATGCCCGACCTTCCCATCTCTTAATCCTCACCATAATTCGACCTTCGGGTCATTTGACCTTGTGTCAACTCTTGTCGGGTTGGAGGCAGAGACAAATATAAACATTCCGGCTGATACAGAACCTGACTAACCACTGTGCTTCGTGTAATGGCTTTTCTCCATCCTGTCTGGTATCCGTGCCAGACTGTCAATGTTCAATGGCAGACTTATGGCCAAAAGGGCCTCGGCTTCAGCTGGGCCACCTTCAGGTGCACGAATTCCATTATTGACACCTTTATATAGCCCCGGACCTCACTGTACAGTTTAAGCTATAATCAGGCATCCGTGCCAAATTTGGCTCCATGTCCAGTTTGGCTCATTAGGTCTACATTGCACTAAGTGGGCCAATGGCCTGCATAGTCCAGCTGGGCTCGAGTCTTGGCTTGTGTCCGACCTTCTCTTCCCCGAACTCCCGCTATAATTCGACCTTCAAGTTATTTGACCTTGTGTCAAGTCTTGTCTTGTGAGAGTCCGTTACAAACATACACATTCCGGCTGAGACAGCTCATGAGCGAGGAAGGTTATCTGTACCTCCGCTGATCATAGCATACCGACCAAGGCCTTATCTGCAGCAGCTGCTAGAGACGCACAGCTCCAAGCCTACACAACAGGTGATGTCTTGACTCCAGCCAGCAGACGACGCAAGAACCAACCAAAGCCGTGGGCCCAGCACAACCAACCAAACCAACCACAGCTGCTTTTCTTATTCAAACAGCTCTTCTAAGAGCAAACCTCAGAAAGTCTTCTGAGCTCACATTTGGTCTTCTCCCTACACCTTCCCAGCTCCAACTTCACCAGCAGCAGTTCCTGCACCTTCCAGCTCCAGCATTTCCTGCACCGACAAGCAACCAACACTTGCAGACCGACTCCAGCTTCACCCAACAGCGGACTTCTACATCACCATAGTTTGCGAGCAACAACTGCTTGGACTAACACAACACATCGAGGACACATCGACACGTCCCCGGTTAATCAAAATACTGCACAACCGGGTCTCCGATCATGCAGCCTCTGCAACCAGTAACTGAATTTTATGATCCGCGACAGGCCAGTCACTCACACCAACTCAGACTACATCTTGGTCCCTAAGCGGACCAATTTTTAACGTCATCGATTCGCCGAATAAATCTTGGCCTTTCGAATTAACCCTCTTGTCTTTGTCATTTTAGACTAGTTGGTCGTCAATCACTTATTTTTCAACAGTTTGTGGGATCGACGTATTTATCGGCCCCACAACAGTTCCATGACAGTGGATAGTCGCGGCAGAAACATTGCAAGATTATTTACTGTCCTGTAAACTTGCTGTACTCCTTCGATTGAAGAGGTTGCAACTTGCTGATCGCATCAATTTTAGCGGGATTTGAGAGTAGACCATCACGTGTTATGAGGTGATCCATGAAGCTTATTGCCGATTTCTTAATCTGTGTATTTTCCCTATTCAGCTTAAAACCTTTCTCACAGTATCACTCTAAAAGCACTTTTAAATATGTATCATGGTCATTCATATGCTGCTTATTTGTTTCTGGAAGCAAACACAAATGTTATCTGCGACGCATCAGACTCCATTGAAACTATCAAGAGTGAGGTGTAGATGTTTGTGAAATATCTCAGAATTCACACAAAACCCAAAGGAAATTCTAAGCCATCAATACTGAGCGAATCCTGCTTGGAAAGTAATGAGATGACTGGATTTCTTGTCTTACACAACGTTTCAATATGCATATGTGACAATTATATTAGTGAAGTATTTCGCATTTATCATCTTTATCAACTCTTCCTGAATTGTGGGCAATTACCATCGCTCATGCTTCAGTGCTTTGTGTGCCCTGTTGGCTGATGATGTAGAATGTGCCGACTGTGCCTCAGCAGAAGGGATCAGACACACCCCATAATGAGGCAACTTGTTGGCGGTGGGTGGTGACCTGTAATGCTTCAGGACAGGATCCTTGTGGCTGAGCAATACGTTACTCGGCTACCGATGAGGCGGTCACATGACTTGAAAACAATCCAATTAGTCTCTTACTTGCGTGAGACGGACGGTCGGAAAGGCCCGATACGATCAATTGACTGGTCATGTCAAGCACTGACTGTTCCAACTGTATTCTTTAAATTGCTCTTCGACAAATAAGTACCCAAACCTATTTTATCTTAAAAGTGCTAGAAAGCGGCAGCTGAGGATCAATTGCGCTGAAATAATACTTGAAACCATTTAAACCGTGTGAAAACAAATGATTAATATTAAATAGAAGTTAGTGTTAGATTTCAATACTTGAAACTATAACGAAGAAAGTGGTTTAGGTTACCTTCCCGTTATATAAGAAGAAAGAAATGAAGGAGACGAACAAAAATATTGAAGGTTTTCAATTTACAAGTTTAATAAAGGCTTGAGTTGAGAGGTAGCCGTTGTGCTGGTCGTCGTAGTGGCAAGAAAACAGTTAAAAGGTGATGAGCAGGCATTTGGAGTTCAGCCAGTAGTTCTAAGTCCCATATATTTTGGAGAGAGGAATAAATGTCTTCAAAATAGATAAGCAGAATAGAGATGGAATAAGGCAGCTAGGTGTCTGTGCGATATTTGCATCGCTAGTCATAGCAAAGGTTTTGTTGCTGAATAAGGACATGAATGATGTAGCCAGCCATAAGCATAATATAGCAGTGGGAGAGAGAGCAATGGGAGAGAGAAGAATGATGATCTCCCACACAGGAGGAATGAAATAGCTGAATGTCTGAGCGAATTACGCGTCGCTGTAGACATAGCAAAAGTTAGAGGCGACATAAAAGTGTTCCTGTAAGTGGCGGAATAAATACATCTAATTTATATTCAACTGGGAACCTTTGGTCAACGAAGATAGACTCAAGAGCCCATAAATTAGATGGCTTTCCTCATGGTGTAATGGTTCTGTGGCTATGAAGAGAGAGGACAAAGTACGTCCGTCCTGCTCGAAAGATTCTGAGGTAAAGAAAGTTTGGCGAACTTTCACCATTGTTATGTTGCCCGGAAAGAAGGGTTCGGGCAGAATAGGATAAGTCATCCTCATGGGATGAAAATATGCGACGACCATAACGGTCAAATCAATTTATGCGCCAAACAAAAATACGAAGTTCTTTCTGCTACAAAACCATTAAACTGTGTATAAAGAAAGGAGCTTGGGCTCGTTTAGAAATAATGTTATCTACAAATTATTCGTTTATAAATCATTATATATATATATATATATATAAGCACGATTTGGTATTAAATAACGTTCGAGGGTTGATACGCCATAAAACACAACCAAATCAGCGCGTTGTTCAAGTGTCTTGGATCGATGCAGATGCGGATGTCACCAAACTTTTTGGTAGCGATGATTATCCAACTGTTTCAGACATCTAAGTTCTTCCTGGACTTGAGGAATCATGGACACTGGTATGTGTTCTGGTGCAACCGTATGTGATGTGACTGTTTCACCAGCTTGTAGGAGCACTTGTCCAGGTAATGATTCCAATTGACCATTAACAATATCAGAATATCCATTCCATAACAGTTTCCATTCTGACTTTGAGATGATATTGGTAATATTATCATAGTGCACCGTTATTAGATTCATCGGCTCGTTTCCCTTGTAATGAAACCTGGTGGTCTTCATTCATTGCTCTAAACTCAACCGAATTCTTCTGGTTGCCTAGTGTAAGGCGACATAAAACAATGGCTGCGACTTCAGTTCCGTTCAACATTCGTAATTTCTCGGTTGTAGCTTGACATTCTGTACATAATACTGTGGTTTCACGTTTACAGAAGCACCACAGTCAACTTAAAAATTCATCTTTCTCTCATTTAGTGTCATGTTAGCAAATTTTGCTTTATGGAACTTTTCTCATTTTGAACATGTTCGGTGTCATTGGAAGAATCAGACAAATCGCGGTTGACGTTATATTTTAGTTTGACTTATAAGCATTTTCTACTGAGGCATTTCCTCGAACATTTCACTGCAAAATGGTTTCTATTGGTGCACAATTTACATGCTTGACCCCCACAGGACATGCTTCTTTTCTTTTTTGTGCCTCTTGCCACAGAAATTATGGCTCATTCGTTTTATATTTGTGGATTTTGGAGTTTTCTCCAAAGTCTCTCGTGGTTTTCAACTGTGGCATATACTTATGCATTGTTCCAATGTTTTGACTATTGCAACATTCTTTTCCGAGTCTGGTTATCCTTAACACCGAGCACTAAGCGGCTACGTAAAAACGAATCCTACAGACACTCAAAAAGTACAAGATTTAGTTAGGCTACAAATGACTCACCTTTCGTTGGTCTCTTTTGTTAAAAATGTACCGTTCGGTGATTTCGTTTGTGCGTCCAATGAATTGTTGGTCACAGTAAGCTATAACTGTTTTCAGGTCATCTTTTCTTTTTGTTGCAGCGAACCGAAATCCATTATAGATAATAAATGCGTCTGGGCAAACTGTGTGGGGAAATGACGTCGTTTGGTCCTCTCTGTTTTACACCACCTTTGTTTTTATATTTTTCCATCCTTCCATAGGGTTTTTGTCTTGGTGTCCAGCGCGCTTGGCGTTGAGATAGGAACTTCTCTGCCATTTTATCGGTTAGCATGTGGTCGAAGTGGCACTGGGGTCTAGTAGTTGCTCTTAAAACAAGCAATTGCTGACACCAGAGTCTTTCTCTTTCTTCTATATAACACAAGGAGAGAGAAGAAGAAGAAGAAGAAGAAGAAGAAGAAGAAGAAGAAGAAGAAGAAGAAGAAGAAGAAGTGGTTGCTAAGGAACAGCTTTAATTCGGATAGGGAGAGGAAGTAGAGTTAGGTAATGTCATATGAAACTATACCTATACAAAAAATGGGAGTGGATATTAAATTATAATCTAACAAAATCAATTACTTAAATATCACATGACAATCAGCAATATTGTCGTTTATTTCGTACGTTAAAAGATGTAAAGGCTGAGATAATTGCCCGACGTTATAGGCGCCCTTCCAGGGAAATACCAACGGAACTGAGTGATTTTTTTCACATGCTCTGGAGAGACTTAGTTCTCGTTGGGGCATCCCCACATTAAAGCGATTTTGTATTACATTTTGGCCTCGTAGAAAGCTATATAAATACCGCCAAGTAGACTCATAAAAATTGAGCACCAAGAAAATATAGAGCCATTATCATAGATTATTTCATTAAAACAAAGAAACCAAATCAATTAATTATTTTTCTACTTACTTTCAAGCTTTTCTCTTTTTTCTCTTTCAAAAATGTTTGTGAATTTAAAAGTTTTTTTTTTTGTTATATCTTCTCTCTTTAAAAGTCAAGAAGTTCCAAAATTACACTTGAGCCTGGGTTCGTTACAACAAAATAATTGATTAAATTACCATAACGAAGAGAAAACACACACAAAAAAAAGGCTCGAGGGTAAAACAAAACAACCCCCCCCAAAAAAAAAACAGGTGAACATGGATAAAGTCTTAAAAGAACAATGCGTTTCAAAAAATTCCATAGCATTTGAGATGTGTACAGGGTGTTTCAGAAAAATTGATATAATTTTATAATCTAATGACGTGACCAATTCTCATTCAACTGATCTTAAATTTTAACAGCCTGTGTAGAAACAATTCAAAATTCTATGTTTAACGTTTAAACACATTTTCTTTTTCAGTGAATGGCATTCCTATAGCTGAAAAGAAAAATATAAAACATTCAACAAAATTTTTAGCTGTTTTTACACATGATGTTCAAATTTGAGATCATTTCATTCAGCCACTTGAATTTCTGTTTTCCTGGACTGACACAGCTGCCATGTCTTTTGAATTTTTCCGCATATAACTGTAGTTTTATGTGTTTATCTGTTGTTGACTTTTATGGGATTAAGATTTCACAAGTTAGGCCTTCCTTTCACCTTTCCATCCCATCGTCAACCACTTTCTGTCAGACTCCTCCATTATGTTATATACAAGCGCGTGGGTGCAAGAAAAATAAGACTGACGAGAATATTCAGTTTATTTTGTTTATTGAATAATAAAATAAACAAGCGGATGAAATATCTACCCGGCTGGTGTTGGAGGAGGGTCTATTCGGCGACAAAAGGTTGTTTTGATCTGGTCGGACAGTGTTGTCGGGTGACGCTCTCGAGACGGTTGTCAATTCAACTGGCGTGTGACCTCAGTTTGGCCTATTTATGTGTTCCCCTTTTCAAACACCGGCTCCAGAAAATACTACTTGTGGAAAAAATATGATTGGTTGAAAAATAGACTCTTTTTTTATAACTGAGAATTTCTGGGATTTTGGATAGACTATGCGCGGAGCCTATGTGCAGAAGCCATGATTTTCTCAGTTTGACACTGGCCGTTGTTGGGTCAACATCCGGTAGCTGTTATTTTCTTCTACAGTGTCGATGCCGGTGGGTCTGTGTTTTGTGTGTTTTAGTAGTTTGGTGTGTGAAGAGTTAAGTGGATGAATCAGAAGAGATTTGATGTATTTTACAATAACAAATTGTTCCAACTCCTTTGTCTTTGACATCAGAGAACTCTTAAGAGAGAGACAGGGTGATATTTGTCCCGACATTGGACACTGATTTTTTGGTCCTATCAAGGGTGAGACTACAGAAAACTCCTTTTTACTTTACTGGGAGGGGTAGAACAGGAAAGGTATTTGGGGCCTGGACAGCCATTCTTTGCAGGATCTAATTCCTTGTGTAATCTGAGGAAAGATGACCAGTTTTTCTACAATGTCAGCATGCCAGGTTTTTTTCAGTCATTATGACTGGCAGCTTTCAGCTGTTTGCATCCAACGAGATGGGGATGGAGAGAAAGGCTTTCAAATTTCCATAACACATACATATTGTCATGGTTGACATTGATTATTTCCTCATACAATGAAACTATTTTTAAAAAAGAATTGTCAATAATTGTCTTAATAATATGCAGTTTTTTAGGGGGCGCATTTTTACTGACCATTTCCAATTGAAAAAATATTTAAGGAGCAATATTCTATAGGAACTACTGTTGTAAACTATTACTTAGTTTGAGTTGACTCCCAGAGTGTTTGCATAGTCCCACAAACAAAAGAAAAGGAGGAAGGTGGAACATTAGAAATTAATTGTTGTCGCCTGTTTCATATGCAAGAAGGGGTAGTGAGGCAACTGCTTGACAAGGCAAAAATCAAAGCAAAGAAAAAGGATACTTCTTTTTATATACAAGACAGAATCACTGTTGAGTTAAAAGTTCAACAAAATTTAAAATTTAATGCATAAACAATGATACTGAACAACTGAGACCACAGGTAAATATTGTTCTTTTAGAAAGAAATCTCATTTTTTGAGTGTAGTTTAATTGTTGTATAGCTACATACAACTATACGCGGAAACATAGTCAACATAACGAACTTCAATGAACGAACAAACACACTTCTTTATAAAAATATACCTCTCACACTTTATTCGAAAGGGTTGATGTTGGTTGTGTGTGAGAGGTGAGTTGGAGACGGAGACAGACTGCTACATATTGACCCAAAGTTCTTCTCGCAACCATAGCAGCACTTCTTCCTCATCTTGGCTGGGCTGCTCAACCGTGGGTCGCTGAGGGCCCAAGCCCTCTGTCTGGAGCTGGTTCTCACTCCTATCTCCAACTGCGACTGGAACTGAACTGGAACTGACTCACTCAAGTCGTCTGTGGCACCTGGTTATATAATTGTTTGACACCCACCTGCTTCCTGTGGACGTACGCATCTGCACCGAGTTCAACCACGTCCACAGGCCAAGGTGATATTCCGATATCTTCAACCAGATGCACCTGTTTCACTGTTGTTCTGCTTATTTACACAGGTGTATCTCTTGATTGACAGCTCGGTCGAGGGTCAATATGTTACATAATTTGGGTGAAATTCTTTGAATGTTGAAAAGAAAAGTCTTCTAAAATTCATAGCACCTTGTTTTTGTTTTTTGTTTTTTGTTTTGGGGACTTTTGTTGTAGTTTTTATTTTTTTGAGTATCCTGAAGTTTGTTGACTAATCTTGGTTGTCCAATAATGCTAGAATGTTTTTAGGTTGACTCTCAGGTACTGATTTCAAACTGGATATTGGTTTTGCTAAATTGGCTATTTTTTGTTTTTAAAAAATAGACACCTCTGTTTTAGAGAATTCCATTTAGTGTTACATGTTATTATCACACACATATATATATATAATATATCATAATATATTATGATAATAATAATATAATATAATATAATATAATATAATAATAATGATGATATATTATAATATATTATAATAATATATATATATATATATATATATATATATATATATATATATATATATATATATTATACTATACTATATATATATCATTATATTATATATATTGGTATATTACATTATGTTATTATATATATGTATATAAAATTGTAGCAAAATTTGTCTTCAGGTGTTTAATTTCAGATTTAATGCTGGAATTAATTTTACTATCATTTTCATCAAAGCTTCAAAACTTCAAGTAAAAACAAATACAAAAAATTAAGTCAAACTTACAATCAAATCATTTGTTTAATGGCATATCAAACTTCATGGTTTATTTAATGCCAAAGCCATCCTTGTAGCAGGACTATTCAACCCATGAGGAAGTTCATACCTTTCCCAGGGGGCATTAATCCAAAAGTGAACGTTATAGTAACTAGTAGAGTTTGAACTGACTTACTATGATGTTGCAGTCCAGCACATTAGCCACGATGCCACAGGAACACCTACCTCAAATCACATGGAAACTGAATCAAGTTATATAAAAGTAAACAGATATAACATATAATAATGTTTTATTTAGTACAATAACAAAAACAAAGTAAATTAATTCAGGTAATTACAATTAATGTATAGAAAAATTGTTTGTATGATTTTCTTTTGTGTGGATCATAAGAACAATCATGTTGAAGGCTGTAGTCATCCTATGTGTTGATCTCATTTGCCTTCATATCTTTCCTCCTTTATATCCTCTTATTTCTCATTAATCACCAAGATTGCCTGGAAATCTGTCCGTCTGGCTATAGAGAATATCTACCTTTGTTTAGCCTTATTCAAAAAGAGAGAGTAGACAAAATTCAGTCACTTGCCTGTTGAAAGAAAAAAAAGAGAACAAACGAAAGGAAAAATAGATAAGGGAATGTGAATAACAATCCTGATAATACAAATAAAAGTGAACAATTTTAATTTATCTTTTTGCTACTTTGGTGTAAAAAAAAAAAAGAAAAAATTGGCTACTGAAAAAAAAAGGTTTTAGCTTATAGCTTGATAATTTAGATAGAAAAAGACAGTATATTGGAGTAAATATCTTAATTTAGGGGTTCCCATTATCTAAAAATACTAAAGCCAATTTAGCCAAACAATTTTTTTTTTATTTAACACCCCCAAAATATATTTTTAAATCCTAAGTAACTTTTTTAAGCTGTGAAATTATCAGAATTATTTACAATTACATCACTAGAGCTTTCATTAAAACTGCAAAAAATTATTATAAAGTAATTTCTGAAATTGTTCCTTTTACATCATTACATACAATAAAAAAGAAATGAGGTATAAAATGTGTTCAAAAGCATTCCCACTGGATATAATAACCAGTTGATTGGAGAGAAATTTGTTTCATCACAGAACAGATTTTTAGAAAATACCATCTGAGTATCTGCATTTTTTTTCACATGAAAGATGAAAATTTATGAAATGAGAAAAACCCTTGAACAAATAATCCATTTTAATAAAAACAATATACAACAATTTCTTGGAACTTTTCAGAGTGTGCTTGCAAAAACCAACACACATTCATCTAAAATGGAATTATAAAAGTCCTGATCTGGTTCTAACATAAAACTGAAACAATGGTATGATTCACAGCAACCTGAAACTATTCTAATCAAATTCTATCACAAATATTCTTTTCAAATTAAGTGATTAACTAGAATTCTCATTTATATGCTTCGTTGTGCATTTTTTTAAACAATTGCCCAACTCTGGCGTTGAGATGATAGTTCGGTAGTTTTACAAAGAATTCTATTACAAATCATCACTCTTAATTTTATTTTAGTAATAGCTTTTAAATAAGCAGATATTATATAAATGGACTTTATTTGATTTTTTAAGGTGTTTGGTGGGGTACGCTTTTAAAAAGGGAGCCAACTCTGGTGTTGCAACTGAAAGTGAATGATCCCAGTGGTTTTTAGAACCATAAATCATATTTGAATTTTCAAAATACAACAATAAATTGAATTATGAATTTAATTCATATTTTAAATTTTTATATTTTGTAATTTAATGCTGTTACCAATAACCGTTTAACTAGGATAAAATTGTAACAAGTAAAATTTTATCATTTTATTAATTTAGAATGGTTTAAGGACATCCATTAAAAAGTTTCAGGCTAATGCAAATACATTGTTTGATTTTTATTATCCTAAGAACCAAATCAGGACCATATAATTTCATTTTAAATGATCACATGTTAGTTTTTACAAGCACATGGCAAAGATGGCATAAAGCATATTACAGAAGGGACCACACTATCAGAAAAGTATCATTTTCTTTCAATACAAAGGAAGTGTTTTCTAAAAAAAAAAAAAAATAATAAATAAATAAATAAATAAAAAATAAAAAAAAACATCTGTCTTTTTGAAATGAGTCATATTAGTTCACAAAAGCATGAAGAAACATAGTCAATTCATTTTCATGTGAAAATCTATGTTTATTATTTTTAGCAGTATTAATTAATCTGCTTGGCTCTAATATACCCAGTCAAACAGGGACCACATTTCTTTTCTGTTTGATTTGTTCCTAAACTTACAAATGCAGGAGTTACCAATAGTGAAAATGAATAGCTAGGCTGTGTACACAAGAACAGATGACATCAAAAGGGCGATAATAGTCAGTAACAGGTAGCCTATTTTGAGTATTGTTGAAATATGAACTACTTAGCCAAAGTTTTTATACTTGCAAACTCACATGCAATATGACAAAAAAATGAGTAGTCTTATATTTGAGGCTGACTGTAACTGATACTTCCATCTGTCAATGTTGTTTCTTTTCACTCTTAACACCATTTTTGTAAATATTATGCAGAACTGTGTTACAAAATCTCTTTTTAACAAGCTATTGACCACTTGTACACTTTACATTTTTTTTTTCTCTCTCTTCACTTTTTAAAAGAGAGGGTCCAATTCTGGCGTTGCAATTTAAAGAAAATCATAATCAATAGTTTCAAATAGAATTTTTAACTTATTCTTACTTTGATATATTTATTCATTTGGTACAGACATGTACAAAAAATTTGCACTTTTTATCAAAGGAAAATGAAATTCATATTAAAAAAAAGAAAAATATGAAAATATTATTTTAAAGTTTGCTTTCACTTTTTATACATAGAATAGATCTCAGATGTTTATAATATGAAAAAAAAACAGATTTCAATCAGTACACATAACTATAATTTGAATCATTAGGCTTATTGTGTCAGCAATGTTATGATTTATTACTGACAAGCTTCTTTTCTTCTGAGGTATGGTGATCAAAAGCATAATAATCCATCTTTGTGTGTGGGGGGGTAATGTTAATAAATTCTCGGAAAAGGTTTATCTCCCTTAAATAACGCTTTTGATAATTGCTTCTCTGTAGATAAAATATCACCAATAAAAAACAACACTAAATAAACAAAGACTAAAAAAGTATTACGTAATATACTTTTTATCTAATCAGTCATATTTATTTATTCAGTATTTTTACATTAATAAACAAAATCCAAGACACCTGCAGTGAGTGGAAGAGTTTTTAATCTACAGATGTCAATTTTGAATTTTTAAGCTTAAAAAAACATTTAACCTCAATTTTCTTTCTCTTTTTATCAACCACTTAAAAAATAATGCCTAGAACAACATTGCACCTTATTTTGCTGGGAGGTGGGTGAAAACAATTTAAAAAAATAAGGTATCCATACAAATAGATAAACCATGATGAAAAATGTTAACAAAATCTAATTCTTCATACAATTATATTTTTACAAATGTAAAAAGTATTCAGTTGCAACTTCATTTAGTGACTCAAATTAACAAATTGATTGAAAAGTAGGTGGTGCATGACAACAAAATCATTAAAAAACAACAACAACAAAGTCTTCAGAATTTTAAGGGAAAAGAGACCTCATCTTTTATTGCTTTAAATACCGGAAATTTTATCAAAATCCAATAATTAGTTGATGTGGGGGAGAGATTTTTTTTTAAACTATGCATTTTTGTACACACCTCATTTGGCATTAGTTAGGGTCTCGCTTGTTAACAAAAGAAAAAAAAATTGGGAATAATTTTCCCAACTTTTCAATTAGAAGAACTCTATTCAGAGAATTTATAAACCTGAAATTGATTTTTTTATCAAATTAAATGAAATTAATGAAATCTGATTGCATTTTTATTTTGAATTTTTTAAGGAAATACCATCTTCTCTACTTATGGATAAATCAACATCAACTTGAAATAAAAACCAAATAAAAGACAAATAAATTGTCTATCACAGAATTGAAGGGGAAGTCAGAGACCACTTAAGATAGGGAAAGACTAAAGAAATATAGCGGATGGGTAAATTGTAGTGAATTGGAGAGAAAATAATGTAAGGTAATGACTGAAATGTATTCTTCTGTACATTAAATATGAATAAATGTTTTTGTTTTTAACATGTCTGCTTCAAACATTTCTTCCACAAGATATTTTGGACAAGTTCTTCTGAGTTCAAACCAAACAAAATTATTCACAAAAAATCTTTTAGGAGAATTTTTTAACGATGGAAACCATACCACCTCACTTGTGCGATTCATTTTATGTTAGGTCTGTAAACAAATCAAAATTGATTTTTTTTCTATTTTATATATTGTAAATAGGACCCCCTTGTCTAAACCTTAGAAAAATCAATATTTTTAAAGCCTCGGAAGCAGCGTCTCATCTACTGAAAATGACATCAATATGTGGCTAGTGAAGGCATGGACTACTATTGATAGGTTATCGATCATATGGAAGTCAGACTTATCCAATAAAATAAAACGCAATTTATTTCCAAGCAGCAGTCGGGTCAATTCTACTGTATGGATGCACCACATGGATGCTGACTAAGTGTATAGAGGAAAAGCTTGTGGGGTTTGAAGGTTTTGAAGGTCAGGGGCTAAGGGCAAAGCTGTGTTGCCGTAGATATCTGACTCCATATTTTGGTTATATTACTTTACCCCACGTTGACTGGCCGGCACAATGCCTTGCCCAAACAAAGTCCCAAAAGAAATATACAAAAAGAAAAGATAGAAATAGATAAGAGACGAAAACATTTCTTCTATACTTTCCTTTATTTACTGGGTGAAGTGACTAACCGATGCTACGTCCCAAGACATAGGCGTGGTGCCTAAAACACCAGACAGCAAAATGGTGTTATTGGTTCGACAGACACTGCCTGAAAGAGAAAGATAATATGGTCTCCTTTTTCAAGAGGAATGCCTTTTTTCTTTTACGCATGCGTCATCTCCTTTTCCGTTAGAGACCTCTGGGAGTTTCTTCAAATTTAATAGTTTTCTTTTTATCTATCTATTTATTTTTTTTAATTTAATTTTTTATTTATTTATTCATTCCCTACAAGCTCAACGGGAATTGCACAAAAATTCTACATGCTATATTGAACAAATCCTGGAAGCAACTATAGAAATTTTGGTAAGGAACTGGTGATCCTGTTTCACCAAACAGCAGCAGCCCCTTGGGGTCATGTGGCGTCCATCATAAAAAGGAGCTCCACTGGAGACTCTCTCTCTTTTTGGTTCCACTCCCAACACTGTTAGCATCAGGTCTTTCATAGCACCCTTCGAAGGCATACGTATTTTGGTACCTTCCACCACTGGGACCCAAAGCGACAAACGCACGTGCTGAGTTAAAAGGAACAGGACACACAGTTAAGTTCCAGCAGGCATTTTATCTGCAAACCCTACTTTACCTTCAACCTTACAACCAAACCTTATAAAACCTACTTTACCTTCAAACACCTTCACATACCTACCTTACAACCTTGACAACAAACCTAACCTTATTTCATCTTACACCTCAAACTCTTTTTTGAACTGTTACTTACACATTCGTTGTTTATTCCATTTGGTGTAAAACCCCTGTTTATTGTTGTTGTTGTTGTATATAAATTTTGTTGCACGTATAAGTCGTTCGTCTTCTTTTCTTTAAAAGCTCTCACCCAAATCTCTACTGCTGGTTGAGTACGGTTTATTCTTTTACAAAACGTAGAAATAAACCGAGCTTTTCGGGGCTTATTATAAAAATCCCCAAACAACATCCCACAAAACAGCAGCTGTACGGACACCTACCTCCCATCTCTAAAACCATCCAAATAAGACAAACAAGACAGGCAGGACACTACAGGAGAAGTAAGGACGAACTTGTATAGGATGGGTTTCATTATCGGAATTTTATTTTGAGATCTCTAAAGTAGAAATACTTTTGTATTAAACGTAGTCGGAGATATCGTCACTGGTAACAATCTTTCTAATACAATAAAGTTAATATTTATTTTTTAAAAAAAGATGGCGGCCGGGGGTACAAATTAGAATATCAGAAACATTAGGCTTTTGACAAACAAGTGAAACAATAAAATAAAAACACAAACAAACAACAATAAAAGAATTTGTAAATATATATATATATACGTTTAATGGAAAGAAAGGAATAGTAATTATTTTACAATGAAAGGTTCACCGGCAGAGGTGACTTGTTTTCTTTTAGACTTTTTGAAATGAATTTGTTTTTAAAATGTTTTTTGTCTTGTACTCACAAAGTCCTTTAATGGGTTTATATTTGTGGATTTATATTTCAGATCGGTAGAACAATTTTCCATTTTTAAATTCCTTTTTTTTTTTTTTTTACTTTTTTTTTTTCATGTTTACATGTCCGAAGTTGAGACGCAACTCACTTTGCAAAAGTCAAAGAAAAGCAAAGCACAGGGGGTCATAAATCAAGATTTCTTTCATACAATTGTCTGCTCCTTTTACAAAAGCTAAACATTTTCTTTGGTAGGCCTCACACGAGATCAAAGGGTTTTTCTTTGACCTATGGTACTAGGTGGTGGAATATCACTGATAATCTATTTATTGCTTACAGCCCTTTAATTTGTTCAAAGATATTGTCACATTAGCAATCGTATATTTTATGCTATTAAAAACTAATGACCTTTTCTAGAGAACAAGTGACAGCAAGTTTCTTTATTCAAATTCAATTCTTGTTATTATTATTCTTATTATTTTATATATATATATATATATATATATATATATATATATAAACATATTTGGGTCCCATAACCTCATAAGCGATGTTTCCTATAGACCCCTTCACTCAGACGTTGGACGATCAACTAGAACTTATCTACAGCAGCTCTGTATGGACACAGGATGTAGTCTAGAAGACCTGCCGGAAGCAACGAATGATAGAGACGAATGGCGAGAGAGAGTCAGGGAAATCCGTGCAAGCAGCATGACATGATGATGATGATGATGATGATGATGAAAATGAAGCCACAGAAACTTGTCACGAAAATATGTTGTTTTTTTTTTTACATTTAGACGGGACCCATCTGTTCCAGAGACCCAAAACCATCTGTACTGCTTGACGATTGTAAAATATAGTTAAGAACATTCTTTTCAAAATAGGTTTGGTTTAATGCAAATGTTTAAATTGTTTAATTTCTATGATTACTACATTAGAAATAGGTTCGCTTTAAATGAAAACATTTCTCTGCAAACAAAATAGCACTTATTCATGATGCTAAGAAAACGTTCAAGAATGGAATGCTCTCAAAAAGTTTTGAAAATTATCATCAAATAAGTCTAGAGATATATTTTTAGACAATAGAATCTAATGTGAATTACTTTATTTTTCAAAGATGGGCAAACTGAAGTTTAACGTCAATAATAATAAACTCAAAATGGAAAATCAGACGAAAAAAATAACGAAGGCATAAAAATTGTGATAAAATTCTATATATAAAAACGGAGAGGAATTATTGTTACGTAAAATAATTATATAATAGTTCCCCCCCCCCACTCTCTCTCCATGAATTAGATTTATAGTGTCAATGTTAAATATTTGTTTATATTATTTATTTTTAGTAAACGGCTTGTTTGTCTTGGTAGTGTAGTTGGCAGCGTTATAAGTGGTGAGAGTTATCAGAACGTTGTGAATTCGATCCTCATCTGAGCATAAGTTTTTTTTTTCATGGATTAATTTCTCCAAGACTATTAGACTATTTTAACAAAATATTGTTGGTTTTTTTTTTTTGCTTGTTTATTGTTGTTGTTTTTTTCCTTTTGGTTTTATTTTTTTATTTTATTTTATTTTTTTTTTTTTACTATTTAAATGATTTACCAACTAAAGAAGCTACATTAGTTGAAAAACAAAAAAAATCCTCGTCCATAAGAATCAATGAAAATTTCCGTTATTTCTGATGTACTATACAAAAAATTAGAGAGAAATAAATGTGATTCATTTACCATCTAGATAAAAGTTTCCTGTCATTCTATTTTTATCTTTATTTTCTTTTCTTTCTTTTTTTACTGAACTGTTAACACCGAACAAACTACAAGTCAGCCATATTTCTTTTCATGCAGAGGTATTGAGCAAAATTTTTCACATCCCGTAGACTAAAGTGTGTTGGGGGGTAGGTATTTACCGGAATTTCCCAAAAAATGCACAAACATGAAACCAGTGTATTCAGTAGAATTCATTATAACTTAATAAATTTGATTATTTTGTTCCTAATGTTGTTATAAAATGAAAACCTGATCTCTGATATTATAAAATAGAATTTCTTTCAAGCTGTGGCTAAATCGTTACTACTGTATAGATCCACCCCCTGAATTCTTACAAAAAGCATGGACAAAATCTTAGAAATACGCCAGAATGCTACATGCTGTTTTAAATAAATCCTGCTGCAGCACCCTACAAAACATCAGCTGTACGGCCACTAACCTCCCATCTCACAAACTTACAAGTAAGATGAAGAATACATGCTTGAAAAATAAGGACAAATTCATAAGCACCGTTTTCCTATGGATTCCCTCAAATGGACACACCAGTGTTGACCAACCAGCATAGACTTACATCAGTTCTGTGTGTTCACTGGATGCCATCTAGAGGACTGCCAGAAGCAATGGCTGATGAGAACAGATGGTTTACATGTTGCATGATAGACATACCTATCCTATATGACATCTGCAACATTTTCATAATTCTTCCTCGGCACAGCTAGCATTGTGAATATTTCAACTCCCTCTGCATCTTGAGCTGTCGTTGCAGAAATGATTCACATTGCATGAAGTGACATTTTATCATCAAGAGTTGCAGGATTGTGATCTGTGGGATTTGAAGATTTTTTGAAGGTCAGGGGCTAAGCGGAAAGCTGTGTTGCCGTAAGATATCTGACTCCATATTTTGGTTACACTGTTTCACCCCATGTTGACAAGCCGGCGCAATGTCTTGCCCAAAGAAAGTCCCAAAAGAAATATACAAAAAGAAAAGATAGAAACACATAAGAAACGAAAACATTTCTTCCATACTTTCCTTTATTTACTTTTGAAGGGACTAACCGACACTACGTCCCAAGACATAGGCGTGGTGCCCAAAACACCAGACAGCAAAATAGTGCTGTTGGTTCGACGGACACTGCCTGAAAGAGAAAGATGATATCGTTTCCTTTTTCAAGGGGAAAATCCTTTTTTCTTTTACGCATGCGTCATCTTCTTTTCCGTTAGAGACCTCTGGGAGTTTCTTCAAATTTAATAGTCTTCTTTTTATCTATTTTTTTTTAAATTTAATTTTTTTTATCTATTTATTCGTTCCCTACAGATCCACATTGTTGGCCATCTATTGTGAAGGAACCTGAAAAATGCATTTTAAGGATTATCATCTTTTTCCTCATTCACCAACACTGATTGCTTGTATCTTAAAATTTCATCATACCCAATGCAAAAATCAAGATGATTTAATTGTGTAATCATTTTGAACCAAAGACATGATCTAATAGAATTGCTAAAGCAAAAGGCACTCGTCCAATGTCAGACTTTTGGTGAGTTATCTGCATGATAGCTTGGCCAAGGTTGACAGGTTTTGTTTGAGATTTCACAATGTTCTTGATTATCAGATGCACTTATTTTGGCAACCATTCAGATCCTTTTTTAATGTTCACAATTTCTTTATCAGGTGAACAATCAGTTGATTGTATGCTATTTAAGATTATTATTATGCATTCTGACTCGTCTTCAATTGGATCTTTTCTTCTCTTGTACAAAGCATCACACAGTTTGTGACAAACATTACTTTTCCATTTACTTCCAAGAAAGAGACATAGTCTATATACCTATCCTTTAATCTAGCTTTCAGCCACTTGGATGTGTGCACATCCTTGGTAACAACAATGGCGATCCTTTTTTAATAAAGCACATTCAACAAAATTTTTACCGTATATCAACACAAAATCCCAAGCACAATTTGGGTAAACTTACAAACAATTAAGTTCGAAATCAGCCCTCACTCAAACGAAAAACAGCAAGGTGACTAATTTATTAAAAAAAATGATATTACATTTTCAAATCTTTCCTCTGTCGTTTATGATTTTCCCTTTTCCTTCCTCCTCTCTTTTAAGTTCTTTTTCTATTATTTCTCTTTTATATCTATCAGGCACGAACAGAGAGTTTGGAACAACCAGAATGACACAGAAAGAAAAAAACTATAGTAGGAGCAACTTACCTAATTTCAATTTTGTGCCGTTTTATTTTGTTTCGTTTTTTTTGGGGGGAAGGAGGGTTATATTTTGCATTGTTTTTGTTTTTGTTTGTTTAGTTTTCTTGTTTCTTGTGCTTTCTTTTCTTCGTTTTGTTTTTTCTAGTTGTGTCTTCGTATTTTCCTCTTCTTGCTTTTCTCGTTTCGTCTTCTTGTTTGATGTTGTTTCTTTTTTTTTTTTCGTGGGGGCGGGGCATTTTTTCTTTTCTCTTTCTCTATTTCTCTACGAACCAACAGATCGTTCGTGCTGTATGTCTTCACTGTTCTAGCTGTCTTTTTCCCCCTTTTTTCTTCGTCTAGTGAACCGTTGTGTCGTGGATTTTTTTCTCTCTGGCCAAGGCACTGAATAATAAAACTTCTGATTTACATTTGTTTCGGGAACCTGATTGAACAAGAAATCACATGCCAGTGCTTTCAACTACGTCTGCTTTATTACCATTTATACATAAATGGAAGGCACAAGGCCTTCTTTATTCCTGCGTAGGATACACAGAAGGCACAAGGCCTTCAACTATGTCTGCGCATTTTGAATTTATCCAGCGCAAAAAATAAATCTTGTGTTTAGTGCAGGTCACGTGATGAGGATGATTATATGCATTTCACGCTTTTGACAGTCTCACGCACAGTTTCTTTGAAAGGGGTCGACGAATGTGGCTAGCTAGGTCCCCTTAGTAAAACATAGTTAATGCAAGACCGCACCCTTACCCTTCCCCCCAAAACTTAAGGCCTTGTGCCTTCCTGTAATTATCACAGGAAATAAAGGGACCCGTAGTGAATGGGTGTGTGAGTGAGATCCCGTGGTTTACGAGAGTTCACTTTCAGGTTTATTTCCACCACAAATACAACACAAATTTTTCAAGCACGTAAACAAATGGAATATGATAACAACGAACATTAAGAAACAAACAATTTAATAATCATAACAAACAGGATAAAAATAATTAGAAATACAATGTTCATGTTATGTACGAGCGGCCTTTATAGAAAATACAGTTGTGGCCAGTTGAATGAAAATAGGATTGTTCGCCCGTGTGTGTTTACATGTTAGTAAAGTCTATTAAATAAATGGGTCCATAGTTGGCCGAAGTAAGGAGGATAAAAATTTTGGCTTTACTTACATACATGGGTATGTGTGTGTGTGTGTATAAGTGAAGGACTGTAAGTATGGGCCTATGTTTTCTTAAGTCCGCGCGTGCGTTTTCTTGTGATCTCTGGCGACAACTAGTCGCATCTGATAGTCGGTAAAAGAAGGTCGGATGTTTTGGGTTTTTTTTTGTTTTTTGCCGTGTCATGTGTTTGATGGATAGTCGAAGGAATAAATTTTTGGCAGTGGAATGGAATGATCTTTTGGTAGTCGAATACCCTAGTTAATTAAATTCTTCATTATTTATACTTTTTGGGGTCACTTAAGTGGATCAAAAAATAAGATATTGTTAGGTTTTATTACAGGTCCTAAAATTCAAGCGTGCATACATTTCTTGAACAATCAGATTCGTATATTCACTTATTTGTTTTAGAGCCTAAAAATTTTTTATTAATTAGTTTCTGAGCCGAATTTTCTAGAATGTTCTTATTCTGTGTTTTTAGCTGATTGGTCGAAAAATATAAAAATGTAACTTTAATGTTAATGCGATTTTGATCCGAAATTTCTAGAATGTTCTTATGTATGTTTTTGGGGTTGATTATTTTAAGGCTAAAAAAATGTGTATTCTATAGACCCTTAGAATGCATAAAGCATGACCGCTCCCTTCCACTTCCCCCACAAAACCATAAGAGCCTTGTGCTCTCCATTTGTCAACAGATGGAAATAAAGAGTCTCACACTCAGTCTGTATGAAGGGGTCGGCGATTGTGGCTAGCTATTGTCCCTTAGGAAAGCATGAACGCTCCGTCCCCCCTTCCCCCAAAACGTCTGTAAAGGTCCTGTACCTCAACATTTTTTTTTGTTTTAGATAAATACTCAGCTTGACAGCTTTCTTTCTCTCCCCCCCCCCAGCGAACGACTCACAGTTCCAGTCAAATCGACAACTTCAAGAACACAACAGAAAAATGGGAGAACATACAGCCAGCAAAACTACGTTCATAGCGATATTGAAATTAGTGCATTTACCATCTTTCAATATACTTTTTCCATGGGGGTCGACGTTGCCTCATACATACAGATACACACGTTCAGCCAGCGGACAGATGCATACTTCGTTGCTATGTACTTTTTAGCTCTTACGCGTATATGCACACAAATTAAATATATATAAGTAGGAATTGTCCATTTTTTTAAAACTCTTTTTGTCTTAACGACGAACACACATACACGCAGAATTGTTCGAACAACTCTCACTTACATTCGCATAATATTTGTATTAGACACACCTACACACGCAAATACCTAACAAACATATTCGCACATTTGCACCGTCGTATTAATTTTTCCTGGTTTGTTTAGTTATATAAAACCTATCTGTTTCACATTATCGTTGTTGATAATTTTCTTTTGACTGCATTGTTCATATTCTTTGCGTTGCTAATTGTCGAACAACACTCAAGTTTTGTTTCAAACGAAACCTCGAGGGAACTAAACCGCCAATTCATCCTTCACATAGTAATAATTTCACTGAGTTTTTTTTTTGGGGGGGGGCGTCGTTAATTTTATGAAAAACTCATGAAAGATACTGACTGAAAATTACATTTTCTTGACTTCTTTTTTAACTTTTGTCGTTTACAGTGAATTCGGATTTAATTCATCTAAAACATTTTTAGGATAAAACAAATGCCACAATACAATAATAGTATATAATCTTCTTTTAATTAAAAAAACAATTCTTTGAGTTTCAGAAAGACATAAAACAGACAAACAGATTCTCTTGGTGATTATTCTTTTTACCTCGTAATTTATAAAATTGTTTGGCCTTTTTATGTCAGTCGGAGAGGATTAAAAGGATTTCCCAATTTTCCCCCCTCAAATTGTCTGAAAATACAATCCTGGTTTGTTAGAAAACAATTTTGTTTACGGACGTGGATCAGTATATACTTTATACCTCTTTTTTTTTTTTTTTAATTTTATTTTTACTTTTTAATTTTTGTTACATATTCTGATCAGATATAAAATATTTCAAAGGCAGAGGGGATTAGGAGTCTTTCTTTCTTTATTATTTATCTATTTTTGTGAATTTGCAAGATTTTTAAGCGCTTTTTATTTATCTATTTATTTAATTCATTTTATTTTTTTATCAATTTATCTATTTTTCCATAAATAATTCTATAATCTTGCTTCTCTAGTTAAGTATTATTTTTTAGTTATAAACTGGACAAACTTAATTTTATTTCGCAAGAATTCTCTAACTGAAGCTAAAGAAAAACAAAAAATCTTTGGAATTTTTTTTTTTAAATTGAATTAATATTAATTATTTAGTTGAACCCAAATAATTTCTTGATTTTAGTATGCAACCCTTTTTAAAGTTTTTTTTTTTTTTGAAAACATGAATAAATTTAAAACTTTTGTCAAGGGAGATAATTCGTTTGTTGTGTCTACAGCGGGAAATATGGCCGACCATAATCAAAATGTACACACACGAATTCTATGGAGTGCATACTTACTTTCTCTAAAGCAAAATAATTTTGAGCATTAAGCCACCATCAACTATCACACTGGCTTCGGAGGACATGATAGCAGCCTGTGAAACCCAGGATTTCGTACCCTTTGGGAAGGAATATATTCATTTACATCCCGGCACGTTCGAAATACAGGTAAAATGATGATAAAATAGAAAACCTCTGGGTGAAATTTAATTTTTGTTTTCTAGTCATTTTCATTTCCTCTTCTTTTAAAGAATTTCCATAGTTTCTTTAGCAAAACTGTCACCGAATTTCAATATTTTAATTATTGATTCTTTTATTCTTCGAAAAAAATTAAATTGTGAATTCACTAGAGTAGAGATTTGATTCTTTTTTTTTTTTCGCTGACTTTAAATTCTGAGAAGACTTTAGTAATTTATATTAAATTGATTTTTTTTTACCTTATTTTTATTTATTTATTTTTTTTTTATTAATAAAAGTTTATTTACTATTATTAGATATTGACTTTTTAAAAAAAATTCCTTAAAATGGTTTAGATGGATTCAATCCGAATTCACTGTAAACGACATATTTAACCAAAAATTTTTTTAAAAAATCAAGAAAATGTAATTTTCAGTCAGTATTTTTCAAGAGGGTTTCATAAAATTAACGACCCCCCCCCAAAAAAAAGTCAATTATTACTTCACTCAATTAACTGTTTGTAAATCAGAAGCTTTATTATTCAGTGTAAACGACTCTAATTTGGTGTTTTTATTTTCGTAAAACATAAAGATTAGCTGCTCTTCTACTTACATAAATTAGCGGGAAATTACAAAACATTGATTTTTGTCATGCAAAATTATTTTTAAAAAAACAAAAACTGAATTTTTTATGTGCAACTTCTATTTATTTATCATAATTCTGAGTGATAATCAATCATAACAAAACTTGCTTTTACAATATAATTAAAGTTTCAGTGTTTACCTATGAAAATTTACGTTAATTTTATTTTAATTTACAATATATAATTATTTACAATACAATTATCCTACACCCAGAAGATTAAGTTTGTCGTTTGCTTAATCATTTTTTTATGAGTTCCAGTTAAGTCTCAGAACTGTAAGTCCGCCATAGCTCGACACCTTGTTCGTGATTGGGGGAGGGAAAGATTAAAAGAAGATAACCGAATTGTATCTGGTTAGAGACGTTATTTTGGAACCTAAATGTTTAGTTAAAAAAAAAAAAAAAAAAAAAAAGCAAGCAAATTTATAAAACTTACTCGTATATGGATAGTGAATTTTAAAACAAAATTTTCACGTGTGGACTATGCACCAAAGTTTTTGTTATGTAAAATCAATATTGGGGCAAAGTCGGTTGTTTTGTATTTTCCATTTTAGGATTTTGTAAATTAGATAAAATCTTTTTCATTTTCCATGAGATTGGTTTTATCTTATTTTTATCACCTTTTCTAAAACATTTCTGATTAGACACTAATTTAATGTCTTTTTCTGCAGTTAATCTGTTCTTATTCTAAATGGACTTCTACTTGACTGGAATCAGGAAAAAAAAAAAAGATTCAAGTAAAATCTAAGATGCAATAATTTGCAGCTTTAAGTTGTACAATTTTTTTTTTTTTTTTTTTTTTTTTCTGTATAAGATCTGACCAGATTTCTAATCTGTTAATTCCAACTTTGTCTAAAATCAAGAGATTTTTAAATACTTAGATCCCAAACAAACTTTTAAATTGAATTTTTTAAATTAAATTTAAAAAAAAAATAATCTTATATTGAATGAATAATCATGCACTTGAATCAAAACTGCACATTCATTCAGGTATTTAATCTAATAAAAAAGTTGTTTCAAACATTGAAAGACGAGGAACTATGTTATTAAAGGATGGAGTTGGGAGAAAATGCATCTTGTTTTATTGGATTGATTACAAAAACGATTTGTCAAAAAATTTCAAGGTATTGACTAAAGATTTCCAACCTACAAATGAGAAACTTGAATGCAAAAAGACAGAATAACTGCTAAAACAGGACAGCAAAAAGAGGCACTTGTTTGAAGAAATGATCCCAAGAAAAGTGAAAAAGTAAGGTTGTGACTTATGTATTCTGACACCACTTAGGAACATAGAATAGTTTTGATTGGTTGCTGGAATGAAACTTTATTATAAGCTTTTATTCTATTTCTATTTTTAAATAAGTTAATTTATTGAAATAATTTCTGGTCAGGTACTAGCCATCCAAAATGCAAAACAGCCAAATGGAAACACTCCTACATTCCTCCTTAGTGACATCAGCAAATAACATCACAGCATTCCTCCTGAAGTCTCACACGCAAGTTCTGACGTCATTTCATATCACTATGTAGGTCTGCTGAGTTAAGTTTTGGCCCTTGGATAACTAGGAAATATTTTGATAAACAGAGGCCTATAAAGTTGATTGGGAAGGTTAAAAATTCAAAATCAGAAATTAAGGTGAATAAAAATTAAAGCGGAAAAAAGGAAAAGATTTATTATGAAATGAAATCAAAAACTGAAGAATTTTAATCTGAGTTATATACTACCAGAAAATGGAAATATCTTAAACATAAAAGAATTCTTCTAGACAAAAGTATTGGTGGCTAGTGTCTGGAACTTTGTCCTCCACTTGAAAAAAAAAATGCTCCATCTATCAGTTGGAAGATCATAAATACAAGTAGCTGGTCAAATTAAAACCTTAAATTTTATTTTTATGTATGTCATTTTGATTACATGACGAGGTTTTGTGTAAAGAGGTTTAAGTAGGGATACTATAGTTTAGCAGATGAGAGGTATTGATAGGAGGAGCAAACTTTATGCTACTTAAAGAGATATAGTTTTGGAAAAACAAAGTTTTGAACCTCTCAGCTTAAACTAGTAATATTATTAAATAGTTACTTACTGAGTATGAGTAGATATATATTTCAATAAGAATTTGTGAAGAAAAAAAAAGATTATGGTGGCAGGAGAATATGAAGGAATGGAATCCAATGTTTTAGAAAGTTAAAAAATCCAAATTTGGTCAATTATATCCACTCCTGTAAATAGATGAAGTAGTTTTATCTTAAAATTAATATGTAGTTCATTTGACCAGAATTTACAAACTGCTGAAGTTATTACAATGGTGAATTCTCTCGGTAATTCTACCTATAGAATAATAAAAGTAAGGTTGGTGACCTTAGTCGAAGGTGACCCAAAGGCTCCCTTTTCAATTGCTACTACACCAAGGTGCTACTCTATTCCCTGGATTGCTCCACTTTACCCTTGATCCGTACCTTATGTTGAGTGTTAAGCAAGGCCGCACCAAGTACCATTGACTCGACCTGGGATTGATCCCTGGTCTCCCAGACCATTGGTGAACACTATTCAATTGGCCAATGGCCTGGTAAATAGAATAATAATGTGCTATAATTGTGAAAAATATAATTAGCACAAAATCTATTTGACCAGAATTTAAAATAGCAAACAAATGAGGTGAAAGCATACGGTTGATAACAAGATTGACAAACATTTTAGTGGAATAAAATTTGTTTGTTTTATTTAAATTTTAGAATAAAGCCATTTAATTTATTAATTAAAAAGAATTCAAGTCAGCTATTAATTGTCCGAAAAGTGAAACAGTTAAATCAACACACATTCCTAAGTTGTGTTGGGACTACATTGCAATATTTCTCTTTTGAGACAATTCTGGAAATGAGAATTTAACTTCTGATATTATCTTTTGTTTTTGCTTATCTCAACAATTTGTAATTAAAAAAATTAATCACAAAGTTAAAATAAAGATTCCTGTGGATATATTATTTATCTCTCAATTGTTTCCCATAGCAATTAGTCTCTTCTGATAATACTTAATATTATGATTTGTCAATATACCCAAAATACTTAAGGGGTCAGCAAGAACATTATAGATGCCAATGTTATTTGTAGGTAAAAAGAATTTTGTTTCTTTCTAAATGCAAATAAGTGTTGACAGCAATGTATGATTGAAATATATGCAAATGTATTCAGAATATTGTTATGCCCCATTTTGAAGAGTGTAATTTTATTACTTGCATCTATTACTATTTATATATCATCAAGTTTTATTGATCATATGGATTTCTGTGGCTCTCTCTCACTATCTGTCCCTATTGGTTATCACTTTTGGCAAGTTCTCTCTTTCTTCTCAGAAAGTAAAGTTGGCAACCATAGTCGAGGGTGACCCAAAGGGTCCCTTTTCCATACCTATTACACTGAGGTGTAGGGAAGGGTGCTACTCCTTTCCCTGGATTGCTCCACTTTATCCTTGATTCCTACCTTTTATAATACTGAGTGTTAAGCGAGGAGGCATCAAGTACCATTTTTTTGAGTCTTTGGTATGACTCAACCTGGGATTGAACTCCAGTCTCCCTGGCTTTTAGCAAACACTATAACCACTAGGTCTTTTTTTTTTTTTTTCCTGATACTCAATGGCCACAATAATGCCTCTTTTGAGAATAATTTATATTTTACTATTAAACACAAAATGAATTATAGACTTTTATCATCAAAACAGGCAAAGAAATCTTTAGACATATTTAAGACACACTGGAATTGTCTAGTTTTAGCCTAAAAAGAAACTATGCTTTTAGTTCTTATGTAAATTGATTGATGTTGGAGCCTTCACATCTACCTAATGTGGATTCAATGTTAATAAACATCACTTGTGGAATATATTTTATCATCAGACTTGATAAAAGTTTTATTATATTCCCTTAAGCAAAAGATCCACAAAGTATTTTGGCTCTACATCATTTTATGGAGCCAAGTTTATACTCGGCAATGAAAATACCAAGATTTCAGATTGTATTAGTAGAGACTGTTTTCATCTCCATTATGTTCATGTACAAGGTCCATCTAAGAAAGTAACTAATGCTAAGGATATAAAGAGATATTTAAATGATGTTACTATATCAGAAATTTCTAGTTATCTTAATTGTATAGTAGCACCCTGACTTGAATTTGGTGGTTGATAAAAACTTTGCGTCTAAGGTTTATTCACCTTTTTAAAACGTTAATTAAAACATGTTTCAAGACTATTTTTGCTGTTATGTACCTCATTAAAGAAAATACCATTAACTATTTCCACCCAGTTGACTGACCTCAGTGATGTGATGAAGCAGTAGCATCGATTTGTATTGCTATTACTTGAGCATTTCATTTCTAGCAGAAAAAGTTCAATTGCATAAAATACATTACTCCAGTGGCAGATGGTATTGTAAAAGATGTTGAAGAAAGCTATTTCATAATGATCCTAACACTTGGTCAATCTCTAATATGACTTGCTCTGTAATAACTTCACATCTGAATTTAAGGGTATGTAACCAAGGTCTATCAGCAAGAGAAATGTAGATTCAGAGTGGTCAGCTGACAAATGTAATCAAATACCTGTCGGCGATTTCTATCTTGATTAATGAACAGTACAAGCAACAGGCATGTAATGATCAGTTTAATGTAATTTCTAAAGCACCTCCAAGGTCAGTTTGCAAAGTCTTCCAAGGTGCACTTTGATGACATATATAACTTTTCATCATTAAGATGTTAGATCATCACAGATATTCAGACATTCTTATGGATGTCTCTTAGTGTAGTATGAAAAATATTGTTACTTCACAGCTAAAAGTGTTCAAATTACAAAATAGTTACCTACCTATTTGCAAGAAAAATTACATTAGTTCTTTATGGCCAAGTACATATCGGACACACTTTATATAATGAATATTTCTCTTTGTAAATGTTTCTAGAATTTTTTAATTATTTCTTTTCCTCTGAAATTTGCTCAAACTCTTTTTTTTTTTTCTTTCCCTCCACCCAAGAACATATTTATTATAATTTTAACAGTTGGAATTTATGACAGCTGTTTCTTTGACAGTTTTTGTATACTGAATAATAAGGTTATTTTATGTCATTAATAAAATAGGAGTTATCTCTTCAATGTCTGTCTATATTTAGCATCTACAATCAGTAGACGGGAGGGGGGGTGTCCTTGTGTTGTAATGGTTAAAGCGATGGACTGCGGAATCGTTGTAAGCGAGTTTGTATTCCAGTTGCGCTGTTACGTTCACTTTTGGGCAAATACCCTTGGGAAAGGTATGAACCCCCTTATCCCCCCAGCTATGGGTTAAGTAGTACCACTACTGTTTTTCTAGAATAGCTTTGGCATTAAATAACCTACAAAGGTTGATATGCCATTAAACAAAGAAACCAAACCAAACCAACCAATAGACACAAGCTTATTGGGTCTGGTTCCATGAATTCATCATAGAAATCTTCATTTACATGGTGTTATTTTTGTTTAACATTTAATATTTTCAATAGAATAAGTTTCATTTCCAATTGAAAGTTTTATGAAACATTTTAAAAGAGAACAGTTTGAAAAATCAATTCTGAGCAATTTTCCTGAGATATTTCATTAGAAATGATTTTCACAATTGCTAAAAATAAAGGCGGAACTTTATTTGTTGAATGTACTTAAAATTGATTACTACTCTCATTAAAATCAGCAATTGACAACATGTGTTTTGGAAAATCTCACGTTCTTGTTTCCTCATTAATTTCTTTATTACTTTTAGTTATTCTTTCTTATATATTCTTAAACACGATTGATCTTCCTACAATATGTGAAACTGTTTCTCTCAATAGTTGGACAAGGCTATTTTATGATGAAGAACAAAAGTTGTCATAACTAGAATTATTGATGCTGTGAAAACCAAAATACACCTTATTATAAATGCTGGATGATAACCAAACTGGACAGCATATGTTAATAAAATTCACTGAACACAACCACTCTCCCATTACAAATGCTGCTAGTGTTTTCAACTTCATAGAGGAATTGAAAAGAGACAAAAAATATAAGAAATTATCCTTGTTAGATTATTACTGCCCGCAATCTGTCTTTGAAAAGTACTCTTCACCAAATAGTAAAGAAAATTTAAAGAACTCAGTAATGTTCTGAACCAAAAACTCTAGCTGATATAGATCCCCCTTCTCTTAAGTTTAAAAAAAACAAATGAAACAGTGAATCTCTTTTGATAAAGGATATGACTGTTCAAGAAAACAGACTGTTTATATTTTTGACTTAATTTAATATCAAGAAACACGTGCATCACTTTGGATAATGATGCCACTTTTTTAAACTACCTCCCATTATTTTTGCTAAATGTATACAATTCATACCCCCAACTGATTCTGAAAATAACAGATTTCATCCATTTGTATACACATTGATGACTAGAAAAAAGCAAATAATTTTATAAATGCTTATTTGAAGAATTAGCAGACTTCACAGTAGAAAATGATACCCAATTAAATCTGCAAATCATTATTTCAAATTTATAATTGGTTGCTATCACTGCATCAAAAAGCAAATTTGAAAGTGTTGTATATATGTATGTATGTATGTATGTATGTTCTACTGAGACTAATGCATTTGGTGGAAAATTCAGACGAGTGTTTTGGCCATGTGATGTATGACAAGAAGAAGGCTTCTTTTGAAAATGTATCATTTGTCAGCATTAGCATTCTTTCCATTTGAGATTTTATCTGCTTTTATCAAATGAAAGACTCATTTACCAGAAGAAGCAGCAAGCAAATTTTAAAATAATTGTCTTCTAGGTCAAATCAGAAGTCATCTATAGAACTGTTTTACTGTTCACTTATATTGTTTCTTCCAGAATTGTGGTCAGTACACAAATGCATGCAATATAGATTTCCATGTACACAAAACCTTATTGAAGCCTGTCAAAGATGGGAAAATTTAGTTAGTGTGTAATGAAGAATTCAAGAAAGACCATTGAAGATAAACAAACCCTAAAAGAAGGAGCAATAATACACAAATAAAAAAATGTTTTCGATGACTGTGGAAGGTGGCCATTACTTATGGTCTATTCAAGGCAAATTTTGTATAATTTATTTTTCTAAAATGCATGTGCAGAACCATTTTACCATGCAATAAACCTCTACTTTGTGCATTACAATCCTCACTCAAAGAATCTTAAACACCTGACATCTACTTCAAAGCTTTATCTAAACTCTATTAACAGTAATGGTCAATTTATATTCTTTGCATTTGAATAAAATACTGTTTTGAATTATCAAGTTTTTCTTATCTCATTAGTTCCGTCATTGACTTATTCTTCTTCCAAAGAAACGTGTTCGATGTTTGAGTTTCTAATATTTTTTGTGTGATTTTCGTTCATATGGGCTTCTGTAATTGTTGGAATCGATTATTCAGAGCTGTGAAAATAATCAACAAGCCTAAATAAAACAATTTAGTTTAGTTTGTTCAATGTGATATCGATCTTTGATGGGTAATTTAATATCGAAATCAGTTGAAGCCTAGAAATAGTTCTTGTTGAAATTGCCAACAAGAATAAAATATAAATGAATAAAAAAAAAATTTAAAAATTGAAGACTTTCTTTTTGAATATTTATTTACTTAGCCATGTATTCTAGATGGGACAAATATTTGAATGAGTTTGATGTTTTTTGTCATTTTTTTTATAAAGCATAAAGCAACCAAAATTAGGTGAATGAAGATTTCAATGATTCATTTATTAGAAAAAAGATTATAAAAGATTTTTGAATCAATTTGATTATTTGATAATCTTGAAAAATATTCATGTTAGTCCAGTAAAGTGTTGTTTTTATATAAATTCATTATCATAAATAAATACTGTTTATAATCAGCAATGAAATTAACCAGTGAAATTATTAATGACACATTTTTAAAAAAAAGTGGCATTCATACTAAAGTTATCTTCCTTTAATTTACTGGGCTTTGAATTTTCAATGAAATGAACCATTCAAGCAAGTAAATATTTAATAAAAAAAAGTTTTGATCAAGTGAATTTTGTTATGATTACCTCCTGACATGATCTTTTAATATAGATACACACAGTGTTTATTAAGAGATTTGACTATTCACTTTTGTAAGTTTATTACAATCTTTAAAAAATTATGCATGTCTTTACTTCCCTCAATTCTGATTATTGTATAAATATCATTATCAAAAAATGAATTTTAATTCATTGATTATTGTATTTTGAGTTCAACAAAATATAGGAGTTATTACTATTATCTAAAGAGTCTAAAGAAATGTAGTTACCAGCATTGTTTGAAGAGTCTAAAGAAATGTAGTTAATTTTAACCACTTTTGAAGTCAATCTTATGCTAACAGAAAAGTTCAATAAAAGTTTTATCACTTTGATCAAATTTGAAATAGTTAAATTAAAAAACCCAGATGTTCTACTCTATAGAATTTCTTATGAAATAAATTTGTTAATCTGACATGCATATGTACCTATTATGTATTTATGTCAAATTGTGAGATTAAAATAATCTTTTTTCTTTTTTTTTGTGCCAATGATGTTACATCAGAATGCATATTGCATACAAACATTTTTTTTTTAAAATCTAGGATGAATAACCATATTTTCTTGTTCAAAGAAAAAAATATATATATATATATATATATTTTTTTTTTTTGCACCTATTTCTGTATTCATGCTTACATTAGAATAGTTTGATATCATGTTAAATTGTTGATATGATCATCATGTAATGTCTATTATATCTACTAACACATGATCTTTTTATACAAAAGTCTAAAACTGAAAATCAATCAGGGTCAATGTATGATTTCAAATTGAAATCCTATTTTGGAAAAAAATTGCAATGAAGAGTGGGTATTATGGTGTGTGTGTGTATGTATGTATATATATATATATATATATATATATATATATATATATGATGGTTGTTGTAGGTCTAAAGAAAGAATAAGGATATATTTTAAAATAGGAAGGTCCATGAAGAAATTTGTATTTTTGAATTTTTGTTCTTACATACGTGTTATATATATGTATGTTTCCAGCTTGTTGCTTTCGTCAGAACGTGTGGCACAAGGCCTTTTAAATGGAGTACTCAATGAGACTTGAACTCACTCTTGTTAACTTTTGTCTGGTCAGACTGGTTTATATAGGGGTCCTTGTTCCTCTTTCCTGGTGTGTGTTTACTTTGGTCTACTTTACCTGTCTTTGATATGTATGTGTGTGTGTATATATATATATATATATATATATAAAATCAAACTACTTTGCAGACTACACTCAACATCATACAAAGAAATTGGGGTGAGAGTAAATCATAGAGCAGACGGAGCAGCAAAATCAGCTTTAGACTTGACCACCAACAAGTACAACATCCCATACACCAATCTGAAACCCAAAATAAATAATTTCCGCCATAAAAAATGGCAACAACGCTGGAATAGAAATACCAATAATAAACTATTCCAGGTTAAACCGTTTTTGGGAGAATGGCGCCCAGCCTTTTCAAAAATTGCGAAAAGAACAAATAACAATAACTCAATTGCGTATTGGTCACAGCAGACTTATGTACTCTTTTATACTAAAGCAAGAAAAGCAACCCCATTGCTCGACATACCAAACGCCCTGCACAATCAAATACGTTCTCCTTGAGTGTAAAGTTTTTAATGACACCAGAAAACACTATTTCTGTGCAAATACCATGAAGGACTTATTTGAGAATTTCCACATGGATAATGTCTTGTCGTTCTTGAGAGACCGGGTAGTACCAGAAAATATAGACTTGGTTACAATCCTGAAAACACAACAAACTAATCAACTGAAAGCAAATTATTGCTGAATAGAAATACCATTATGTTTGTGTTAGTAGAAATAGTAGTGAGAAATAATTAAAAAAAAAAAAAAAACTATCATCACTAAATAAACTAATGTCATATAGAAATACTTGAAAAGATTTACTCGTATGCGAGTAAATGAGTTGTATGGCTTTAGTATGGTATCATTAAATTATGTGTTTACAAACCGTACATATGTGTAAACAGGCTTTGGCATTAAATAACCTATAGAGGTTGATATGCCATTAAACCAAACCAAACCAACCAACATATATATCTTCTTAATTTGATGACCATTATACCACTTTCCATTAAATGATATTGATTTAATTTCAAGGTAGACATTTAAATAAACATAATCATTCTTCAGGTATTATTTGCATCCTTCAGGTACAAAGAAGTCACCATGCTGACCACGGGTTGCCCCTGTTACGATCTTTCCGTGACATTTCAATCAGTGAACAAAGCCCAAAGGAACAATGGACACTGCACTGCAGGCCAGCCACTGATGTCTGTGGGGCAGTGGAGGAGGAGCTGTATATATCTGGCAACACTGTCATTTGGAGTGTAGGTACACGACAAGAGGCCAAACAAGTCCTCAAGACATTTACTGTTGAGTCTCCTGTTATCCAAGCCATGTGCTGCAGTTTCTTACTATCTCACTCTAACACTGCTGAGGTCCCTGAACAAACCAGCTTGGATCTTCCTGGTCGGTATACAATAATTTTTTTTTTTTTTTTTTTTTTTTTTTTTTTTACTTGAAAATTGCCCAAAATAGTGATCATTATAAAGAAGTAGGCTAATGTTTTATAAAATTAGTTGATAAATGCTTAAAAGTTATACCTAAGTATATGAACTGATGCATTATTGAAACTAGTATCTTCATTGTTCTTGTCATTTATTCGATATGTTACATCTGGTGTTTTGTTTTGTTTTTTTTTTACAATGAATACTCCATTAAATTCTAATAATATTTTTGATAGTTAAAATTGTCAAGTTTCAAACTGTCTGTACAGATCTGACTTTCCAGTTTTGTAGACAAGTATTTGAAGTTCAAAATAAGACCTTGAAAATACTTAAGACTTCCAGAAGAATCTATCAACAGATGATAGCAAGAGAATCAAACTAAATGAAAGTTTGTTTTGTTGTTTTTTTTAAATGAGAAATTATTGTTTTAAATAAACCTTAAAGATATTATGTACAAGGTTCTATGAAATATTTTTGAGCAATTTGAACAAATTAAGCAATTTGTTCATCTATCAAGTTTCCCAACCATCTTGTCTCACTTGACATTTCATAGATCTCTCAAAATCATCAGGTAAAAAAAAATCTCATTTTCTTACAGTTTTTTGTCAGAAAACTATTTTTCACCTTAAGTTTCTTGAACTTTTTGGGTTGCTTCTTGTAATTCTTCATTTATAAATTTTAGACAATACTTCACAAGAAAATGTTAATTTAATGTTTATTCATATTATCCATAAATTTAAAAATGATGAAAATAGACATTGAAATATTGTGGTTAACATGTTGGATTGTGACATCATAGTGAGTTAATTCAAACTCTAGTTGCACTACTGCATTCACTTTTGGACTAATGCCCTTGGGAAAGATATGAACCCCTTATTCCCCTAACTATAGGTTAAAAAGTACCACTACTATTCTTCTGTAAAGATGGCTTTGGGATTAAATAACCCACAAAGGATGATAAACCACTAAACAAAGAAACCAAATTAAACTGTCTCTAAGTTTATCCAAGAATTCTGTCTTCCTCTATTATCAGTTCCGACAAGCCACAAAACCAAACTATCAATTTTACTTATAACATGCCCCACCTACTTGCAAAATCTACACCAGCTGTCATTCCACTGCTTCCTAACCTTGATTTCTTTCAAGCATGGTTGCTATAAACAGGATAATTGTGTATGTGTGTGTGTTTCCTAATGAGATAGCAGATATCTATTCCAATTTTGTATTATAAAACAGTTCTTTATTTCCTGGTGAAAAACTTCCCAAATTCTTATAACCATTTCAAACACAGAGTAAACATCTTAGATTTGGGGTAAACTTATCTGTTAACATAGAAGTGAGTGGGGGGGGATGTTCTCAGAAATTGATTTTGAAGAAAGTTTACTAAGCTTTCTTTTTGCCTGATGAAGAGTCAATTGATATTGTTGCAGACAGGAAACCCTGTTATTTGAAGGTGGTAAGTGGTAATTACTCAAATTTGGTTAACCAAATTTAAAACTGACATTTTCTAGAGAAAAAGCATTTTTATTTAAGGTTAGTTGGGAGGGGAAGAAAAAATTGTGAATTTTCAGGTTTTCATGCAAACCTTAAATGTACTGATTTCTTTTACCCAAAAAGTAATAATGGAGAATTTAACTTATAATTTAGGCGTTTGTGAATTATTTTACTAGAGGTATTTTTCTTGAATGATTATTGTGATGTATTGTTTCTTTTGTTCTTCACAACAGGGGATCTTCAAGAAGGAATCTGTGTGCTTGAGTCAACAACAGCTTCAGTGTTCACTAACCGGGGTGAAGAATATAGTGTAGCCTTACCTTTCCAGGTTACTAAATCTTGGGTAATCAAAAATGGGCTGCTTTTTGAAAGGTCTTTGTCAACATCTGAGACCCTTGCGCCAAAATCCTCCCGCAGTGCTCCTAACCAGACCATCCTATTCAGTATGCTACACCCCCTCAATGATATTGCTCCAGTCATCTCCCGCAGCTCTAATTGTGCCACCCAAAACAAAATCAGTTATTTTACAGACACTTCTCAACACATTGTCTTCAGCTGCGTAAATTCTTCAATCTTGCTCATTTATGACAACATCCTTGGTATTCATTCTGTTTGGAATGTTCGGCGTGTGAAAGCTGAAGAGAGTAATTCCTTGTTTGAAACTTGGGACATGTCCAGTTTTTATCGGCCGAGCACCCCTCAGCTGAATAACTCTTCCCTTAGCCAATCACGGATGAGTGGAATGTCCTCTGGTATGTCTCCACTTCATAATTTCTCCAGCCGAACCTTTTCTCCTGGATCCACTTCCTGTTCCGTTAGCCCAGTCCTCAGCGGCCATTTAACATCTTCTGCTAATACAAGTAGCCGTACACAATCCCCTTTGGCTTTTGCTTCAGCTACCCAGGCACGTCCCTTTTACAGCCCTAATACACAGTCGCGTTCACCAATGACATATATGCGATCACCACCAGGCTCTCAAAATATTTCTGTTATGTCTGAAACTATGAATTACCGCATTGAACCAGTTAATCCTGATGTGTGCCTTGACCACATCTGGACAGAGTCAGGACCTTCAAAATCTGAAGAATTCTTTGGTAAAGCCAGCAAAGCTTTTATTTCAAAAGACCTCTGTGAACAGAACTATTTGTGTTACCTAATTTCTCTTAGACAGCAGTTGCGATGTGTCCGATTTGAAGAAAGCAATGATAGCTCTCACCTCATCTTTGGCGCCATCAACACCATTCCAGCAAAGGATGCACTTCCTATCGAATCTCTCAATCTAATGCTGATTCTTGATATCTCGGGCTCACTTATAATCTACAGTGGTACCACCAAGATAAACAAATTATTTGTTCCAATGTTGCCACTGGCAGTGCTTCATTCAATGTCACCAATGACCCCTCACAACAACCCTGTTGGTATTAGCAACATCATTACATCAAGCCGTCCATCAACTGCCACCAATGCCCACTTTGAAGACCAAGTGTGTCACCTATCACCTGTGATGGCATCCCCAGGCATCTACGATGACGCCATTTTGGATAGCCCTTCAAGAGATACAGATTATTTTTATCATGACAGCAGTATTCGTTCCATTCGAGATAACACAGTCTCTCGATTTACAATAGAGACGACTGATGGTCTCCTTCGTACGTCATTACCGCCTCTTACTCTTTTACCCGGTATTAAAACTTGTCTCCAAGCCCTGCGATACATTTTACCCAAGGACTGTGGCATGCAGATGTTATCTCGCTGGTATACCACCCGTAATGTAGCCAGTGGGGTAGAGAACCAATCGGAATGGGTAGTTTTTACCAGATTTCTTCTTGGGCTGATGGGCTTTGACACTAGTCGTCTACCCCTCACTCGTAAGTACGAGCTTGATAACACCACATCACCTGTTGTAGAAGTGAAACGAGCAAAGCCATCAAATCAAGGTCGAGAAGCTGATTGGGAATACTTAACCAATTCTGATCATCACCAGTTTATGAAAAAATATTTTGACTCTTCACTTGGCCTCCCGCCTGTTGAAGACATCTCTGAGACTTACTACTCAAAACCGTGCACCATCAATGTTTCAGCTCCTCTTTTTTCTTACATTCCCAGCATTCTCTTGGTTCTGCATTTAGTTTATGAAGAACTCAAACTTAATTCTTGTCTTACTGGTCAACTTGAACATTTATCCTTGATGCTATTTCTTTTGGCCAATGACCTCAAATGCTTCCATTACACTGACCACTACTGTCGGGATTTCCCTCATCTGTTCAGCTCTGTCAATGAAGCTCGCCAAATCCACCCAGAACAGTGGGGCAAGCTCCAGTTTCCATTAGCTTTCACACAAACTGCTCCAAATATTTTCCATTGGATCTGCAAGATGCTCTCTGGACTTAACTGTGAGCCAATTCCATATATGCCCAACATCTGTAAGCGAACACAAAACATAGTTGCCCTTTATGCTAAACTTGTAGATAAAAATTGTCAGCTTGAACCAAAGTATCTTAAAAAACTGCCTCCTGTTGGATATAAAGTCAATACAAATAAATCAGTGTTTACACTGACAGCTGAGGACATTGAAAAAACGAATAGTTTATCAACTGCTGAATACATTGTTTTGTTGATGACAAAACTCCACATCAGTAAACGAGATTTAGAGTCATTCCCTGTTGGTGTTGCACTACCCTTACGAGAAGCCATTTTACAGTGTCGATGGGATCCACCATCTGATTGGCCTGAAGAGGCCTACATTCTGATCGGTCGAAAGGACCTCTCACGAATAAGTGCATATTCAAAGTGTCATGCAGGCTCCTATGCTTACGAAGGTAGGTATATAAAAGAATGTCCATCATTGAACAAAACTAATAAAGAAGATGATGATGGAATGGGTCATCTCGATGAAGAACTGCTCCGGTTACGTTTCAGTGAAGATCTAAGGGTACAAGAAGTCCGGCACATGCTGCAATCATCAAAACCAGTGCGTATCTCTCTTCAACAAAAACCTGAGGTCAGTGACCATGAGTTTATAGAAGAACAAGAACGTTATCTGTACGCCATCTGTACAAGGACTATGGCATTACCTGTTGGGCGTGGCATGTTCACTTTGTGCACTTTTCACCCTCTCCCAACAGAAGCTTTGCCTATCCCAAAGTTATGCTTAACTGGGAAGGCCCCACCCCGTAATACAACAGTAGACCTCTCTCATATTGAAACTCCTTCTAATATGGCCACGTGGCCACACTTTCACAATGGAGTCGCTGCTGGTTTACGAATTGCCAACTCTTCCCAAATCAATTCCACTTGGATCAACTACAATCGTCCCAAGACTTGTGATTTCACCACGGAGTATGCAGGCTTTCTCATGGCTCTTGGTCTAAATGGTCATCTGGCCCATTTGGCTACTCTGAACATCCACGAATATTTAAGCAAAGGTCAAGACATGACCACCATTGGAGTTTTGTTAGGCTTAGCTGCCACTAAACGAGGCACAATGGATCAAGGCATAACTAAAGTCCTCAGCATTCATGTTCCAGCTCTTTTACCACCAACGTCCACAGAATTGAACATCTCTCATAATGTACAGGTGGCAGCTGTTTTAGGAGTTGGCCTTGTCTACCAAGGGACCAGTCATAGACACATTGCAGAAGTGCTTCTCTCTGAGATTGGTCGTCCACCTGGCCCTGAGATGGAAAACTGTACAAATAGGGAGTCATATGCTACTGCTGCTGGACTTGCTTTGGGGTTGGTTATGTTTGGGAAAGGAAGTGAAGCAGCCGGCCTTTCAGATTTGGGTATGGCTGATACCCTATGTCATTTCATGATTGGAGGTCATAAGCGACCTATAACAGGTCCAAACCGTGAACGATACAGGTCTCCTAGCTATCAGATCAAAGAAGGAGACAGTGTGAATGTGGATGTCACTTCTCCAGGAGCCACTCTTGCCCTAGGGATGCTTTATTTCAATACAAATAATACAGCTGTAGCAGATTGGCTCAAGGCACCTGATACACAATTCACACTGGACCATGTCAGACCAGACTTTTTGATGCTGCGGACTCTGGGACATGGTTTGGTCATGTGGGACCATGTATTGCCCACTACTACCTGGATTGATAGCAACCTTCCAACTATTGTGCAGAAATATGGTTTCAAGAGAGAAACTCATAGCCGTGATGAGGACAACATTGATTATGAGACAATGAGCCAAGCATATTGCAATATTGTAGCTGGGGCGTGCATGGCCATGGGATTGAAATTTGCTGGAACTGCTAATGCTTTGGCTTATCAAACACTTTTGGACTGTATGAAACGTTGTATGTATCTACTGCCAGTCCCTCCATTCTGTGAACAAGCTGGAAAAAGTACTGTTGAGAATTGTACTGTTGTAGTACTTCTCTCACTTGCTATGGTCATGGCTGGAACTGGTGACTTGGATGTATTACGCATTGGGCGAGCTTTAAGAAAGCGTGTTGGTCCACAGCATTCCTATGCCACTTATGGTTCCCACATGGCTGTCAGCATGGCCATTGGGCTGCTCTTCCTTGGAGGTGGGCGCTATTCATTAAGTACAAAGCCTGAAGCCATAGCTGCCATGTTGTGCGCTTTCTTCCCAAAGTTTCCAACCCACAGCATTGACAACCGCTACCATCTGCAGGCCTTCCGTCACCTTTATGTGCTGGCAGTAGAGCCACGTGTCCTAATCCCAGAAAATGTCATCACACGTCAGCCATGTTATGTCCCTGTTGAAATAAGATTCAAAGACACCAAATTCTACAAAGATGTCTCCTACAAAACTATGGCACCATGCCTGATTCCAGAATTAAGCCTACTAAAAGAAGTTCGAATTTTGGGTCCACGCTATTGGCCGATTCGTTTTGATGTTGAAAAGAACTGGAAGACACTGGAATTTCTCTTGAGAAACAGTGGCATTGTGTTTGTCAAACAAAAGGCTGGTCACTTGTCATATAGTGAGGATCCCAATGGCTACCATGGTCACCTTGCCAAGTCTTTGAACAACAACGAGTCCAGTTTTGAGTCCACGAAACTTCATCCAAACTCTATCAAATCTTTCACTTCGGATGCTAGGATACTGGCTTTTTCTGAATTTTTCCTCTCAAAAAATGAGGACAATAGTCGTGATGCTCTTGCATCAGTTGTGTACAGTTGCGCATTTAAAGAAAAGCCAGAAGGAATCCCAACACAGACTAGTTTGTCTTACGAGGTTTGGCAATCCCAGACAAATACCCTTCCACTAGGTCTCTGGCAACTGAAGATTGTGTTGAACTATTATCAGAGCAAGTACCAATTTGAGGCAAATGAAGATGCCAAGAAGATTCCGCTTATTGAACTAGACTATGTGTTGTCATTGAAGAATGAACTTGAAAAAGTTCTTGGTGAATGGGAGATGAACAACATGCATATTTTGTTAAAATATTTCCAGGGTGAGTGTCTAAAAGATGAACCATATGGTCAATTATCTGCTTTTTCTCTTTGGTATGACATCCCCCACCCACAAGAATTGTCAAGGATCATTGTAAAAGGCAAGCCAACTCTTCCTATGTTGTGCAGTCTAATGCCCCACTTATCTATGTCATCAGTCATGAAATTGCTAAATGCATGGCAAGCAAAACAGATAATTAACAAAATTTAGGCTTCCATAATAATCATCAGTTCATCTTTTTCTCACAGAAACCAAAAAAATCTTTATATAATGAACTCTTCAGTTATGGTGTTTCAAAGTGTGTGTGTATGTGTGTATATATATATATATATATATATATATATACTCCCACACATACACACGTTTGCTTATTTGCACTGTTATACTTGTCCCACAGTGCTTTGTTTTCAGCTGAAGTGATAATAAATGGTATGTTTGATTTCTGTATGAAGATCCAGGAATACAAACATTAGAATATTATGAACTTTAACCTCAAAGGGTGAGTTTAACAGTTCAAATAAATATTTGCATCCCAGAAACATATTTCTTTTTTTTTTTCTTTTAATATATAAGTTTGTTGACATATTCTATTTGTTTTGACTCTTTCTCTCTGGTCATGTTTATATTATATGAAATGGAATTGTGCCTTTATGTAATGGAGATAACAAGCAAGTTTTATACAAGTTAAATATTGTAAGCTTCATTCATAGAATGGGGTGATTTATAATGATCAATTTTTTTTTAACAATATTCTACTCAACATCTTTTTGCTGTTTCAGAAAATTAAAGCTTGCACTTGAAAAAAACAGATTTTGGCTTTTGTAACCATTGCACTACTTTGGAGAGTGACAATATTATATGTTTAAAAAAATGAAGGAGGGAGGGAATATAAAAAGATAAAATCATTGGGGAAAAAAATATATACACACACATAAAATCTGTTGATTAATTTTTTGTTTGCCTTAGCTTTAAATTCAAAGGAAGAATTTAAAAGATCTTTCACTTTCCATACATTGCAGAAAATCATTATCTTTACAATACCTTTTGATTTATACCAAATAGATTGAATATATTTCAAAATGTGATCAAAAAAGTATTGAAAGTGAAATTTTAAATTTAAATGAAGATATGTTGACAACAACTTCTCAATTATCAATGTTTTATCTGCTGTTTTGATGAGTCGAGTGCAAGTTTGAACAAATCAAATTTTGAAATCAATCTTGATATTTTCTGAATGAAAGGTTTTTGACAAAATACAGGATTGTGCTAGTGCAGCACCCTCTATAATCAGCAGAGTTAGCAACAATTTCATACTGCCTAAACTAGAAATTCATCTCAATAAGAGAATTGAAAATGTAGATGATATTAAAAAAAACAGCAAAATAATTTCTCACCTATCAAAAGGGAAATTTTACTAGAAAAAGTGTGTTGAATGCCAAAGGGACCAATCCAAAAACAAATTGTTTCATTTGTTGTCTGATTTTCTGAGACGAAGTTTGATGATTTTTATCATTAAGGGTTTTCGGACTATTGTCTTCATCTTTGTTATTTCCACAACATTTCAGCTGATATGTCCTCCGGCCTTCTTTAGGTGTTTGTCAAACTCGGTTCAAAGTTCCATGTAGGTTCCTATGTCCTTTATTGAATCCATGGGGGTTGCCCATTCTGATTCCGTTAGCCATAACCGAGTACAAGTTTTAAGTATTCCTGTATTGTTACCTCCAGATGATTGTCTCCTTAGAAGCTTAGGGAACCAACACCTATAACCGTTACGCTATGTGTCCTGCTGCACAGTTTAGAATGAATTTTTGAGACTTAAAACTTGTACCCGGTTATAGCTAACGGAATCAGAACTGGCGACCCCCATGGATTCAATAAAGGACAGTTCTGTGTAGGTTCCAGAGTTCGACAAACACCTGAAGAAGGCAGGAGGATATATTGGCCAAAATGTTGTGGAAATAACAATAGTCCGAAAACCCTTAATGATAAAATTGTTTTGTTTGTTGTTAATTTCTGGTAAATACAGTTCTAGTCTCTCTGCTTCTTGACAACTAAGCATCACTTAATTTCCAGTAATCTACTTGAAATTTTGAAGCCTGTCTAGATTTAAATTGTCTTGGAAGAAATTCAATAATTTTTGCATGTGTGAAGTCAAATGAAAAGTAAGTTTTCAATTGTTCTAGTTTGGAGATGAAAACACACACTAATTTTGAAAAGATTCCACTGACTTTTCTTTTTTCCCTTAAAAATATTGGCCTTGGAAACATGTAAATTTTCTTGCAAAAGATTTAATCAATGTCAATATTTAAGTTAAGAAAAGTTCACCTGCACCCCCCCACACACACCCCTTTTTACTGGTAAATTTTCAAGAAATAAACAATGAAAGCTTTTTTTTCCCTACAATTGCAGTTTGTATTGATAAGTATAAAACTTTTGACCACACTGTAAAAACAAAAAAAAAGGGTTGTTCAAATAAGGTTCTATTGTTACCTGTTGAATTAAAATCTTTAACATAGCTCAGCAAGTTCATATCAGAAGACCTGATTCTTTCAAATTGCCAAAATACGTTTTGGATGCTATCAAACTTATTTATACAATGACAAACTACTTTTTTTTTTTTTCTTAAATTGAAATCATCAATGATCATGTGATCTATTATTAAAGGGAGGAATCAATTGCTACAAAATGATAAACTTTAAGTATTTTTCTTTTTTCACCTGCAGAAAACAAATTTTCTCATATATGAAGGTTCATGAGTTCTTTGATTTATGAAAATCTTTGCTTGGAATAATAGGGTAGATAAAATTAAACATTTTGTTTTAAATGTGAAACAAAAAAATTGTTGAAATATACTGATCATCTTTCTGACCAAACCTGTACAAACAAAATGAATTCTCAAAATTGGACAATTCCTTTTCTTTGCTAAATCAGCAGATTTTTAGTATCTACATATGTCAAAATGAAGATAGTCAATAACAAATATGGACAAAGTCATTTTAACAGTTTATTCAGTTTTACTGACTTATATTTTTCTTTTGGCAATTTCTTCCAGAAAATTTTTCAATATCATTGCACACTTAGATGAAACAATTTATACTGATAAAAAATTTTGTAATTTATTTAAATTCACATCTTACCAAAACTTGTTTTAACGTCAAAGGCATAAGAAAACCAGTTTGGAAAAAGGCTTTAAAAAAATGGCTCCTTTTAAATGTAATGTTATTTTCAAAATAACCTCAAAAAAAGAAAAAAAAATTTTTTTTTTTTTTTTTTTTTTGGTGCCACATAATTGCTTTCAAAAGATAAACCTGAAAATGTAAGAAACTTCCATTTTAGGCATTTCTAAACTGGAACCAAAAGTATAATTATAATAGACCCATAAAAATATGTGATCAAACGAACACATTTTTATGGGTCTATTACAATTATACTGACTCCCCCCCCCCCCCCAAATAAAGGATCAATATCATAAAAAGGCTGTTGCCAACTTCTGAAATATGAGAAAATACTTTCTGATCAATAACTTTTTTTTTTCCAAATTTATTTTTCCAGCATAAACAGTCACTCAATCATTTTTGCTAAATATTTTTTTTTTAATTATAATTTCATGCTCTTCTAAGAACATAACAAGAAATAATAACCACATACACACTTCCCAATGATGCTGAATCACAGAAAAAAAAATTATTAAACAGGGAATGTTAAAATATAATTAGGAAGCCATCAATAATCCTGCCCAAGTAGTCATTTAGGATGTCCAGGTGATGGAGGATCCAGCAGGGCTTTTCTTCGTGCTGTTTCTTTAGACACATTGTTGTGGAGTTTGTTGAGGCGTTCCTAAAAGAAATGGTGAGAAAAAAAAAAAAAAAAAAAAAAAAAACACATTCAGAATGCGAACAAGTAACTGACTTGTTAGAAAAAAAAATTCATTTAACAAGAGAACTTTGTCAAATCTTTTTTTTTTTTTTTTTTTTTTTTATCTCTCTAATTGAAAAAGTTTGTTATAGTACTTTTTGGAGGGATTTAAAATTGCTAATAAGATACTTTTTTAAGACAATTTTTTTCACCTTATTACATGTATTTTTTTTTTTTTTTTTTCCCCCCAAGTGGTTGAAATTATCTGGATTCATTGATAACAACAAAATTTATAGTTTAGTTAAATACTTTAGCTTTACTTAATTTTTTTCAAATTATAAAAAGAAAATGAAAATTTTGGCATATTTCAGTTTGAGTAGCTTCTAATTTTGTTTTAGCATTTTTAACAGTTAAAGAATAAAACTCAATATTCAGTTTATATCTAGGCTATACCATATAATAATAAAAGGTCTTGTAGCTATGGAACTGGAGTTAAGTATATAGTGACCTACAAATATTCAAAAGATTTCTGCCAAAAGACTTGTTTGTGACATCTAGTAATTAACAACTATACCAATTACAAGTTTTATTCCTGAAAATTGATGTTAATATAATTTTCATCTAGGACATCAAAATGTGGCGGCTATTTGTTGGATAAAGTGGCTTACCAAATATCTTTATCAAAAATTGAAATACATGTTTTTATGTAGCAGACTATGTTGCATGAAAAGATGGTTCCATTGAAGAAGAAATATGAAAATAGATCATTATGATTTTAAAATTCCACACTTCAGTTTTGTAATATTATCAAATTAAAGGCTTTGATAATAATTTTTTGCTAGTTTTCAAAATGTATCATTTCAATATAAAAAGAGAATGTAAAAAAATATTCTCATTTTTCAAGAATTGTCATTTGTTCAAGTCGTTGAAGGCAACAAAAGAACCAACACTAAAGGTTTTGAAACTGTCTTAAAATTTTTTCATGCTAAGTATTTTCTTTATATTCCATGAAATAAAAGACTTCAGGTATGAAAGTTAAAGTATTTTTATGCTTCATCAAATATTTTTTTCAAAATTTAAAATCACTTTCATATTTATAGAGGTACATTTTCTCTTACTTCTGATCAATATGAAATAACTGCTTCCTAATAATAGATACAGTTGCTAATTATTGACTATCACTAAAAAGTCCCTTATTAAAAATTTTCAATAAGTAGATAGCAATTTAGGCCATCATATACCCACCTCCAAAGATTTGAATTTCATGTCTACTAGGGCTTTATTTGGTATAGCTTTGAATTCATATTAAATCAAAATGGCCTTCAACCAATTAAAGAAAATTTCAATTCTTTTGTAATTTATTTGCTTGATATTTACCTTTTGTATAAACCTAAACTAAAGTTTAGACACTGGATTTAATATTTTTCCAATCTATCAGCATTTTTAAATGATGCTATAAAGCAACCTTTTTCTGATTTACAATACTTTTAAGTTCAGTTTGGTAAAAAATAATTAGTTGCTTTGAAGTGATGAATTTGTAATTCTGGATAGCCTAACTCAGCTGCTAAATGAGAATCTCTTGTAATTGGTAGCACCAAATTATTTAAAGAAATGTGAACTTAAGTTTTTTTTTGGGGGGGGGGGTCCAAAATTACTTACTTGTACATTTTGCAGAATATTGTTGACTAGCATTACACGGCGTCGGGCATTACTCAGCTTCTTCATGTACGGTTCCAGATCAATGGGAACTTGTTGGCTGTCAGATATCTTCTTCAAATCTTTAATTAAATACAATTTACAGAAAAAATTACTTATACACTGTTAAATGGCAAAGCTTTTATAAATTCTTATTCATTTATAAATTGTTCTAAAGATTCTTTTTTTTTTAAATTTCTCTTACACTATGATTACTGATGAAGCTGGAAAATACTAGTTGGTATTATAAAAACTCAATAAAACAAACTTGTTTTAGCAGAATTAATGTTAAAAATGTTACTTTTTCACCTATAAATTCTCTCTCATTTAGTTATTAAATATACAGAAAATATACCATACAAAATTGGTCAAGAAAGGTTAATGCTCAAGAAATTCCATACATCTTTGCTGATAAATCCAATTTAATTAAAAAATAAATAAATAAATTAAAAAAACAGGTAAAAATAAGTCATCAGAACATCTTTAAATAATTTTACAATTTTCTTTACTGGAATGAGTTCCATCAAAGGTAACATTTGGTTTAAACCATCAAGAAACACAAAAATGTTTTTCTTTTTACGTTGGACATTTAAAAAAAAAAAAAAAAAGTAATCAAAATTCTGATCTTTTTTGGACATAAAAACAGGAACCCAATGTTGAGCGATGTGTCTCTTTGGTTATAGCAGACATTTTTAGAATAACAATCTTTGATAAGTCATATATATATCTTTTTGACAAAGGATTGGGAAAAAAATCAATTTCAAACAAAACGGTTTTTCTGAAAATCAGGACATAATATAAATATTCTAGTCCAGGTGTTAGACAAAGTTCCATTTGTGTAAAACCGACAAAAGACTTGATTACTTTTCTAGATAAAGGCTTAATAACTGAAATAGATCTATTCATCAATTTATTATTTGATCTGTAGTTTCCCAGGAGAAAAGCAGATTCTAGTCAGTAGCAATGGATACTAAACAAAAAAAAGTTATATGCCAAGGCTTTTTTTTTTTTTTTTTTTTTAGCAATGCTTCAGGAACAAGTTTCTTTTGAGCAATTCTTTGACACAATAGAGGATCTAAATCTCTCTTCTTGCTATTTTAAAACATCTATCAATATTGAAATAATATATATCTTAATTATTCAGATGAATACCCTACTATAATAACAAAATAAATGTACTCTTCTTTATGATGAGCATCTGATATTTTTAAGTTTACCTCTTACAACACATAAAACAATTTTTGCCAAACACTTTAAGTTGGCAGCTTCTAATATCTACCGCCACACAGCAACAAGAGCAACTTACAAAATAACTGAGGCATAAACAGCAGGTGCAGATGAAAAACTTCTTAACAAATTTTAACCCAACAGTTCTTGGCCACTCAACAAATGAGGTAGATTGCAACAGACAGAAAAAAAGGGGTTAAATGTATGTAAAAGGCGAGGAAAAAAGTAATAGTACAAGTTTTACACCCAAAAACTTTTTAATAATCAAAGTGTTAACAAAATCATATTCCCACCATGCCTTCCTTTGGTCACATCATCACATTAAAAAGAAATTCGAAAATCTTAAGTATAAAAAAAACAATTTACATATCTATTGATCACACAAGCATATTTATTGCCTTTCTACAATTAAGAAATGCCATTATTTTGATAACATTAAGCATTATTAGCAATTTGTTTTTTCTAAACATGTGCACAATATTTTTTGCAACGTATTAGCAACTTGGTCTCACTACAGATTAACAAAACTTGTCTTACTATCATTTATCTTTGGTCCGCTACAAATATGGCATCTATTGTTCGTCTGCCTAGTCTGAATCCATATTGAATTTTCTAGATTAAGTTTATCTCTTTTCTTGTGGATGGGGGTTTATAATCATGACCAGTCTGTAGATATTTGTTTACTTTTTTATAGCTTTTTTTAAAAAAATAATTAATATTTCCATGAATACAGATACTACCCTCTGATCCTCAAAAATAGAGCCAATTCATACCTAAATTATCCTTATCAAATTATGGGAACTTTTTTTTAATAAGAAAAAGTAACAAGAAAAGTCAACAAATGTCATCACTAATCATTCTATATTTATGATCAATCCATGGGTGATTAACAATACTTTTGATTTTCAGGTTATTTATGAGGTACACAAGACAGATATACATGTTAAATATTAATTCAAAGCTTTAAAAGAAAAATATTAATGACGTTATACAAATATTGTCATATCAAACTGATTGATATAGTAAAGTTGTCAAAGTGGAGTAAAAACAAACAAATTTCCTGGTGTACCTTTTATTTCAAAGTAAAACATTCAGTAAAACTTGAAAACAGAATCCAACTAAGTTAAAGACCTTTATAGTCAAGACATGTTAGATTTAGCTCTAGGGTGCATAACTGTTGTCTTTTAGTTGGTTGGGTTTTATGGCAGCATATCAACCTTTGTAGGTTATTTAATGCCAAATCCATTTTTATACAAAATCAGTTCTTTTTCAAGCAATTCAGTTTAGCATGAGTACACAGTTTAATTGTCAAAAATATTTCTATTTCAAGCTATTCAGTTTACTCAAACAGTTTTAATTCAAACGATTCAGTTTATTGTAAATACACAGTTTAAATGTCAAAAACAGTTCTATTTCAAGTTAAGCATAAGTACGTAATTTAGTTCTATACACCAGTAGTACTATTCAACCCATAGGTGGAAGGATAAGGAGGTTCATACCTTTCCCAAGGGTATTTGTCAGAAAGTGATCATAATAGTAGGACTGGAATTCCAACTCACTATACAATTCCAGAGTCCATCACTTTAACCATTACACCATAAAGACCCCCCCCACCCGTTAGAGTCATACATTACATAATGAAACAGAATCACTCAAGTTTATCTTCATCTCCTAAGTGACTCAGAATTTTTCAAAAACTTTGTAAAAGCCTGTTCAAGAAAAATATAGTAGGACAGTTTGCAACAAACATTTCTAAATGTTCAATTAAACACCTACCAAGAATTAGCCATTGCATATATATATATATATATATATATATATATATATATATGTGAGGATCATTAAATAAGTTTCCAGACTTTTTTTGTATGGGCACTTTTATTGATAGCACACACATGAAACTCTAGTCCTCTTCGAAGTAATCTCCTCCGGCTGCAATGCACTTGTTCTACCATTCCAACAACTTCTAGAAGGCTCCATGGATGTCCTCTTGTGTGAGTGTGTCAATGACCTTCGTCACAGCCTCTATCATCTCCTCAATTGTCTCATAACAACAGCCTCTGAGCTTAGGGAATAAGCAAAAGTCACAGGGAGCAAGGTTGGGACTGTAGGGAGGCTGAGGAACTGTCTTTGTGACAAGGATGGAGTTGTGCACTGGTGCATTGTCCTTGTGGAAATGCCACCAACCCGATTTGAAGAGTGCTGGCCTCTTCCGACGGAATCTCTTCCTGAACTCCCTTAAAACCTCAACATAGTAACCCTAACCCTAACCCTTTGGCCAATCAACTCTGGTGTATTGACTTCCTTACTCCTCCCACACCTCTCATTATCTCTCACAGACTCTCTGCCTTCCTTGAATCTCTTATGCCACTCAAAAACTGATGCTCGATTCATGCAAGATAGTTGAAAAGCAGTCTGAAGCATTCCATACATTTCTGTGGCATTTTTTCCAAGTTTAAAACACAATTTTATTGCATGTCATCATTCTTCTAAAGTGTCAGATTGCATTTTTGAACTTGACCAGCTGTGACAATCAGGCTTTAGTAGGGTGTATTTCAATTGCTGCTGTAGCTGTTCATTTGAACCTAAAATCATAAAAATTGGTCAGTCATCTCATAAGATATACGTATAGCAATAACCAACTGAATTTTCAAGAGTACGACAATTTTAAATGCCGGTACAAAAAAAATCTGGAAACTTATTGAAAACACTGTGTGTGTGTGTATATATATATATGTTGAAATGATAGACTGTGGTGAATCTGACATTATGATAGAAATATTTGGAAAGTTGGATAAATCAAACACTAAAAACCAATGTAGAGGTGCGATATTTCATTCTTTTATTTCATTTTTAAGAACTTTCTCAAACTGAAACTTTTTCTTTCTATAAGCAAATGAGGAACATGATAATATGATGGAAAGGATAAAGGTGTGGGAGGAGAAGGTTTATTATGCATCAGGTTTCATTAAAGATTTTTTATTGTGTGAAAGTGGAAATAATTTTAGTGAGCTAATGGGGAAAGAAAAAAGGTGGAAGGGAAAGGGGTTTTGGCATGTCCTGTTTCATTGAAAGACATTGACTATAATTAAAAAAAAAAAGTCACCAAACCCCACCTGAAGCACCACAAAGAACATTTTCCTCCACCAACCATCACACCCGCCACAATATATGTACCATCTTTCTCCATTAACCCCCAATACCCTTCTCCACACGCCTCCACTATCTGTTAAATTTACATTTTTCATGAGCATTAAGAATAGGTCTCAACACTCTACATTCATCTTATCTATCACGTACACTCTATTCTTTTCTACAATAGCGCATAAATCACACAACATTAACACAAACCAGATAACTATTAAAGATAACCATCTCAACCGCCTATTACCCATACCTCTCAAAACCTGCCATCTATTTCCTTAATTTTATAATGACAACACTTTGTTCTTCAGTTATAATCATCATCGTACATAAAAATACTAACTATTATGGTAACCCCATCATTATTTTTATTACACACGTATCAAAGATAACTATAGTATATATAACATTTACGCAACATTTCATCAATTTATTATTATATCCTAGCCCAATTCTCTTCCCTGAATATAATACCAGCATTGTACAATATTATATTGTAATACAATATATCCCTACTGGTCTACCATACTATAACCGTTTAAATACGCTTACAAATCGAATCTTTATTCATTCCCCTTGACATGCAATGATGATGTTTTGTTCCTTAGCTATAGTCACCTACACATACAGAAATAAAATAATGTAGAAAAAATAAGATACACCAATGACTATATCCAGTTAAAACAACGTGCTGTGTTTGTACCTGCACATATACATACACTATATGCCATCCACACATACACACAATAATACACAGCTATAACACACTCACGTAAAGATTCCTACAAAATCCCAACTGTTTTTGACTGTATTTTTTCGATTTCATTTTGTTAACTGCCTGATGATTATTGTTTTTTACAAAACATGAAACCCAGGGGTCGCAGTCTAAATTCCATGGAATTTATATATATATATATATATATATATATATATATATATATATAATCAGATTGATGTTCTTATTGATAAAGAAAAAGTACAACATATTAGCAAAAAACACTGTATTGAGAAAAATTAGTCTGAAAAATAAATAGAAAAATGAAAATATATCATTTGATAACTTTAGCTGGTTGGGTTTTATGGCATATTAACACTTGTAGGTTATTTAATGCCAAATCCTGCTTTTATATATATATATATATATATATATATACATATCAAATGTATATGGTTTGTAAATGAAATAGTTTGTAGACAATATTATTTTTTAAATGAAACAGGAGGGAGGTCCTTATGGTGTAATGGTTAAAGCGCTGGACTGCGTAACCGTAGTAAGTTAGTTCAAACTCCAGTTGCACTATTACGTTCACTTTCGAGCAAATACCCTTGGGAAAGGTATGAACCCCATTACCCTCCTAGCTATGGGTTAAATAGTACCACTACTGTCCTTCTAGAAGGATGTATTTGGCATTAAATGACTTACAAAGGTGGATATGCCATTAAACAAAGAAACCTAAACAAATGAAACAGAGCTCATTCATTTGCACTCGGTTAAATGGTTTCAAGTATTGCTATTTAACATTAGTAATTCTATCAAATATTCCAGTCTAATTGAATACTAATCATTTTTTGTTATATGTATAGAAAATAATTAAATATTTCTATTTGACCTATAACTCCACTTTCCCCAAAGCTCAAGGATAGAGCCTTACCATCAGATATTTAAGTTTTATATCCAGGACACTCATGGAGAAGAGTCTTACTCCTCTGCAGAGATGCAATCAGCATTTTTTACAACCCTGGCAGACTGGGCTTTTGATAACTTTACAATTATTGATTATGTGTCAGAACGATGCTACTGAATAAGAATTCATTAAGTTGATGTGTGAAAATTATTAATTCAGCAAAACATTAAAAAAAAAAAAAATCAGTGTTCTAAATCTAGTATGGAATATGCAACACTGAACTATAAAAAAGAATTAACTAAAATCCAAACTATTAAAAAATACTTTCTTTTTTATTTGGAATTAAAAATTTCAAAATGAAAAAGTTAACCTACTCACCAACAGCCAGGCTATCAATTTGTTGACGTAATTCTACTTGACTCTCTCTGCAAAAGAAAAGTTATTAGCTTATAAAAAGATTGGTTGAAATATCCATCTCCAATGTGTAATAGGTTAAGACTTGGATTAAAACATGTTATAATGACTGTAAAATGATTTTTAGTACTAATAGTGAACTGGAAGTTGTTGTTTGCATCAGATCCAAGTGATACAAATATAGTTCTGAAAAGACTAAGAATTTACATATAGAGGTAATACTTTCAGATGTAGCTGTTACAAGTTTTTCTGATTTAAAATCTAAGTTTTACTTTGAAAAGAAATAAATATTACCTTGTACAGAGTAAAATGAATAATAGGAATATCTGGTTTGATAATGAACTAACTGAGATATGCAGGTACTACTATACACAAGTTTTATTGATTAATATCGAAATTACAAAATTATATCAATTCATTTAGTTGTAATATTGTCAACTCTATAAGATAGAAAATCTACAATTGTGCACTTTCTTGAAACAATTATGTATTCTGATTTGGTAAAATAGTATGTTTATGATTATTTATTCTATAATTTATTCTGTAGATACTAATATGTATATCAATACTTTCTCAAATGTCAGTAACTAAAACTAAAAAAATCTAAAGTAAAATTTTTTTAAGTTAATTTTATAAAATAACTAAAAATATATCACAAAATATTAAGCTTAAGAATCAAGAACCTTTCCTGAAAGTTTAAAGATATAAAAACTTACTTCACAAATTAAATATCCAAAATATATATGCATATTTCTAAATGATATTTTTACAGACTTACAATTTTACATGTAAATTAAGTTAAGTTAAAAAAAAAGAAAAAAAAAAAGAAAAACTATTTTCAAAATATGAAATCAGCTAAAACAAATCACTTCATTTTTTAATAATCATACAAAACTGAAGCTGTTAGTATCTTAAGTTTTAAAACTATTAAAATTATTTGTATTTAAAGTCTGAACTGTTTCCCAAATCTGTCTTTGGTAAAAAAAATATGCTACCTATGAACCATTACACAGCTATTAACAACATGTAACATTCGCCACTGGTAATCTGATTGTTTAGGATATAGTTTTGACTACACATTGGACATATCTTTTCAAATTAGTTTTGTTTAAAAAAATATATCTAGACATCGTTAAAATGTTTATACAAAAATTCTCATTTTTTAAAAGTTTATAAAAACTAGAACAATATGTACTTGTTTTTAAAATTTAAGTTATCTTTCTTGAAATAAGCACTGTCAATTATAATTAATTTTTGATTAATGTTTCTTCCATCTTAGTTCTGGGGCTTTTTATCACAACTTTGAATATTCAATGAACATTAAGTAATTATTTTAATTTTGTTTTGAATTATGTTAGGGACCAAAACTTTTGACAAGCAGATAAATGTACGATTTTAATTATCAATAAACTGAAATGCTATCAATAGATAAATTTTATTAATATAATTTATTGTTTAATAATTTATCCAGAAAATAAAATGCTTGTTTTATAATACAATGGTAAAATTCACATATATAAGTTGTAATGTGAGACTTTTACATCATCAAAATATCACATTACAAAGAGACAAGTAAATTGAGTATTGAGAAAATTCATTATTATCTCTATTCATGTAGCCATAAAAAAGAGTGTAATTAAAGAACTACTGTAAATATAATACATGGGAATATGTTATTTACTTTTTTTCTTAGAAAAAAAAAAGTAAATAAAATATCTCAAAAATTCAAACCTTTTGTAAATTTTCTTTTATTAATAATGACTAATAACATTATGAAATGAAAAATAAATTTTCCACTTTGTCAAGTTACCTATATGAAGCCAGGCAAAATCTACATTTTATTGTTGAACCCAGCTAGGGGTTAGATAGGACCGCTACTGTTCTTCTACAAAAATAGATTTGGCATTATATAACCCACAAAGGTATATATGTCATTAAATAAAGAAACCAAATCTTACTGTTTGACTCTAAAATGTATCATTTGTTCAAGAAAATGTTATCTAAGAGATAGCATTTTCTTGAATTTCAAAACTTCGGAAAGAAATTGGCTTATTGCAAATAAGATGTTTCAATTGTAATGTTTTGAATTGTGGTATATCTAAAAAAGCCTGTGAGATGAATTTCCTGATTTCAATAGAGGAATTTTAGTTATGAAAAATATTCTGGGTGAATAAAACCTTTTGCTTTTTTTAATTTTCTTTTTTTTCTTTAATGTTTTAAAATTTTCTTTTTTTCTTTTTATTAGATTAAACTAAAAGTTTCTAGCATCTCAAGATTTTGAAATGAAAATATATATCTCTTTTTTTTTTGTCTTATTTTATTACTATTAACAAAAGTATGTTTTACTTTTTAAAATTTTAAACCTACCTATTTATAAAAGACATTATTATTTAAAATTTGATTTTGGATTTTTGGTATGTATTGTTGGTTGGTTGATTGTGTGGTTTTTATGGCATATCAACCATTGTAGGTTATTTAATGCAAAACCCATTTTTATGCAAATAATCAGTTCTATTTCAAACAATTCAGTTCAGCATGAGTACACAGTTCAATTGTCAAAAACACTTCTATTTCAAGCTATTCAGTTTAGTCAAACAGTTCTAATTCAGCTAATTCAGTTTAGTATAAGTACGGATTTTGTTTACACACAGTTAAATGTCAAAACAGTTCTATATTAATTCAGTTTAGCATAAGTTCAGTTTCAATGTTCAAAACAGTTCAATTTCAAACAATTCAGTTTAGCATAAGCACACAGTTTATTTGTTAAAAACATTTCTATTTCAAGCAATTCAGTTTAGTCAAACAGTTGTAATTCAAACAATTCTGTTTAGCATAAGTACACAATTTAGTTCTATTTAACCCATAGATAGGGCCCTAATCAGGTGCTATTATTCTGGGCCAGAGTGGACCTGGGAGCAATGACGATGAAGAGGTACTCCACATTCCCCAAAGCTCCAGCATTACTGGAGCCTCACTATCAGATCTTTTAGAGTCATATCCAGGACTCTCATGGGGGGGGGTCTTACCCCTCTGCAGAGGTGCAGTTGGTGTATTCTACAGCCCCAGCCAACTGGGCAAAGTATTTATTGTAATAATTATTGGCATTTTTTCTACTTTACTGAAAGATATTGGAATTTTAAGAATGATAAATTTTAGCGAGATATGAGAATATTCTTTTGTTAAACATTCAAAAACAAAAAAAAGAAGGAAAAATTCTAAAATATTAAAGAATATTTATTTACAAAATTTAAAAAAAAAAAAAATGTTTATTAAGTGTTTTAAATCTGTGTGTGGTGGTAAGTTTAATCTACCAAAGAAAAGTTTACAAAGAAAAGAATTCTATTCTAAAAATAGACCAAACTAGACTGATCAATGCCAACTCCCAATTCAGAGTAACAAACATTTTAAGGGACAGGAAGTAATGAAAGATAATCAGTGAAAAAGGAAAAAAGTTAAAGAGAAGAGGGAAGGGATGTTTTAGAAAAAGATCCCATGGATAAGAGAAGTGGTCAGTAGCAGAGATGCCAGCATTAAGGGTACACAAATGCAAAGGTAGCAATCTAAGAGGTTTATCATCGAAGAACCTTAGGACTAATAGACAAATAAGTTTTCAGAATACTATCAAGACGTTACATTCAAAAATTCATAACCATACAACATCTTTTGTAACTTGTTGCTCCTTAAATGCTAATTATATATATATATATATAAGACAATTTTGTTGGAATGCAAATACCTTTGTTTGTTAGTTTTATTGTTGCTTCTTTTATTGACACTGTTTCACCTGAAAATTTCCTTTGTTACCTTCCAATATTAACTCAGTAAGTATACCCATCAACAAATTCTTGCCCAGTTGGCTGGGGCTGTAGAATACACCGACTGCACCTCCCACCCCTAATGTGTGTCCTGGATATGACACTAAACAATTTGATGGCGAGGCTCCAGTGATGCTGGAGCTTTGGGGAATGTGGAGCACCCCTTCATTGTCATCGCTCCCAGGTCCACTCTGGCCCAGAATGGTAGCACCTGATATCTATGGGCTAAATAGAACTAAACTGCATACTTATACTAAACTGAATTGTTTGAATTAGAATTGTTTAACTAAATTGAATAGCTTGAAATAAAAATATTTTTGACAATTAAACAGCGTACTTATACTAAATAGAACTGCTTTTAAAATTTGAAACTGTACTAAACTGAATTGTTTGAAATAGAACTGTTTTGATATTTAACAGAATAGAGAAAATTTATACTTATACAAAACTGAGTCGTTTGAATTAGAATTGTTTGACTAAACTGAATAGCTAGAAATAGAACTGACTATTTGTATAAAAATGGATTTGGCATTAAATAACCTACAAAGGTTGACGTGCCATAAAACCCAACCAACCCACCAACCAACAAACTCTATGCAACCCAGCTACAGCTGAAAAACTAAGTTTGTAATAAGTACCAATATGACCCACATAATCAAAATCTTTATAAAGGAGTCTACTTGTTTCCTCCTCTCATAAAAAATAAAATTAAAAAAATAAATCAAACTCTGCTTATTTTTTTAGTCCAGAATCATCAAATCAGAAAAATAATAAAAAAGAGATACTTCTCATTTTATTACTTGAGGCTAGAACTAATTATTTATACTAACAAACATTTAACTGGTTTATGTGGTTTTAGTCTAATCAGAAAGTTATTAAACAAAAAAGCCAGGCTGTTATTTTTTGTAGATATCCCGCCAAAGGCACAAAAAATAATCCCTGCACTAAATTATACCCACACATCAACCAAAATATGTGAACATTTTCTGGTGAAATAAAATTTTTCTTTCAAGCTAATTAACCACACAAAGCAAAATAGAGTATAGTTATATATACCAATCAGAATGTTTTGTATTTCTATAGTATTTACATTTAAATTAGACTTTCATAGTCATATTTTAGACATATACATTTACAGAAAGTGTGTATTGTTTTAAATGAATTCAAGCAATTAAAAGTTACATAGAAAAACAGATTAGACATTTATTTGGTAGAAAGCAAGCAAACTGATTTAATCAAAACTTATAATAAAAAAAAATCTTTTATGTTATACAGATGAGCTTTTTCATTAACATAAAAATGATAACATTTATAGTTATTCTGACCAGACAACCAGTAAACCTGTTGGGTTCCTATCAGTCTATGATATTAATGCTTCCTATTTAGGAAAGAGTAAAGGATTCTAATAAGCACTTCATAATTACCTAATTTGAATGATTGAAATATGATGTTCAGCATGAAGGCACACCCCATAAATCTATCATTCAGTTTCAAAATGGACTTGAAATTGCTTTATTCTCTAAGTGAGAAGTTTTTTAGTGTAATACTCTCACTATTTTTCTGGATCATGATTGAATACAAACAATGAGAATTTTGGTAGTATATAGAAAAAGGCTAAGAAATCTTATTTTAATTCACTAAATGACTGTTTATACTACGAAGGCTTTCACTATTTTTGACCCGATTTCAACTTACAGAAATCATTAGAGTCATCCCTTTAAAAGTTTTTAAAGCTGTATTCAGCCAAAAATTGATTTTTTTCCCCAATCAAAGTGAAACTATTACTTATGCTAAGAATAACAAGGTAGCCATGACTTGCAAAAGAGATGAACAAGATGCTTAACATTCAGAAAAAATGGATATCATTTTCAAAGTTGTAAGAAAGCAATGATTTAACCATTTATTTATTATGTTAGTACTATAAAGTACATTAAAAATACCTAAATACATAACCTTAAAATTTCATCTATATTTTCATATATATAGATATATATATATATATATATATATAAAATTCACTTTTATACTTTTTTGCAGGTATCGATTTTTTATCTGAATAAGTGCTATGTAATTATTTTACATATACAGCTTGAAGAACTACCAAGAAAACTAACAAGTCATGTTTAATTAAAAGTGAATAATATTTTAGTAAAACAACTCATTACTTTTTTCTTAAGTTTTGTCTTTTACCAATAAAAAATTAACACCAAATATTATAAACACTAATTGTTATAAAAGATAAATCCACATGAAAAAAAAGATTTACAAATTATATCTCATTGGCCTAGTGGGTAGAGTGTTCGCCAATGATCCAGGAGACCTGGATTCAATCCCAGGTCACGTCATACCAAAGACTTTAAAAATGGTGCTTGATACCTCCTAGCTTAAAACTCAGCAATATAAGGTATGTATCAAGGGTAAAGTGGAGCAATCCAAGGAAAGGAGTAGCGCCCTCCCCTAACACCTTGATGTAGTAGCTATTGAAAAGGGAGCCTTCTGATCGCCCTCGACTACCGCTGCCAACTTTATTTTTACTTATGAATATCTTAAATATTTTTGAAAAAATTTTTCTGAGGAGTTCAGTAGAGAAGCATTTTTTATGTGAGTACAACATTCAGAAATTTGTTTACATTCAAATTTTGGTCAGGTTTGCTCATCCTTTAGCTGATGAACATCTTTAAATCTTTATATAATATAGGTATGTGGTACATTCAATAAGTTTCCAGACTTTTTTGGTACAGGCATTTAAAATTGTCAGACTCTTGAAAATTCAGTAGGTTATTGCTATATGTCTTATGAGATAACTGACCAATTTTTATGATTTCAGGTTCAAATGAACAGCTTCAGAAGGAATTGGAATACACCCTACTAAAGCCTGATTGTCACAGCTGGTGAATTTCAAAAATGCAATCTGAACGTGAGGACACTTTAGAAGAAAGATATGCAATAAAATTCTGTTTTAAACTTGGAAAAAATGCCACAGAAACATATGGAATGCTTCAGACTGCTTTTGGATATATCGTGCATGAATCGAGCATCAGTTTTTGAGTGGCATAAGAGATTCAAGGAAGGCAGGGAGTCTGTGAGGGATGATGAGAGGTGTGGGAGGAGTAAGGAAGTCAATACACCAGAGTTGATTGGCCAAAGGGTTAGGGTTACTATGTTGAGGTTTTAAGGGAGTTCAGGAAGAGATTCCTAGGGAAGAGGCCAGCACTCTTCAAATCGGGTCAGTGGCATTTCCACGAGGACAATGCACCAGTGCACAACTCCATCCTTGTCACAGACTATTTGAGCAAGATGGGCATCAAGACAGTTCCTCAGCCTCCCTATAGTCCCGACCTTGCTCCCTGTGACTTTTGATTATTCCCTAAGCTCAGAAGCTGTTGTTATGAGACAATTGAGGAGATGATAGAGGCTGTGACGAAGGTCATTGACATGCTCACACAAGAGGGCTTCCATGGGGCGTTCCAGAAGTTGTTGGAACGGTACAAGTGCATTGCAGTCGGAGGACATTACTTTGAAGGGTACTAGAGTTTTATGTGTGTACTATCAATAAAAGTGCCCATACGAAAAAAAGTCTGGAAACTTATTTAATGATCCTTGTAAGTATTGCTTGTTATTATAAAGCCTAATGCTTTCATTTTTTGCCAATTTAGGAATATAACAATTATATATTTTTTTTAATTATACAGAAAAAAAATATTATTTACTGTTTTGAAAACTGATTTATGACTTTTCAATTTTGATAAAACACCAGTTTATCTAATTATTAAGAACTTCTTAATTTTTCTGTTTTTAATTACATTTATAATGCTAAAAATATAGGGATGAATACTGATTGCAAAAAGGTTGGCTTTATTGTTTAAAATTCAGCATTTAAACTGACTTATCGTTACTTGATAATACCGACTGAAATTTTCATTTATCTTAAGTATTGATAACTTTCAATGAGTAAAATTTTTTGTCTTGTTGTGAGGATTACTGCAAGAAATGTTATGCACACAGCAGGTACATATGTAGATAGATACAAATACAATGTTAGCCAGAATTTTATTTCTAAACTGTTTAAACAATTAGAAAGTTTTCTGAGGTTTTTATTTTCAAATTTAAAAGTAAAGCAACAAAATACAAAAAATGGCCATAAATTTTTTTTTAAATTTACCAAAATGATCGAAACAGATAATAATAAAGTGACCCAAAAAGCCCCCCCACACACACACACATACTTTATGTCAATGCTTATACTGTATGAAAGATAGTTTAACATTAAGATTATATCCCTGTTCTAAAATCTAGACATGGGATTACATTTAATCTTCTCCTCTCTTTAACAATGCACAAAATGATGACACGTAGTGGAGAAAATTTTGAATTTCAATATTTTCTGATGGCCTAAAAAAGCTATTTCCAGCCTTTTCAACCCAAAAAAAATTTGCAAAAGAAAAAGAAAAATTTTGAAATTTGCATGAATGAATACATAAAAAAAAAATAGTATTATTGGGTCTTTGTCACTAAAAATCTCACTAAATCCAATTCAGAAAATGAAATATTAACAGAATTCCCAAGATTTATTGTAATTGAATCACTTGAAGAAACTCTTTTAGCCCAACTATATTCCTTTTTGATCTCCAGCAGAATAAACCTTTGAAACTGTATAATAAAAAAAAAAAATTACAAGTGGTAATCTACTTGAAGAGGTAGATAACGAAAAAACATACCCAAAACCTAATCAAAATGAAAACTTTCCACAACTTGAAATGCAAAACTTACTTGCATGAAAAGCTTAACACCTTCAAGAGAGTTATCAGAAAAAGGAAGTTATCACCAGAGGGGAAAAAACAGCCTTAGGAAAAAGCAAAGGATCATGGACTACAAAAGGATAACCATTAGAAAAAGTGGTGAAGAAATACTGAAACGTACATTCAAACATTTAACAAATCCCAAGTAAATAAAGACTGGATACTAAAAAGGTAAAACAATACATCCCCACACCCTGATATAAATGTCAAAAATATGGACACCACAAGCTGCAGAAGACATCTGATATGTGGAAGGTGTGGCTAAAAAGACCCAGCCTACATGGAAGAAGATTGTCTTAACAAAACCAAATGTCCAAACTACTAAGAGAACCATCCTACATTTTCAAGAACTAGTAATATATATATAAAATATATACAAAAATCATGTGTTTTACAGCATATCAACTATTGTAGGTTATGTAATGCCAAATTCTGTTTATTAGATATATATATTAAATATATATAATTTTTAAGCAAATAGTTTGTAGGTAATATTTGTTTGCACACAGTTAAATGGTGTCAAGTATTGCTATCTAATATTAATAGCTTTATTTGCACACAGACAAATGGCTTCAAGCATTGCTATCTAAACACTAGTAATTCTATTCAACATTCATTCATTCATTTGCACACAGTTAAATAATTGCTATGTAATACTAATAATTCAGTTTAAGTCATTTGTTTGTACACGGTTAAATGGTTTCAAGTATAGAAAATAATTTTTATTTGACCCATAGATGAAACCCTAATGGGTACTACCACCCCAGGTCAGAGTGGACCAGAAAGTAATGACAATGAAGAAATACTCCCCAAAGCTGCAGGACTGGAGCCTCACCATCAGGTGGCTTAGCGTCATATCTAGGACACTCGTTGTTGGGAGGTGTCTTACTTCTCTGCAGAGAGACAGTGTATTGTACAGCTCCAGCTAACTGGGCTGGAAAATCATGGAAGTAAATGTGTATATAAGGAATATAACATTTATAGAAGCAAGAAAAATAGTTGAATCCCATGTCAATGAAACACAGAAGTCACATTTAGAAGTAACAAATACAGAACTCTCTCTTTCAAAAAAAAAAAAAAAAAAAACTACTGCACTTAGGACTAAACAATTTTATGACAGCTAAACAAAAGAAAGAAAAAGAAACACTGCACTCAGCTGCAATCAAAATGAACCCATAACAAAAACTTACAGCACTATCACAAAAATATCTATAAAAAACTCCAATTCTCCAACTAGAGTAAATACCATAAGGGTCACCAATCTGGCCACCAATTCCCAAAACAAATTCAGGCCCAAACACCAAAGCAAAACACATTCTAATTACCCCAAACAAACTCAAACATTTACCCCTATCCTAAATAAATAACAAAAAAAAAAAAAATAACTGAAAATAACAAACATTTCATCATCTTAATCCAGAAACCCCTCAACACCAACAAAAAAAAAAAAAAAAAAAATAATGAAAAACTAAGACCATACAAAAAGTTTAGTTCTATTTAACCCATAGATAGGGCCCTATCAAGTGCTACCATTCCGGGCCAGAGTGAACCTGGGAGCAATGGCAATGAAGGGGTGTTCCGCATTCCCCAAAGCTCCAGCATCACTGGAACCTCACCATCAGATTGTTTAGTGTCATATCCAGAACACTCATTGGTGGGGGGGGTCTTACCCCTCTGCAGAGATGCGGTCAGTGTATTCTACAGCCCCAGCCAACTGGGCAAAAAAAATATTAAAAAGTAAAAACAAAAATGATATGTGACTGAAAACAAAGACAGCCAGAATAGCCTCTGTTTTCAGGTGGGAAGTTTCAGTGACTAAAAGACAAAAACTTTGAATGTTGATTTTGCAGTTAAGGACCTTAAAAGCTAGTTCATGCTAGTCATACTAAGATCGAGTGAAAATCAAAGTACAGACATCATTGAAGTGGTAGCTTGAAAGCTCTTGAAAAGGTAAAACTAGAATAAGTGGTCTAGCTCTGAATAACCTTGAGAGTGAAGATGATTAACTGATTGAGTTTAAGATTGTAATGACATGTCAACCCGTCAAGGATTATTTTATGTCAATAAGACGCATTTCTAGGGAATGAATAAATAAATAAAAAAATTAAATTTAAAAAAAATAAATAAATAGATAAAAAGAAAACTCTTAAATTTGAAGAAACTCCCAGAGGTCTCTAACGGAAAAGATGACGCATGCATAAATGAAAAAAGGATTTTCCCCTTGAAAAAGGAAACGATATCATCTTGCTCTTTCAGGCAGTGTCCGTCGAACTGACAACACCAATTTTGCTGTCTGGTGTTTTGGGCACCATGCGGCGTCACAAGACGTAGCGTTGGTTAGTCCCTTCACCAAGTAAATAAAGGAAAGTATGGAAGAAATGTTTTTGTCTCTTATCTGTTTCTATCATTTCTTTTTGTATATTTCTTTTGGGATTTTCTTTGGGCAAGGCATTGCGCCAGCTAGTCAACGTGGGGTGAAACAGTGTAACCAAAATATGGAGTCAGATATCTTACGGCAACACAGCCTTGCTCTTAGCCTCTGACTTTCAAAAGCCTTCAAATCCCACACATTCATATTAACATTTTTTTTTATGTAGTTGTTTCTTAAGTTTTTCCGCACATGGTCCTATCAAATACAAATAATTTTTAAAAAGGTCTAATTTGACCTTAATAGGTACTACCACTTTAAGTTAGTGGACCTGGGAGTAATGGCAATGAAAGAGTACTTCATACTCCCCAAATTTCCAGAGCTGGAGTCTTAACATCAGTTGCAGTTTAGTATCATACCTAGGACACCATTTTTGGGGGGTGGGGAGCCTTACCCCTCTGCAGGGGATACAGTCAGTCTATTATAACACTACTGACAGGGCAATTGAAAGATAAGATTACATTGAGAAAAAACACCTTATTGATTACAGCAGAGGTACTACAAAAGGAGTTTCTGCTGAAAACCAAACTAACTTTTCTGTAGCCTTAAAAATTCTCAGGTGGTGTAATGGTTAGCAAGCTAGACAAGCAAACCTTCACGATTCAGTTCGAGTCTCATTGGGTGCCCCATTCATTCGGCCTTGTGCTACATCGAAGCAAAGAGTTTCGTACATTACTAAAAATCAACCCTAATTCAATGGACCAGTTGCTTTACCAGCAGTGTCATCTTGTAACGTGTCATTTTTTGTTTGTTGTGTTACATTGATGAAAACTCAAAGATGAGATTGTCTCCAAAAGTCAAATATTAATCTCGTGGGTAATCTGTTTAACACAAGAAACAGAATTGGTCTTTAACCTGTGTAAAAGCTTTTCCTTTTCTCCACCCTCCAAAAAAAAAAAAAATGTGCATTGATGTATTAGAAAAGTGGCTTTAGGATGTAAGCAGTCGAATAACAAGATTTTTTAATGTTTATTTTGGTAATTGACATCAAAATGTAAGATAGCTTATATTATTATCTCCAATGCGGTTCTTCACTCGCATAAAGTCGAAATAATGATCCCAATGAGCTATTAAAAATAAATTAATTTAATTAAAAGATGAAAATAATAGTCAAAACTAACAATTAGATTTTACATCAAAAATAAAAAAATAAATATAATTTACACTATTTACGTACAAGAGTGTATAAAAACAATAACAATAACACGACACCGAGGTGGGAGGGGGTAGTATATATTTGATTTATCCTTCAGAAATACAAAAGGCACTAAGTAGTTTTGGTAAAGCTGCTGGAATATACAGTCAAAGACAAAATGAATACAGATGACGTTATTGCGCCACAATACACGCTTCTTTTTGCTTTTCTACACATCATATGTTTATCAATCAATATTCACTGGCGGTAATTAACTACAAGAATTTCATCGATGAATGTATTTTTTAAGTGGTTCGATCAACTGTTAAGAAATAACTTATATTATTAGAATTTTTTTTCAATTTTGGGAGATAAAAATTTTTTCAAGTGATAGCAAGAGAAGTTGTTTTGATTTTTTACAATAACACATAATCAGATATTCTATTTAAACTGTAAATTTAATGTAAAACTGGACCGAAACATTAAGTCCATTTTTTATATATACAAATAGTGGGTATTTTGCTGTTATTTATAGGGTCCTAAAAGAATTTAAAAAAATAAAGTTGTAGTTTCTTTCTTCTCTCCGACAATGTATTACCCAAGTTATTACAATATGATAAACTAAACATATCAGTTCCATTCTTATTGTTTATGATAATTTAATTTTGGTCTAATAGAGACAAACCAAAAAGCCCCTATAAAATGGCATATTTTTCGATGTATTTTTTTTTAGATCTAGTTTCTAAATTTTTCTAAATTTAGCATAGAATTTACGTTGTAAATAAAACATTCACTATCATAAAGGCGGACACAAATTCAGTGTCCAATTCGTATATCGTAGCAGCAAGTATATCGAAACCACACTTAACCAGTTTCCACATAGAAACAGAAAATTTGGTTAACCAAAATCATAACTGCACTTTTCTAGAGAATTGATAAATACAATCTTCACAGCATCATCATCAACAGATAATAATGACGCTAAAAATATATCAGCAATTCAACATTTTTTCAAATATTTTTTTTAATTTTTTAATGAAAAATAAAAATGCTAGCAACAGTTAGATGAAGCCAAAACGGAGCATGGAACATATTTTCATTCATGAAATAAAGATATCTTAACTTAAAATTTACCAAAGTAATTAAATCTTATCTCAAGTAATTTTCCAAAAATGTCAATACCGACCAAAGAGAATGAAAAAAAAAAAAAGAAGAAAACAAACTTCCGACAACTGCTTCAAGTCTAAAACTCAATTCTATTCCCATTTCAGTTATTTACAGAACAAATTTCACCCCACGTCTCGGAGTAAATCATTTTAAAAAAATTTTAATAATTCAACTCAGCGAAGGTGTACTTATTCTGTCTGCAATTGTCTCACCTGACTTCAGTTACTCTGCAGTCAATCTCTTTTACAGCAGGTTGTATTACATCCACAAGTCCAGCGGTAACAACATCTCTCGTATCCAAGTGATCATCATTATTCGGATTTCCACTGGACATTTCTGGGGACGAATACGATGAAGAAGAAGCTAGTTGTGAAGAGCCGACATGCGAAGAAGCTTCCGCCATTGTAAGCAATAAAATCATGTGACCAATCACGTGATTTGTGGGGGTTTTTTTTGTTTTTTTTTTGTTTATGCGATGAATTCTTCTTCGTAATCTTCAATGGACTTCGTAAGAGTCAACATTCCACCAAATCTCTGTTGATAAAATATAAATTTGCTACTGCGAATATTTGATTATCCGTAAAATAAATAAATAAAAATAGTGACAGTGGATAAATAAAGGGAGTTTAACGAATAATTTCTTAGCTCACAAATTTAAAATTTAATTTGAACCAGTAATGTTTATTTTGATGTACACACACACGTGCTCGTGCGTAACATACAATATACATTTTATGAAAAAGAGATTTTGGTTATGGTATTAAATAAATGACTATCATCAAAACATCAAAAATAAAAACTTTCCGATTAACTGTTGACCTATTTTAGTTTTAGTTCATAATGAAAATGTAGGAAATCATCCCACATCCATGGATCAGGATTCCCTGTACATTTAAAATAAAAACGCCATGTGCCTTAAAAGATCTCTTCGATTTGTTAACAAGGACATATTTTCAAATTTATATAATTTCCTATGAACATGAACAAATAAGAACATACAATTTACGTGAAAATAGTGGCTCATTTAGAGTACTTCGATGTGTAAAAGTCAAAAAAAGTAAAAAGGTTCAATAATATTAATGCGCTAAATATGTATGTACACCTGTTGGATTTACCCAATATGGTAGGTACTGACGGAATTTCACTCTTTTTTCCATTAAAACGAATTTAAAAACTCATTAAAGTTGCAATAGTTAAATTTTACTTTTATTTGAAATATATAGGATACACATTTCTTTAGTTTTAGATAAATCAAATCAGAACATGTAGATAGGAATATTCCAGGGGAAAAAAAGGATCAAAATCTAATTTACATAGAATTTATACTCTTATATTTTTAAACCAATCAGCGAAGGACACAGAGAATAAAATATTCTAGAAAAAGCGGATCAAAAACTAACTTGTAGAAAATTTTGTCACAGAAACAAAAATAGTTAGGTTCCAAAATAAATAAGTAATTTTTGTGAATGTGATAGGTTAAAACAGGTGACGGGTTACGTTTTCGCCGTGGTCCGCGCATTTTAACTTTATTTGACCTGTGATAAACTTAGAATATTTTACTTTGATCCACTTTCATTGTACCCAAAAGTAAAAATAGCGAAATGTTTTTAGTTCAAAGCAGAGAGGCCGACACATCCGCATGATATATTGACGTTAGATGACCTGCTAATATCCTATTTACCAACCCCTCCGCTCGGGCAGGATATGACACAAGGTCAATTTTTAAGCGGAGTTTAACAGGTTTGAATTCAGAGTTTTCCTTCTCCTAGACTAGTTGCCTAACCAAGGCTGAAGAACCTAGTCTGTCCTACTATTTACCCATAGCTGGAGGGAGAATAACTGGATTCATACCTTTCCCTAGGGTATTAGTGCTATGTGAAATGCAATCAGTCTCTTCCAGGATTTGAACTCGTGTCACTGTGTTCATTTCCTACGACGATAACAATTACACCACGGGCACCTGCTAATATACACTACGGTTAGGAGAGGGACCGAAAACTCATACATACAAAGACACGCATGTATACACACACTTGTATGTTAAAGAAATTAAGGGTAAAATAAAATTTGCGATATAAAGAAATTAATAGGGATAAAAATTTCAATATAAGGAAAGTTTAAGGAGGAATAAAATTTGATATGAAGTGAGTGACATTTGTAGGGAACAAATAAATAAATTTAAAAAATTTCTTTAAATGAATAAATGAAAAAAACTATTAAATTTGCTGAAACTCCCAGAGGTCCATGACAGGAAAAGGAGATGATGCACGCATAAAAGAAAAAAGGCTTCCTCTTGAGAAAGGGGACGATATTATCTTTCTCTTTCAGGCAGTGATCAGCGGATTGATAACCTCGTGCAGGCGTGTTTGGGCATCATGCATACGTCTTTGGACGTAGCGTCGGTTAGTCCCTTTCACCCAGTAGCAGCTCTCTCTCTCTCGGTCAGCATTATACTGAAATATACAAGACCCACAAATGAACTATAAACTAACTTTTACCGGACTTTGACAAACTTCCAGAAGAAAACTAACCCTTATGGAAGCCCGAAATACCAAATGCGGACACCAACATACATGAAATGAATTAACGTATTTTTGACACCTTAAATGGGGGATTCAACCATTTCAATGTATTCAGGAAAAACTCCCTCATCCACGGAATGGTTGTTGAACCCAGTAAATAAAGGAAAGTATATATAAGAAACGTCTTCGTCTTTTATCTGTCCTGTCTTTTCTTTTTGTATAATTGTTTTTGGGACTTTCTTGGGCAAGGCATTACACCGACTAACTAACGTGGGGGTAAAATATAATATAACCAAAATATGGAGCCAGATATCTAACGCCAACATAAACAACGAAATACCAACACAACCAAAGTAATACCAACGTAACATAAGCCTAAACTCCACACATTAAAGCTAAGTTTAGTATTTAACTGGGTAATGTTTTTAGGGGGCTTTAGTGTGCCATTAACGGTAATTCAAACAGGAAATTTAAACAATAAGTTTAAACCGTAAGTTCCGCAGCTTTCTAGTTTGGATACAGATTCGAAAAGATAACACAGACAATAAAGTTTTTAAAAAGGAATTTTATACAAAGAAATAAGAAAGAAAAGATAAAATGTTGCAAATTTTAGTACAATTTGCGGGAAATTTATCTGAGAGAGTGTCCGGGAAACAAAGTTCTTTGAATTTGAATATTTTTCCTTTTTTTTTTTTTTTGTTTTGTAGAAAAGTTTCAGAGTTCATTGAATTTGAATTTTCTTTAAGGTTATTTTCCACAGAATTCTCAGTTGAATTTTCTTTCCGTTAAATTTTCTTTTCGTTAAATTTTCTTTCAGTTGAATTTTCTTGGTAGAACTTCTGTAGTCGACATTCATTTATTTTTATTTCTTGGGAAGCTTCATTCAAGAAGCAAGAGACGAAACCAATCTGCTGGCTAATTTTTCCAGTCTTAACAGTTCGGTCCCCGAATTCGTACTGAGGGTTCAATTAGTAGTTCTTGACAAAAAGGAGGAAGTAAATTTTTGGTGCTGCACTGTTTGGGATTATTTCTCCCTTATCCACTCCGGTCAAATCAAGTGCCGCACGTGGTCAACTTGATTTTTCCTCATGAATATTTTTTTTATAATGTAAGTATAAGCCTATCTTCTACTTTTAATTCGGACATACTCACACATTTACACATTAAATTTGATTGAGAATATTCGTGTTTTACACACATACATATGAACACTTTTTGTATAATCATCGCCATTATCGAGTTGATAAAATATAAAGTTGTTTTTCTTTAAGGTTCTTGTTTTTGTTTTTTGTTTTGTTTTTTGTTGGGGTTTTTTTTTGTCAAATTTCTTGTGTCTACGTTGTTTGTACAAATTTGTGTGGTATTATTGTGGAATTAACACCCGAAGTTTTACTTTTCGCGGAACCTCGGGAATTACTATACCTCCACAATAGTAACATTACAATTATCAGTATTAAAAGCAAAATAACATTACATATTGTTACACCACCATGTGCCCAGATAGAAGTGAGAAGCGAGAAAGTCTTTCTGTATTTCGGAGGAGCCTCAACGAAAATATCCGTATCCCGGGTGAGGTCCCTCATAAAATATCTTTATCACCAGGCGAGTCCACCGTATAATATCTGTTAATGATGGGAAAATGTTTAAAAGATTGACAGTATAGCGTTTCGGGAAATTGTTAGTTTCTCTAACACTATATATTTTTTTTTTTTTTTGGCAACATAAATGAATTACGAAACTTTTCTTTAACACAACAAAGACAGTTTTTTATTTGCAGCATTGAATATGGTTTGCTTTTGGTGCTGCAAGACTCGTAGAGTTTAGGCTTGTTAGTATTGGAGACGAAATGGAGTAGCGAGATGTGATGACAGCGTGTGTTGCTGGACGTGTGAGGGATTGTGTTTAAAGTCACCGTGGAGTTTTGTATCTGGTATTTGGGGGAGAGTATGCGTTATCTCCATTAATGTGGACCAGAGGTGAAAAGGGAACTAGTGTGTCGAGAGCGGAGTTACGCTCGGGTCGACATAGCCAATTTTTGGGGTGACACAAAGTTGGGCCTGTGCGAGGCATGTTGTATGTTTCTAATTTATGTTCAACTGGGATTCCTCGTAAAGAATCCATAAATTAGATGGTTCCCTCGTTGAGTGTCCATGTTGCTGCTGCTGGTGTTGCTATGTTAAAAAGTATCGCTAAGCAGGGACGGCCAAGAGAACGTCTGTTCTGGTCGCCGTATCAAGCCAAAGAGACTGGGTTTGGCGGCTCACCCGTTTTGCTAGCCGGAAATGAAGGTCCGGGCTGAATAGGATAAGTCATCCTGATTGGGTGAAATTAAGTGTCGAATTATATTGAGCGCCAAACCAAAATACGAGATTATCCTCTTCTCTACAACAGGAAGAGAACCCTTCCACAGCCAGAAACAACCCGACGACATTTGGTTTCTGCACGGTAAGCTCAATGCATAACTTCCGTTCAGATTGGTTAAAATAAGATTAAAATTTATTCTTTAAAAAATAATGTGTTCTCACACAGTTTTGAGGCTGTGGAGGCGACGTTGAATGTGTAGCCCCAACAATTTTATGGGGAAATGAATTGGTTGTTTAGTTCTCTCGAGGTTTTCTTAGAAACAAAACTTTGAGAGTCGTTTCACAATTTACAACACAAAGAAATGAACAACGTAGACAAAAAAAAAAAATTCACAACAAGTTAACATAAAACAAAATAATTTTATATTCTTACAACTTAATAGAAAAACATTACAAATTAGGATGAATATTGCTCGTCTGAAATCGTGTGTGAGGGGGAAGGTGATAGAAATATTATGTTAATGTGTGTTTTTGGTTTTGTTATATACAGAAATCCCTTCTGATATACTAATATATTTCAAACTAACTTACAAGCAAAAACAATAAATAAACCAATAAAACACCAAAAACGTACATTTCAAAAGCCGGATGTTGTCTAGGCGATGGCCGAAACCAAAATGAATAAAACACGTCGCTGTGCAGGAAGGCTCCGTGCATCCATCCGGTTAAAATGTAACTTTATATTTACAATTTAAAAGATCCTTTTTTTTCTTTTTTCTATTTTTTTTTTTTTTTTTTCACCCAATCAGCAACCTTCCCCTCCAAAGTTTTGGAACCGATTCGACCCAAACGCTACTATAAAATGTCAACAAAAGTTCAAAAAGTTAGTTGACTCGGTGACCTCGATAGAGAACATTGACCGCGACACCTGCAACATTCAACATCACATAAATTCGTCTTAACCTTCTTACTGCGGCCTTTGATGGAAGCCGCAGGACCCGAGGAACAACACCCCACTTACATTCCACCTTTTTAATACCGATGTTTCTTCTTCCCTGTCGACATAAACTTTGGTTGACCGCGTATGTTTGTGACTCACCCCTACCAACACAAATATTAGGACATTTTACTTCTCGATTTTCACTACCATTCAACACACATCAAATTTCCTAAAATTAACTCGTTCATATCAATACAACAACGAACATTTTCTTCTAGATTTCACAGACATCCTTATATTCACCAACACAATTATTAGAACCTTTTGTTACTTATTTGTTAATATAATAGTTAAATTTTTCACTTGTCATCTTGTTTGATTTGCAACTATGTTTTGTCCCTTCCTTGCAACCATACACTTGATATAACAGTTTGAAAATATCTGTGTGTGTTCGGTATTAAAACTAAGGGTTATAATGTAGCAGTTCTTACTTACGTTTTTGTGCGTGTATTATGTATCTGAAGAAACCAAAATACCAAAAGAAATAGCGTTTGTATCTGAGAGGAACTGTCACACTGAGAGTGAGTCAGGGAAAAGATAGGAGACCCACAAGAGAGAGAAAATGGTTTCTGAAAGCGTGGAATATATATCTATCCATATCACGTGATTAATTTTTGCTCAGGACAAATTCACAATGCGCAGACGTAGTTGGAAGCACACGGCACGTGACTACTTTGTCCAATCAGGTTCCCGAAACCATCCAATTTACCGGTGTGCCATTACTTCCGTTCCGGGAAGAAATGAGTCTTGGATCCTATTATTAGAATAATTCTTCTCCGCGTGGTCAATGCCTGCCGCTTAAAAAATAGAGGAGTGAAAATCCTATAAGGCCTAGCGAGTTGATCCACTATCAACTTCGGCGAGAGTGTTTAAAATCAAAGATTTTAATTCACACCAGTCAGACATTTTTTTACTCACACTATGTATACACTGAATCATGTTACTTTCTTCTGCATATAATAACTATAACACACCTTCACAAAAAATACATACATACATACACAGCAGACAGTTCTATGAACTTTTAACACACCATAACTGTGAGTTTTGGGGGGCAGGCATATACGATTTCCTAGTTGCTGGTAGCAGAAGGTTAGACAAGATTAAAAGCAAGATAAAGAACACACAAACAACTGGACAAACGCATCAACGAATCAGGAATGCACATGATAGACTATCAAACAACAGCCAGTTAGCATATACGGCTATTCTCAAACAGCGGTTTGTTCAAAGATAGCACGACACAAAAGTCCTGACTTCATAACCGTGCAGCATAGCGAATACATAGGCGTCTTATCGACTGTAGCCGATGCAGCATAAAGACCCTTCCTAACGGTTTTATCCCACCAGCAACTTCCCCGCGTCAACTCACATAATTCGTATTACAGTTGTCTTTCCACTTCCCCACGGGCAGTGCAAGAGACTCTTAAGTTGGCGACCTTTGTCGAGAGTGATCCGAAGGCTCCCTTTTCAATAGCTACTGCATTGAGGTGTAGCGAGGGCTCTAATCCATTCCTTCATTGCTCCACTTTACCCTTGATCCTTACCTTATAATGCTGGGTGTTAAGCAAGGCGACATCAAGTACTATTTTTTGAGTCTTTGGTATGACTCGACCTGGGATTGAACCCTAGTCTCTTGGACCATTGGCGAACACTTTACTTATTAGGCCAATAGCCGGATACACGGCCATATCTCGTACAAAGTTATATCCACTTCATCAGTGCCGTATATTGACCTTTTATTAAAACTCCGGACATTGGCCTAGCGGTTAGAGTGTTCGCCAATGGCCCGGGAGACCTGGGTTCAATCCCAGGTCGGGTCATACCAAAGACTCAAAAAATGGTACTTGATGCCTCCTTGCTTAACACTCAGCATTATAAGGTACGGATCAAGGGTAAAGTAGAGCAATCCAGGGAAGGAGTAGCGCCTTCTCCTACACCTTGGTGTAGTAGTTATCGAAAAGGGAGCCTTCGGGTTACCCTCGACTATGGTCGCTAACTTTGCTTACTATTAAAACTCTATCTATAGCCAACCTTAGAAAAGAACGCTCTATTGCACCACACGCACTTTTAGAAAAGTGCGTGTGAAGCGTTCATCTGCTCCCCCCACACACACACACCCTCGTGCTATCAAAAGGAACGTTTGTCTAACAATTACATCACTAATGGAACTGCTACAAGCCAAGACTCGACCTTCCTATATCACCGCAATGAAGCATATGGGCCGAAGCCCCAAGCGCCAAACTTCTACTACTGTTTAACCTTAAATCCCAATCAAAAAGAATCATTCGCCGAACTTCGAACTGTATAAATTGCGTTTTCATTTTATTTATGAATACATCTTTTCCTTTTTTTTATTGTTTGTCTTTCATTCCTTTACTCTTTATCCATCTCTCTTCGTCTCCTCTCTCTCAATATTATAAGGATTAAACTGAATAAAATTTTTTTAAAAATTGGTATGACTAACACTGATGCTGTTATAGGGAGAAAAGAAGAAAAAACAACCCAAAGACAAAGAACAAAAAACACTCACAAAGGAAGTATAACACATAATGTACTAGACTTTGAAAAAATTGAAAAAAGGAATCGATTGTATAAGTTAAAAGACTTTTCATGTGTCCGAGTGAATGAAGCTCCTTCTTTTCTCTTAACAAGTAAGCGAAATATTTTACGCACATTTTAACTTTTCTCTATAATTAAATGCATGTTAGTACTTGTTAAACGTTTCGTTATTTACTTTCCGGTTTCTTTTTCTTTAGTTTTTTTGTTTAATGGCATATCAACCTCCGTGAGTTATTTAAAGTCAAAGCGATCCTTATACCAGCAATGGTACTATTTAACCCATAGCTGGGGGGATAAAGGGGTTTATACCTTTTCCAAGATTATTAGCACGGCTGGAGTTTGAACTCGCTCACTACGATATCACAGTTCAACAAGTTAGCCACTACGCCTCAAAGACTTCCCCTTATCATTTACCTCACCACCTTCTTCAACAACGCTGACTACCAAGTACCTTATGTGCCAACAACAAAAAGATTTAATGACCACCCTCTAGTCGAATAAAATCGGCGGGGAATCTGACTTATATCCCTAACGTGCCGACCTAGTTGTAAATATTTAATTTTAAGAGACTGTTTACAGACTTTAACCGGCTGGCTCAGAAATTCGAGTGTCTTTTTATATATGTATTTAGTTTGTGTGAGAGAAAAATAAAGTGATAAATAAAAAGAAAGAAAAATTAATCAAATAGATTGAATATTTAATTTCCCAGCATGCCATGCGAGAGACTAAAGTTTGTGTCAAAATAAGAATATCTGCAGTAACAAAGAAATGATGGAAGTGAACAGAAGTTTTTTGAGATCGATTTGTACCTTTTTGTACTCAACATAGAACTGATAAAAATAAAAAATGATTTAAGATTCAAAACACTTATACCACAACACTTTTTATTTATATATATTTGAAATATATATCTTTATTATTTGTTGAATATTGTTTAGTGTTTCGGAAAATGGTTAATTTCTCTTTCAATATAAATTATTTGGTAACACAAATGAATAACGAAACTTCTTTTAAACAACACAACAAAGAAAGGTTTATTATCGTAGCAGGCGTAAAGGAGTGAGAGTGAGAAAGTGTCCCTTCTGGTGTTGCTGGTCAGTATGTTGGTCCTCGGTTTGTAGGAAGCGTGTGTGAAGCTAGCAGCAGCGTGTTCTTCAGCGATGGGGTTCCAAGTGGAATCAGTAGCAGTGGATGTGAGAGAGGTCTGTCTGGGCTGCTGGCTAATTGCTCTCAGACCGCAAGCCTGGTAGCCGCGAGTCCTTCCGTGAAGGTAAGAGAGATCTGTTATGGCCGCTAGTTAAGTGCTATCTCGGACCATGTATGTGTGTCACTGTAGCGGGTTGCTCGCGTGACTAACCGTAAGGCTTGTGCTTCCGTGTGTGAAGCAAGTAGCCGCGTGTCCTTCTATGAAGGTGAGAGAATTCCGTTATGGTCGATAGCTAGGTGCTATCGAATGTTGTCCGCTAACTACCAAAAAGGACTAGAAAAAATAGTTTTTGAGAGGATGAAGGAATCAATGCGCTCTGCCTGGATTGGTCAATTAGTGGCCGAATCGCTTGGCGGGGGCATTTATTCGCGAAAGGAAATAGATCTGTGGCTGCTATAATTGTTATTCGTCTTTGTCTTTTTTCTATTCTTCGGTGCAATTTTTAACATGTAAGGATTAATCAAAATAGAATAAAAAATAAAATTCGCGCTCACTTAGCGTTCATCATTGGTACTGAAAGGACCATTTTTCTCTCGGCTGCTAGCAGTGAGCACATGTGCTAATTGGGCCCCCGGCCCCGACAGTTAACTATGTCTGCTGCTAGGTAGCCGCCTTCACCAAAAATACCTCATTGGAAATACCCATTGGACAAACAATAAACTTTAAACTCGCTATTCACCAAAAATGATTATAATATATTTCAACACTTTCTCTGGGAAATGCAATAACTTCTACTGGTTCGTTAAAATGTTCCCGCCACAGATTAGTCGTGAACACCAAAATAAAGTTTTGAGTTAATTGGTATGTTGGATTGTTTGGGGGGGGGTCATTAAGTGGTTACAAGACGTCTACAAACAGGTAGATTGTACTTATAGACCCTGTTACGCCGCCATGTGCCTCACGGGCTTGCAGGGTACCGTTCGTTCCCGCCAATTCCACCAGTTAAAGCAGGGCCCACACGTATGCTGTGATTTGCCGAATGCTATTTAGTGTTACAGATATCACCAACTCCCGAGCGGAACCACATTTTAAAGCCGCTAGGCAAGTTGTAGGTGAAGTCAACACAACTAACTGGATAGCTTTCCCCCTCAAATACAAGGTCTTCGACAAATACAATTCTTCCACAACAAAAGAAGGACTCTGAACTGCCGTGTTTGGGTTAACAAGATTAATAACGATATTCTTTTATTGAATAAAAGAAAGAAACAAAGAAAAAACAATTCAGGTAAAAGTCAGGAGCGAGAAAGTCTTTCTGTATCTCGGAGGAGCCCCTACTAAAATATTCGTAACCCGGACGAGGTCCTCATTTAATATCTGTTAATGGCGGAAGGTGAGAATGTAGTTTGTCAGTGATAGACACGTTCCGCTTTCCTTTGGACTTTGGGATTTAATGGTAGAGCTCGTGTTCTAAATCTCAAGTTTATCATTGGGGAAATATTCCGTCTTTTCTCCTCTATCTTATCGGAGCTATTCTTTCCTCCCGTAATTTGTCTTTTGTTCACGTAAGCGTGAATGCAGCAAGATAAATTTGAATACACTTAAATTGTATGTTTACTTACTTGGGATTTTGTGGAATTGATTCTCTTCTCTTTCCCCCCTCGTTATTGGGTTTCCATAACGCGTTGGTAAAAGGATACACGTCTTATTTCCGATAAGACCAAGATTAATAATTGTCTCTTTCCTTGAGGACAAGTCTTTTCTTTGGGTATTCGTTTAACGAGGCTCACCATACCTCAGAGTACTGGTTCATTCAAAGGAGAAGCTCTTTCTTTTCTCTCTGGGTTCTCTGCGCGGCATTATTTTGGAATTGGGGTTTCTTTCATATTCACTCTCCAACGGAGAAACGGCAATTAACTAATCTCCGTAGTTTGAAAATTCACCACGTGTTGGCTTTTTTTGGTGGTTTCTTCCTCAGTACCAATTATGGTCACAGATTTGCTTTTCCGCTGATGCATATATGGCTAATAGAGAGTGAGGTTCTCCCATGCCCATATCACCTTGTAATGATAGAGAGGGGTGAAGAGAGAGACGGCCTCTCTTTCCATTATTCTACTTACTACTATAGTCGGCTGGGCCAGCGAGTCGCACCTCCTTCTCCCATGACCCAGCGAATGTATTAGGGTGTCATATTTCCTCGTCACAACTTGTCCGTCAGTAGCAGCAGGAGATCGGCCAATCGACGATGACTAAGAGCATATCTGAGGAGGGGCCAGCATAATTCCCATTTTCACAACGTATTGCAGTTTTATACTGACAAGACGTATCTATTGTATGAGGAATCCCACAACTGGATGACAAGATGGTTACTCGAATTCCAACAAGGTATCTTCGTCTCTTTCCTTTCTTCCATAATTTGCTTTCAGCCTGCCTCAAAGAAGACGACAAGTTCATGGGGTAAGAAGAAGAACAAAGGAATCAGATACAAAAACTCATAATCATCCCTTTAAATTACTGCAATTAACCAACACCAACGACCTTATACTACCAACAAAACAAATAACCAACAAAACATCTCAACCCCATAAATAACTACGGCGATTTTAATTTGATATTAATCTCTTATCAGCATAAGCTCGTAGTAGGGGGGTGTCTCCGTGATGTAGTGGTTAACATGCTGGACTGCAACATCGTTGTAAGCAAGTTCGAATTCCAGTCGCGGTATTGTGTTCACTTTCGGACAAATACCCTTAGGAAAGATATGATCTCCTTTATACCCCCAGACTATTGGTTAAATGGTAACACTACAGATTTTCTATAAGGACAGCTTTTGGATTAAATAAACTACAAAGTTGATATGCCATTAAACAAAGAAATCAAATTATACCATAAATGTTTATAATTTGGTTTATTCATACCTCTATATTTACTTCATCAACTTTGTACATTTCACTATGCACTAAACTTTGGTACACGGGTCAGATAATTGGCGAAAAATGCAGAAATTTGACTAGTCACGATACGTGTAATCTGATTTATGGCTCAAGCTCGTTCTGTGACATCAACCCCTCTTCTAGGAATAGGATTTGACGCAAGGTCGTTTTTAAGCGAACTACAGCTGGTTTGAATTCAGATTGTTCATTTTACAAGACTTGTTTTCCCAGCCAAGGTTAAAGAATCCAGCGCGAAGCAAAACACAAACAGCTTTAAATTTTGCCCTCGAGTTTCCAATTCCATTTTCTTCAATGATAGCCGTTAAGCGAAGCATGCCAACTGTTTTGTGACATGTATTTTATAACTAATAGTGATCTCTTCTGCTTTATCGTACAAACAAAATAATGGCAATTCAGATTTACAGGAAAAGAGAGCACTCACCAGATGTTGCCGGAACCGAATTTTTTTTCAAAATGAAAAAAATGCGTCTTTGTACATACGCTCCGCGCATGGTGAAATGTTGATGGTATATATAGCAAAAAATAAAATTAAAAGTAATTTTTCGACCAATCTATGACCTTTGCCGTAAAAAAATAAAGAAAGACTAAAGTTGATCCGATTTGAGGATGGGAGAACTATAAAAGACGAGATTCTTTAGAAGTCCAGAGAAAAAACGCACTGACACTAAAACATCGACCGGCAACATTTGCTACATTCAACATCACACAACACTGGTTTTAACCTTCCTACTATGGCTTTTGATGGAAGCTGCGTGACCCGAGAATCACCACACCACCTATATTCCACTTCTTCAATGCCGCATTTACTTTCTCTGTCGACATAAACTTTGGTTGATCGCGTAAGTTTGTGATTCATCCCTTACCAACACAAGCATTGGAGCATTTTACTTTTCAATTTTACTTCCATTTAACTCACGTCAAAATGTAGCAATCACAATAAAATAAAAGATTTATTTTCTCTCGCGAATCAGTGCCCCCGCCAAGCGATTCGGCCATACACTGACCAATCAGCGGGCAGAGTGTATTGATGCCATCTGTTCTCTAAGGAACTATTTTTCAGCCATTTTTTGGAAATCACAGTCGGCCAACAGAGAGTGCCCGGCAAGCAGACAAGAAAGACTTCTCTCCTGTCCCCCATCTACTGGACGTTCAAGCATGGACGATCTTCGCTGAAGATAACTACTGGCTAACCTGTGACACCCAAAGAACTTTATACTCATACTTTTTCTCACTCTGACACAGCCCAACTTTCTGTCGTCGAAATAAAATTTTCGTTGTTCTTAAAAGAGGTTTTGTTATTTTATTCCGTGCTACGTTAACAACAACTAGTTAATTTATAGTGATGTAAACAAACATTCACTAAAAAATTCCTAAAATTAATTCATTCCTACCAATACAAAATACCAACATTTTACTTCTATATTTCATACACATTCTCATACCCACTAACACAATTATTAGAACATTTTTGTTTCTTTTGTTTGTTAATACAATTGTTAATTTTTTACTTGTCTTGTCATTTGATTTGCAACTCTCTGATTTGTCCTTTCTTTGCAAACATACGCTTGATATAATATATGTAATAGCCATACAAATACTAAAGCGTTCTATGGGAAAAGCAAATAGTTTACGGGGAATTAACAGTTCAAAAAGATGTCTAATTCAACTGTTTGCGGATTGGATAGTTATGTTCTATTTCATTTGTTGTAAAACGTATGAATGTTGAAATTCAAATTTTCTTCAAAGTTGTCTTTTACTGATTTATGATATATAACTCAAGCGTCTTAGTAAAAAAAAAAAAGTTGAAATTCTATGAAAAATTCTTCGCATAATTCTAGTGAAAATAAAAAAAACTGATTTTAAATAAAGGCGAATGATTCTTTCAAGGAAAACCCAATCTTGTAATGTTAAGTTTATGATAATCAGGAGCATGTTATTATTAGTAAAATGAATTTACAAGGAAGCGATCTTTCTTCTCTGCCTTCTTTTTTTTTTTTTTCTATTCGGTGACTGAAATTTCTTAGTCATCCTTTTTAGCCTATATCTAACTGACCACTCTCTATAACTTCCTTTGTGTCATTTTTTTTTTTTTTTTTTTTTTGTGAGTTGGTATTTTATTTAGAAGATCCTACCTTCCATATGTATTATACTCCACCACTATTCAATTGTTTATTTTTCTTAGAAAAAAATTGTTGAAAAAAAGATTAATGTTAAAAAAGGTGTTAACCAAAGTAAAATATTTAGGGAGGAAAATTCAGATATATAATGCAGAAAAGTTTGCACAGAGTTAAGATTTAATAAAGATAATAAAATCAATCGTATTTTTCCTGTTTTTTATGTTGGTGAGACTGAAGCAACAGTTATGTTTATTTTCTTAGTCAAATAATTTGTTGATGTGAATTTTTAAATTATTTATTCGGTAAGATCTCCAAAAGATCTTATTAAAATTTATATTACTGATGCATCTTATTAAAAACGCTTTAACGTTTTAATAAAATGCCTCAGTAATACGAGACAAGATAAAAAAATGTATTATCATTCATAAACATAAGACTTTTTTCAGTTCAAGGTCATGCTTACGTAAGATGACGTCCATTACTCAAGTATTTTGGGTTTTTCTGTCTTTATGCTTCTGTACTTTACCGCTATTTCCTAAAATACTCAACAAACAGACGAAATGCCCTAAATTGCATAAAAGACCACATATAAATCAATATTTAATTATAGTGACAACAACAACAACTACTACAACAAGTACTTTAAATGACGTTAGATAAAATATAACTATAGAATACTGTTTTTTTTATGTAATATAATTAGATAATGTGAGACTTGGAAATGAAAAATGAAAAGAGAAAGGGAGATGAGAATCTGTATAATAGGAGTGGGGTCCTGTTTGACAAAAAATGACTTTTTTCTTTATTGGGCCACACTATATTGACGAAGACTGAAATGACTTACAAGATATTCAATTGCTGAGTAGAATTATAAAGATCTTATGGTCAGTGAAAAAATTGAAGTTTATATATAATTGGTTCGATAGTTACCCAACCCCTCTACCACAAACAGGATGTGGCACGAGGTCAATTATTAAGTAGGGTACTGCTAGTTTGAATTCAGAGTTTTTCTTCTCCTAGACTGGTTACTATCCCAAGGCTAAAGAGCCCAGTCTACCCTTTCGATTTACTTATAGCTGGTATAGGATACACATTTTTTTCTAGTTTTAAAATAAGCAATAAAAACATACTTAAGAACATTCTAGAAAATTAGGATCGGAAGTGAACTAACAGAAAATATTTAGGCTCGAAAATAAAATAGTAAAATACAAATCTGATTGGTCAATAAATGTCTACGCGCCAAAATTTTAGGACAATTCTTTGATCCACCTGTAGGATATAAATAACACAGAGTTAGAAAGCCATACACACAAGACACAAGCTTACACACAAACGAAGACACAGATGAAGACAAGCCACTAAGCCAGTAAAGCAGTAGTCGATACATTCCGACAAATTCCTTTCCTTCCTCAACTAAAGTTTATGAACTCTCTTCAAATGGCCGAGAATTATATTCAAAAGAAAAACCCGACAAACTTTCTTTCATCAACGCGACACGCTGTCGCCACAGTCATAAAACCCGCTATAAACTTAATGTAAGTAAGAACGACTTATTTACGGACTCCGTTAACATGAACATACACACATCTTTAAACAAATTTATTCTCTTCTTGTCAAACTTTATTTTCCAAAAGGCCATTTACACATCATGTATTTTGTTTGTTTTCATATTCTGTTATATGCATATTAAATTGTTTGTTGTTTAATGTTCGTTGTGTTCTATTCCATTTCTTTTGTGCGATTGTAAAGTTTTTTGTTTTATTTGTGGTGGGAATAATTTAGAGGGCAATCTACTGAAATAACCAAATTACATACTCCCCCCACACTGGTGAGAGCGAGAAGAGATGGATGCCTTGGGAAAGGCATGAATCCATCTCTTAGTATGGCAAAGAGCCCAGTTTCAGGACTTGAACTTGGATCATCGAGTTCATTTCCTAGGTCGATAACCGCTACGTTACAAGTATACTAAACTCGTTTAACAAGTTGGAAACAACCAAAATTTTAAAAAATCTTCTGCTACACCATTTGAATCGTCATATAATTTCTTTGAGAAGGCAAGTAGATTAGTGTTTTGAAAAGTTAGTTTCTACAACACTATAAATTATTTGACAACACAAATAAATAACGAAACTTCTCCTGAAAACACAACAACGAAATGTTTATTATAGTAGCAGGTGTAAAAGAGTAAGAGTGAGAAAGTGTCCCTTTGGTGTCGTCGGTTAGTATGTTGGTACTTGAGTTTGTAGGAAGTGCGTGTCACTGCAACAAATAGCTGGTGTGACAGACCGCAAGGCTGGCTCTTCTGTATGTGCAGCTAGTAGCAGCGTGTTCTTCAGCGAAGGGGTTCCAAGTGGAATCCGTAGCAGTGGATGCGAGAGAGGTCTGTCTGGGCTGCTGGTTAGGTGCTCTCTGACCATGTGTGTGTGTCATTGTAGCGAGTTGCTCGTGTGACGGACCGCAAGGCTGATGCTTCCGTGTAGGAAGCTAGTAGCCGCGTGTTCTTCTGTGAAGACGGGAGAGGTCTGTCATGGTCGCTAGCTATGTGCTATCTGACGATGTACGTGTGCCACTGTTGCGGGTTGCTCGTGTGACCCTTTTGAAGAAATCAGTCAGTTAGATAGTGAGACTATATGAGCTACAAAGAAGATATCATACTACCAACGGACCACCACTTAGAGACATTATTCTCCAATAGAGTGAGAAGTTCTGGGATATATTTGGGTTGAGAATACTTTAGACTTTACTTAGATAGGAAGCAAGTTTACATTAGAGATAAATCTTCAAACCAGACAAAGTTATAATGTTACTATTCAGAAAATTGGGATCAGACTATATCCTTTTTGAGTACAAGACAGCAGGAAAATATGATCCAGTCAACTCACTTTCAAGATTACCCTTATATCTAACGGCAGAAGATAAATATGTTGTCACGTTTATGAAGAAAATGTGTTGAATTCTACACGTATACGTATTCAAACTACACAATACAAATACACAGGCGAACTCCGTTGTTCAGAATTAATTTTTATTTATTGCGGACTTTTTATCCTCATCTTGGTAGTTTTTGTGTTGTTTTTTCTTCTTTCACTACGTTTCGGCCAAATTTCACCTCTGGCCTTCTTCAGGTGATTTTACCGCGACCTCGGATAGGAATGCTGAGTCTTGTAACCGTATCCCCAGTAATTACTGCCTTCCATAGTTGTTGTCTATCACACCACGTTTTTGACCAAGTAAACCTCTGGCCGGCTTGGGTTGGGTTTGAAACCGCTATCTTCTGACTATGCTCACCTGGAACCGTAGAGACTCAACACCTCTATCCCCTGCGCCACGGGCCCCGAAGTCCGCAATAAATAAAAATTAATTCAGATTAAGAAGCCTCATCTCAAAATGATTCCAATTAAAGACAATCACCGTTGTTCAGGTACGAACGTTTTATTATTAACTTCTGACTTCGGTTCTTCGACACCCAAACGCTCGGCAAATCTCTTGGTCCAATCTCAACTTCTCAACACCATAGTCGGAACTTCAACTTCAACTGTCTGCCATTGAGGCAGACAACCCAACTGTCTGCCTACATCGTCCAAAGTCAACTCCTAGCTGACCTGTTTTTCAAAATCCTCAAATTCTCAGCCCATCGCTTCTGGGCATGACGTCATTCACACTCCAGCCTCATTTCCTCTCTGGGGTTTATCATGACAATTGTGATTGTCATATTTGTGCACGAGCGTAAACTGTACCCTATGTCTGTGCACCTGAACTAAGAGCCGAATAGTTCAAAGCCCAACCAAACTGAATGATAAAATATAATTAACGAAAAACGATTAATATAAAAAAAAAATCATTCCTTAATTATATAAATGCTTTCCATCACTCATTACGAATGAAATGTCAGCCATGTTACTTGATGTAACATAGCCATGATACGGATATGTGAAATGTTCATAGAATGTTCATACGCATAGGAATCCCGAAATACACTCGAAACACTGACGACTCTCTTGGTTCAGGTACGAAACTTTTATTACCTTCTTTAAGTTAAGGTTTTCGACACCAGGAGAGAGAGACACAATTTTTCTATGCAAACCGTTCGTCCATCGTCAGCTCTCAACTCACTGACCCAACCAACGCGCACGCGCACGCCCGAGACCATAACTGGACTGGCCTCGTCCAGGTCCGAAAAATCAACTCGCTTCGTCCAAATCTTAACTCACTGCTTTTATTCAAAAGCCTCACGCATCTCACGGTTCGATCTCAGCTCGTGTCCGTCCGGGGACTTAACGCACTCGATACACCGACAAGGGAACCTCCGCAACTCTTCCTTATGCATAAATGCGTTACATCTCAAGGCTTCGTTGGGAACTCTTTTTAACCTATTTCAAACTACGAAGCCCTTGTAGCGCTCGCTAGCCTCGCGCTCATGTTTCCCCCTAGCTAGATCTACGGCTACGGAGTCACCCCACAACCACCCGGGAGAGTTTATCTTCTAAAGACTTCGCCTTCTTAGCCCTATCTAATTGGAGCTGTTGGCTGTATTTGATGGCGAAATCTCTAATTCTATACTTAAGGGATCCCCACCACTTAATCCCAGTAACTGCACCCACAAACGCCCGCTGAATTAGGTTTTCCAGCCGCCACCAGAAGTACCATATCAGACTGGTTACCAGGGTATTTTGAGATTGTGTCTCCGGTCCCCCTCGTTCTTCCGATTGCCAGGGGAGGGCTTCATTTGTGCTAACAGGGGGTGAGGCTTTAGGAAATTCTACAGAAGAAGAACCCTTTATGATTGTAAAATAGCAATCGGGAGGGTAGGCGTAACTAGGTGTAGATAGCTTAGGTAAGGATCCTAACTAAATGCAAAAAAAAAAAAGAAAATGCTAACTATGAAAAGAAAAAGAGGTTGGGTATACTAGTAACTACTTCTGCTAGTCGCGAGGTTATTTATATCTTTATGATGGATATAAAGTACACCTCCGCGACCAAGAAACTGGGGACAGTACTGAGTACTGTCGTCCAGCAACTGGAGCTTAGGTAGGGAAGTGGGGAGCAACTAGCGTCCAGTTGCCAGACAAAAATAAGGTTGCAGTTACCCAATACTGAACCACCACATGCAAAGCACAAATACAGTAAACAACAAGAGGAAATCAAGACAAAATCAATTCAAGACAAAACCATGCAAAGATATAAAAAAAAACAAGAGCATTCAAATAACAAGAGCATTCAAATAAATAACAAAGGCATTCAAAGGATAAGAGCTTCGTTATAAAAAAAATAAAAAAACGAGCCGCCAGACCGTCAAAAGGAGCTTACTGATATCCAGCGGGAGCTGTGACAGAATAACAGGGCTGCCAACTCAAACCAAGGATTCTTCGTGAAAGAAAACACTGTCACCCATGAAGTTAGATAACGAAACGTAACCTCTACGCTTACGAGTAAATTTCATATGTCAACACACGAACTATTGTTCGAAATAGATTAATTTTACCTGCCGTTTCGAAGAAAGTTCTTAACCACAGGATAAAATACATAGGAGTACATCATTGGTGAGTTCGTCCTTGCTTCTCCTGCAGTGTCCTGCGTGTCTGGCTCGTCTAACTTGTATAGTTTTCATGATGGGAGGCAAGTGGCCGTACAGCTGATGTCTTATGGGGTGTTGCCGCCAGGACTTGTTCAATATTGCTCTCAACATTCTTGTGTAATTGCCGTCTAGCTTCTTCTTCAGCCGTTTAGTTAGCGTCCAAGTAGTGCATCCATATAGCAATATCGATACGACCGCTGCCTGGAAGAAACTGCGTTTCATTTTATCGGTCAGGTCTGATTTCCATATGATCGAAAGCCTATCGATAGTTGTCCATGCTTTCGTTAGTCGCGTGTTGATGTCTTTTTCGGTTGATGAGACGCTGCTTCCTCGGTAGGTGAATTTGTCTACTAGTTTTAGAGAGGTTCCGTCTAGTGTGGAAATGTCGCCTGTTTAGTTGTAGCACATATATTCACTTTTGAGTGCATTGACATGGAGGCCAATGCCTGCGGCGGTTCGTTCCAAACTATGCAGTAGTGTTTCGGCTTGGTTAGGTGTATTCGCCAGTAACGCTATGTCATCGGCGTAGTCGGCGTCGGTAATTGTTTTTGCGGGGTACCTTCTGCTTCTTTTCTTTGTCAGCTCGAAGCCATTTTCTCTGATTTTTTTTTTTTTTTTAAGTATCCAATGAAACTCTAGCCTACTATATATTTGGTAGGGATATTCACACAAAGCTAGCAAACACAAAACTAAAAAAAAAACATGATCAATATAAAAATACAATGAATACAAGAAAATTTCAGCTTGAAAACACAACTTCAATATAAGATACATTGGTATTTGAGTAATCTGATTGGTTTACGTTTTTCGACGAGCCATGCCACTTTCCTGCAAATATTATATCCTGTTTTATTATTATTTTTATACCTTTGTGGTGACTTCCTTCTTTATTGCTCCATTCACACAATATGGGGAATAATAACTTTCTGCGTTTTGTGACTTGTTTCGTAGTTATTTTTATACCTTTATTTGGTCTTCCTTTTTTATTGCTCCATCCATTCTACATAAATTAGAAAAATAAAGAAAAATGCTCTCGCAAATTAAACAAAAACTGTACCGCAAGAAAAATTTCTTTTTAAAAAAAATCCCACGTTGACATCATGTTTTATTTGGTTTAAAATAAAAGTAAAATCAAAAGGCCTCGTCTGCCATTAAAAAAAGAACAGGTTTGCCCGAAAATATTTTTGTCTACCAATCACGCACTTGCGAACTGAAATATTATAAATTGACGATTGGAAAATAAACAGTCCTTTTGCCACTAGTGAGCATGTCTGTTTCTAAGAATGATAAGATGTGGGGATTTAGAAATTAACAATAAAACTCCCCACCGGATGTTGACTCATCGGCTGCCACATACAAAATGTATAAACGCGTCGCTACGCATAAGGCTCCACGCATCCATCCGGTTAAAAATTTAAAAAAAAAAAAGAAAAATGATAAAAAGTAAAGTAGCCAATGGGAAGCGGTCGCGCCAAAATTAGAAGGATTTTGGAGTGGCGAATTTGGAGCCGGTGGAGAGAGATAAATACTCAGGTTTTCTGTGAACCGGGTCTTGTCAGGGAGTGTCCGTCGAACCAACAACATCATTTTGCTGTCTGGTGTTTTGGGCACCACGCTACGTATTGGGGCGTAGCGTTGGTTAGTCCATTCACCAAGTAAATAAAGGAAAGTATGGAAGAAATGTTTTCGTCTCTTATCTATTTCTATCTTTTCTTTTTGTATATTCCTCTTGGGACTTTCTTTGGACAAGGCATTGCGCCGGCCAGTCAACGTGGGGTAAAATAATATAACCAAAATATGGAGTCAGATATCTTACGGCAACACAGCCTTGCCCTTAGCTCCTGACCTTCAAAACCCTTTTAAAGATTTATAAATTTAATTGTCTAGTAGACGTAAGAAGCTAAAAGCCGTATTTTTCTGCAAATGGAGGCATCTGCGAAGAATTTCGGAAATACTTCGAGGAGCTTTTCAGCGGAGATCCCGGGCCCCTCACTTCGACACTTATCTTGTTCACTTTCCTTGCTTGAAGAAAGTCACGAGAGACAAGACTTATAGAATTGATGGCCTTACCTACGAAATGTACTGGTGGCTGTCGCATATATTTTTACCTTTACTGATATTGGGAACAAAACATAGTTGTCTCCCTTTCTTGATATTTATGGGCGGAGCCTCGGACAATCACGTGACCGTTGGTCATTTGACATTTCGAGAAGCGAATTCTCCCTCTTTTTGGCAGTAGACAGCACCCAGAGAAGAACCCCTTTTTTTTTTCGACTCTGCTCTGCGAGTAGCACGTGCATGCAAATTATCTTCTAAGAATTTCCATACACCATCAAAACGTTGGCGTTCAACCTGCTATTCAGCACTTCTTGTTCTTGAGAACAGTTTTTGTAACCTTTTTTACGACTTGGGACATATTACATGTTTTATAATTATGCGTAAATATATGTAAAATATATATTATTTAGTCTAAATGGATTTTGTTTTTCCTCACCGAAATATTCTGTATTAAGTTTTATTCAGATAGCCTAATGCATTAATGCAGGAAAAAACTAACTCAATGAATACCACACACTATAAATTCGTATAATGGTAACAATCAACAGCAATTGGATGAGGCAGTGGGCTGTTTCCCAACTTTTCTCTGGGAGAGTAGTGAAGTTGCTTCGCAAGAACAAACCTGATGGGTATTCAATTTGTAATTTTCACCCTTTAACCATATTAAATACTGACTTAAATGTTTTGGAGAAGATCTTGGTCAATCGTTTCCGTACGGCCTTGCTTAGTTTGATGACAACTAAGCAGATTTGTAATGTAAAGGAAAGAAATATCCTAGACAATCTTCATTTCGTACACTCAATCATAGAAAACGTTGAAAGCCGCTCTGATCAATTTATATCAATCAAAAACCATCGATAGAGCTAATCACCATTTCTTAGAAGGTTGCTTTGTCTATAACTGGGGTCGAGCCTAACTTTCACTACTGAGTTCACTTCTTGTATACGTCCTTCGGAGTCATGATAGAGGCGAATGGAATATCAAAATCCTTCACTTTGTCTAGATCAATTTGTCAAAGTTGTCCACTCTCGTCCATCCATTGGTGCTTTGGAACCTTCACAAGTAAAAGGAGGACCTTGTTTTACGCGTAATTACACTGCCCAGTACAACTATCTCAGCCGGATACACTGCTTATGTAACGAGCAATGACAAACTTGACATCGTTAGCTTAGCAATCGGCTCTTCATTTGGACGGATTGACCATACAAGATATTCAATGTCCAATTCGGACCCGGCTTCTAACTGGAGAAGAATTGGTCGGAAGTACTGGAAAAGGTTGTGAACGCACATCTACTGAAATAACCAAATTACATACAACCCCCACAAATTGGTGACCTCGACGTGATGAGAGCACACAACCACAGAACAAAAACAGCTCTCATTTTAAAAAATAGCACAAAAAATTATTACAACGCGTAAAGATGGAAAACAGCGACATTGAACCAACAACAGAAACAATTATGCCAGACATGTTAACTGAGCTGCAGCAGGGAATGGAAAATTTATCCCAACAAGTTCAAGATTTGGTGAAGCTCAAAGCATCCCAACATTCCCGTCCTGACAGAACCTCCTCACAAAGTAAAAGACGAAGTAGGTCGAACTCATCTCCCAAAGAGCGACGCACCTATGATACCTTTTGGTATCATTTCAAATTTGGATGTGAGGCAAGGAAGTGCATAAAACCATGCAACTTCAATTCGACCTCACACACATCAACACAAAACCAGGGAAACGGTTACACCGGCAGCAAGTAAAGAGGACATTAGCAGCTGGTTTAAAACAAGGAAGTCGTCTATTTTACATCCGGGACAAGAATACCGGATATTTATTCTTAGTCGACACCGGCGCACAAATAAGCGTTATTCCACCGGATCCCAGGAAAAACCACCAACTATCTTCATTCACACTGCAAGCGGCAAATGGATCAAGAATTGAAACCTACGGAGAGATAGCACTAACACTCAATTTGGGTTTACGTTGATCTTTTCCGTGGATCTTCCGTTGAACGACACCCCAAATATTTTAAGCTCATCATAAAAGGCAAATTTGATACTGTCTCCATAGACAGACTAAAACCGGCGTACTTGGACTTACCAACAAAGGAAAGAACGACCGAACAATCTACAACTACAAAAACCACATTGTCCAAACCAACCTCCACACCGACAAATACACCTGCAAACATCACCACAAAATCTGGAAGAAAGGTACATTGGCTGAAACATTTTAAGACTTATGTTACATATTAATAAATATTTTCAATATTTATCAATCTGCGGGGGGGGGGGCGGTATATAGGATACACATTTTTTCTAGTCTTAAAATAAGCAATAAAAATATACTTAAGAACATTCTAGAAATTTAGGATCAAAACCGTATTAGCATCTAAATTACATTTTTATATTTTTCAACCAATCAGCTAAAAAACATAGAATAGAACATTCTAGAAAATTAGGATCGGAAGTGAACTAACAGAAAATATTTAGGCTCGAAAATAAAATAGTAAAATACAAATCTGATTGGTCAATAAATGTCTACGCGCCAAAATTTTAGGACGATTCTTTGATCCACCTGTAGGATATAAATAACACAGTTAGAAAGCCATACACACAAGACACAAGCTTACACCCAAAGGAAGACAAGCCACTAAGCCAGTAAAGCAGTAACCGATACATTCCGACAAATTCCTTTCCTTCCTCAACTAAAGTTCATAACTCTCTTCAAATGGCCGAGAATTATATTCAAAAGAAAAACCCGACAAACTTTCTTTCATCAACGCGACACGCTGTCGCCACAGTCATAAAACCCGCTATGAACTTAATGTAAGTAAGAACGACTTATTTACGGACTCCGTTAACATGAACATACACACATCTTTAAACAAATTTATTCTCTTCTTGTCAAACTTTATTTTCCAAAAGGCCATTTACACATCATGTATTTTGTTTGTTTTCATATTCTGTTATATGCATATTAAATTGTTCGTTGTTTAATGTTCGTTGTGTTCTATTCCATTTCTTTCACGCGATTGTAAAGTTTTGTGTTGTATTTGTGGTGGGAATAATTAAGAGAGCAATACCCGTAAAGTATGAATGCACATCTACTGAAATAACCAAATTACATACAACCCCCACAAATGTATGGAACCCAATTGGAAACACATGTATAACTATATGTTGATGTGTGTACGTGATGAACGAAGAGCACGGGTCCAATTGAGAGTAATTGGTCCAATTGTCTTAAAGCCGGCTCTAACTTTGGGCATTAGCTTAAAGTTAAAATTAGCTCTAAGAGATGGATGTTCTCTTCGTCAAATTTTGGGAATGGCTAGTGAATGCTGCATGCTCGAGTCGAGTGAAAGAGACTGATTTCAAATTCTTTCTGGAAATTACGGTTTGATTTAAGAATTCTGTATTTCAAAAAAGATATGATAAACCCCAGGTAAACAAGATTAAGATTTTTTTTTATCTTATACCCTAAAGGAAATATTGGTTTAACTTAGCTAGAGTATACATGTACATTGGCCTAAATGTATTTTCCCCCACCGTTTTTTATTTAAATTACCCCTTCCTTCCCCAACTGAATAATAGAGAAGCAAGTTCTCCGAAGATGTGAGAGTGTTTTCTATTTTAATTTTTTTCCCACATTTCTCACATCGTTTCTTTCGTCTGGTTAACTCTATTTTTTCTGCGATATAAGGGTCTACATTTTAATACATCTTTTATTTGTACGTATTCGAGGGTTTTTGTGGGTTTGTTTTTTCTCTCCTTTTCATTCTCTGAAGATTTGTTTTTGTAAATAAAATTTTCATTTACTCCCCCCTCACCAATCACAATATGTACTTATACGAATAGTTTAGAGTCCCATAGATCGACTGAGATGTTTTGGTGAGTGTAGTTTGAAAGAATTCCAGAATGAATGTGACTTTATGGCAAAAGGAATATTTTAGTACGTTTGGGTCAATAATTGGAACGAGTTAAGTTAATGATCGGACTGTGAAATCCATTTTCATGTCATATATTGCAATGAAAACTGAAAAGGGAGATTTCATGTGGAAATCTGTTTCCTCAAAGAAGAAATCTTTGTTAATTTGACACGTCGCTCAAACAAACGATTAATGTCTATTTTTTGAGGGCCGCCATGTCTTAACAAGTCAAGAAGACAAGCAAAATTCTCGCAACTTTTTACCAACAGAAGAATTCAACTTTCTACAGGAAGAAGCATTAATAATTACAATAGAAGAATTCAACTCTCTTCAGGAAATATTTTGGTAGCCTTCCAAAATATGAACTATTTAACAAATCTTTGTTACTGACAAAGTTTTGTACAGAGAACATCAGTATTTTTTTTTAAATCTTCACAAACACAAAACGACGGTGAATCCATCTTTTTCTTTTTTTTTTTTTTTTTTTACTTTGACAGAAAGTTATGTACTTTCTAGATTTTTCTTGTTTTATTATAGTATAAAAACAATTGTCTTATTTACTTTATACATTGAAAACGTGGTCTTAATTCTAACGCAATTTTCTTTTTTGAAATTTTGCTTTCTTTGATGAATTTACCAATGTAAGATATATACATCTACCTAATATTACTGTTTCCAATTTGATGGCACAAAGTTGTATATTTTGAGTAAAATTTCTATAACACTGACCTCTTGTCATGTCGTTGTCACAAGGAAATCTCAAACAATATAAAGTTATAAACGTATTCATTCATTATTCTTTCAAGTCAGTCTTCATCATTTGGAGTTGGCCTCTTGAACTATAGTACAGCGTAAATGCACGTGGTCGTGTCTTTTGTTTGGAGATTTTTAGGGTGTTTTTTTTTTTTTTTTTTTTTTTTGGTGGGGGGTGCTTTGTTTTTTAGTGGGTACCTTTATTACTACAATGTAAGAAAAATGGTTGTCAAGACATTTAGATGAAATTAATCAGGTGGGGAAAAATATCTTATCGATTGATGGTGAATGTAATTTAAATTATATAATAAAGTGAATAGATTGGTACATAAGTGACTACGATTGATTTCTGTAGTTTTCGAGTATTTTGGTTCGAAGAGGTGGGGGGTGCATTCTATTCATGATTTTAATGAAAAATGTGTACCAAAAAAAGTACAGTATAGAAACGTAGGCGGTGAAGGTCAGTATTCACCGTCTGATTGGTGGATATCTCTTGACGTCATAGGCGTTCTATTCCCAGCAGCACTCGCGTCAAGTAGAGGGAAGTTGTGAACATTTAGACTTGATATGGCATCCGAGATGGAGCATAAAGTTCTACACAGTGGCTACTCACACCCAGTTCTCAGAGTGTGGCAGACCACTTCGGCCAGTATATCAGCATCTAACCTCATCTACCCCATATTTGTTACGTGAGTGCAACAAATTTCATTTTTTCTCCACTTCCTTTCTATATTTGTTTTATATAAACATCGAAAATTACCAACTGATGTAGATTTTATCCAACCAGGTGTCCACGTTTTTATTTCATTGTACGGAACGTCACGTTTGTCCTTCCTATACTATCCTTATTATTTTATAAAACCAGGTTTCTTATTTCCGTTTTTTTTTTTAATTACTTAAAAGAATGGCTTTCGTTTTTATGTGTTCTTCTCACATCAACATTTTTATTGTTCTACTTTTTCGCTTGTTTTAAAATTCGATTAAAAAAAAGTTATTCATACCCACAAATTTAATCTTCTTGCTTGACCTCTTCGAATACGTTTACACTAACTAGTTTTATTTATTTCTTTATTCATTTTTTTCATTGATTAGTTTCATTACACCTGATCTTTTTTCTTTATTCAAAAATCTCATTCGGTAATAGTCTCACTAATTTTTAAGCTATTGTGAGTCAAATGATTGGATCACTTTTTCCTCTAAGTTCTGAGGACTATAAATTTTGAAATAAGTATATCTTATGAATTTGTCCATTGACTGAAATTGTCAAGTGACTAACTTTAAAATCATGATTCTTTTTAAAAGGTATCTTAAATTCATTTCATGATTTATAAAGATGATTTTCCACTCCCTCTTTCTTTTTTTTTTCTCCACGGGTTTAAGTAAGAAGTACGTGTCTAATCTTTTCATTTTTCGTTAAAATAAAACTTTTATAAAATTGATGCTGTAGGGTCAAAGCAGTTTCATCGTTATTAGTTTCAAACTGTCTAAATACAATTACACCTTTTTATATTTGATTTCCTTTGAAATTTTCTTTTCACTAGTGTTTGCGATTCTTTAAATAATATTTACCCAGTTAAACGATTTAAAAAAAAAAAAAAAAAAAAAAAAAAAAACATAGTCATGCACACATGCTTTAGCTTTCTTTTATCAATTGGTTTTAAGTTTAATTAAATCTGGTAGCAATATTTTATTTTCCAGATGAAAATACCATCTTTTGGAAGTGTTGGAACTAAATTGCATTAAAAGCTTTTAAATCTTAACTTCAGTATGTTTCCTTATATTTTAACTTTGAAAGTAAGAAATATTACGTAAGGCATTTGTCAGATTTGTTACTAGGCAGTTACCTCGCGACCTTTTTTTTTTTTTTTTTTTTTTTTGGCAGCTTCATTTACTTATCGTGAGAATAGAATAATACTTTAGTTTGCAATCTCTCCTTCAAGCAATAAACTTGACATTGGATTCCAATATCCAGAGATTGGCAAAAACTTACAAGTGGTAGAGAAACTTCCAAGTCTACGTAGTTTTTCTTTTTTTCTCTCTCTCTCTCTCTCTCTTTTTTCATTACTGTAAACTAGAATCGATTTCATAATAAAATTTAAGCTTTTAATTCTAACTTTTAAATAAAATCAGTTTTGCACGTTAATGAATGGGGAAAAAAAAATTCTAAAACCTTTTATTTACTTACTTCGTTGTATTAAGTTTTGAAAAAAATAATTCTGATATCAAAAATTTTAACTGTATTTTAGGAGTACATAGTTTTTGTTTTAGGAAAATATAAACGTAAAATTAAACATTCTTACTCCTTTAAATTTTAGCTTTCTAATACAAAATTTTTTGTGACTATTCTGTCCAGCACCAACTGCTTCTTTTTCTCTTAAAAAAAAATAAATAAAATGAAAATTTTAGTGATAAATGAAATGACACTTTAAAAAGTTTAATGGGCAGTCTTTGCTTTAATTACTTTACTATTCAGGTAGATTCAAATATATTTTCTTGGGTTGATATTAGATTGTATTAATTTTAAATGCAACATTTATTTTCTCATAAAAAAGGTCAAAGTTAATGATTGTGTAATTATTTCATTTATTTTAAATACAGCATTTATTTTCTCATTTAAAAAAAAAAAAGTCAAAATTAATGATTATGTATTTATTTTTATTTTATATAACAATTGAAATTTTGACCCTTATTGTTCTGGTCAGTTTGTTTTTTGTCGAAAAAATACTTTGTGTTAAAAAGTTAATTTTGGAGGTCGTGTGACTTATGAACTGTTGCTTTTTTTTGTTTTGTTTTGTTGTTTTCTATTGTTATATCACTGTTACGTATTGAATGAGTGGGGTTTTTCCCCCCAAATGAACTGATTACATAAAAAAAAAATCTATGTGGGCTAGCATATGCCTTAGTTGTAAATAACTATAAAATTCATGTTTGTATTCTTGATAAATACAAAAGTTGTCCAATAATAATGAGCATCTTCTGTTTTTGTTTTTTGGGTTTTTTTTGGTTTTTATCTAAACAAACTTAGTTTTTGACTTGTTGGAAAATAAATTATACAGCTTGTTTCCGACTAATTTTTAATCAAGAATAAATTGATTAGAAATAATCGAAAGAGGATAACTCTCGATCTGTTAACTACTACTTACACTATTCTTGGGTTTTCTTTTAAGATGATTAAACAGACGAATCTTTAACTTGTCTTTATTCTTCTGTCAACTATAATAACGCACCAGTGATGATAATATCTTGATTTTAATAAACCATAGTGGTAATTAGAACTTGGAAATAATACAGATTCTATAAATAGAAAAGGACTTGACATCAGATAAAAGCCACTTACGGTTGTATTTTATAAGTGATCATAAAATCCCTAAAAGCTAGCCACTTCGAAATAAATGAAGTTTTAAAAATGGCAACATAGATCCTATTAAATTTAATTGTACTTTAAGAAAAAAAAAAAAAAAACTATTTACCATTTTGTTATTGTCATCACTTTGTTTTATATGATTCAAATATTTGTAACACAAGCTATACACTCCTGAAGCCGGAAGCTTTGCAGTGTTTACTTTGTCATTATCTCTGCTATTAGTGCAGTTTCCGGACATTTAAAATATTTCGGTTCATCAGAAGTTTGCAGCCTACATTCTTAAGGATTTTTTTTTTTCAACACCAGAGAACAAAGGAAGAAAATAAAATTAATGTGGGCTGGTCAGACCGGAAAAAGGCAATAGAACTTACCTTGAGAATCTGCAATTTCTTGGTGGGAAAATGGATGCAAAAAATAGTTAATAGACCTGTTCTGGTTTATTAACTTGAGGAAGTGAGAGGTACCTTTCACTTCCTTCAATCCTCAAATCGGTGGTCACAAGACATTTCTGCTGCAAAACCACTGATTATAAATGTTAGTACAGATTAATAATTGCCTTTGGTCAGTATAAGGGAACAAACATCTCAAGGTCAGCTTTGCCACCCTTTCCTATCTGACCAACCATAGATCTAGCCAGTCCATTTATCTTATCCCTCATCAGTTGTAATTCACCATCCCAATCAAGTCTGAAGTTCTTATCAAAAATATATTTTCCAGAGCATACACGCACACACACACACACATACTAGCTCTCAAATTTTGACACCAGAAACACTGCCAATTGTAATGTTAAAATATGCTGTTTACCTTCTTTTTTCCGCATTAAATTCCTCGATTATAATATTAAACTTGTTTAATCTAGTTTTTTGTTGTTGTTTTTTTTGTTTTTTTTTTAAGGTATATTGTGTTAAGCCAGAATATTCAGCTATTGAATAAAAAATGTTTTGTCATGTTTATTAGTTTATTTACTGCTTAAAAAAAAATAGTAATGATGAACCTCTTGTAAATGTAAACGTGGTAGGAGTATTGGATTTCTAGTGCATAGTTTTCATTGCTAAGCAAATCTGCCCTTTTAGCAAGGCTTAAAATATACTGACTGCTTCCCCCTGCTGAGATAAGACCCCTCCCCCAGGGGATGTCACAAACTGCTTCTAATGGTGAGGCTCCAGTTCTGGTGAGTGTGGAGTACCTCTTAAATGCCATTACTCCCAGGTCCACTCAGACCAAGAGTGGTAGTACTTGTTAAGGGTCCTATATGTGGGTCACATAATTTTGTTTAAAAATTTCGTATTCCTTGGAACTATGTGCCAAAAAAATCTTAACTTCATGAAAAATGTGAATATAAATCCCTAACCTCCAAGACAAAAATCAATCTGTCATTGCTTAGCAAAGGTGTTGGCACTTGATAATTTAAAATCACTTCCAGTGCAGCGTTATGATTTTGTCTGTACCTAGCACTGTGGTGGTAACTGCTGAACTTTGATATTACTTAAGTAATAAAACCTAAATCTCTGCCTCTGAAGATTTTATAGTTTATTTTAATTGATCTTTTGTTATTTAAAATAATAAACTTCATTTTATAATGCTTATTACTGCATAATTTTTCCTAAGTAAATTAGTGGCTTCTACTTATGTGTTATGGATTAAACTGAAAATGTTTGACCTTCATGAGATTGTTCAGTTTGTTTGAACTTTACCTGAAGACAAAAGGAACATGCCGACTCTGTTATTAATTTTTGATTTGTAGTTCTAATGCTTGGATTCCATTGGTCAAAAAAAAAAATCATCAAAAGATATAATGTCATATAAACTTTTCAGCCCCCTCTCTTTCTTCAAAATTTTAAGACTACTTATTTTCTTTTCTTTTTTTTTCCTATCCAGAATATTCCCAACCATTATTTTCCTTCTGAGTGACTTGGACAGAATATCTTTGTATTCTGTGATCCTTGATACTTTCATATTGACTTGTTCTTTGTGACCTTTATGAAATTTAAATAAACTACACTAAAGTCAAATCAAATTGAAAGGTCCCAAGTTTATACAATCAATGAAGATATTTATTATAGAGATGAGGTGATCAAGTTGTTCATAACTTTTGTGTAAGGGATTTTCAGCCTCACTATACTTCTGAAAGTACATCATTGAACACCTGTTGCATTGTGAAAAAAAAAGAAACTTAAAAAAAATTTATCATTCAATCCCAGCCCCCCCTACCCCCCTTTTTGTTGTTGTTGCTCACCACTAAATCGTTGCTAATAGAATTAACTCATATTAGCCTTTTTAATGTTACATCATGTGACAAATGTGAAGTTGTATGAAAGTTAAAGTAATCACTAAGTTTAACATTTTTAACTGATGATAGGTTTGTCAAAATCCCAGCATAAGGAGTATTTGCATACATTTGTCCTGTTGTTCAATGATAAATCTTTTCTCTATCAATTTTTGCCCAGTCGGCTGGGGCTGTAGAATATACCGACTGCTTCTCTGCAGAGGGGTAAGACCCCCCCCCAACGAGTGTCCTGGATATGACACTAAACAATCTGATGGTGATGTTCCAGCAGTGCTGGAGCTTTGGGGAATGCGGAGTACCCCTTCATTGCCATCGCTCCCAGGTCCACTCTTGCCCAGAGTGGTAGCACCTGATAAAGGTCCTATCTATGGGTCAAATAGAACTAACGGCATACTTATGCTAAACTGAATTGTATGATTAAACTGAATAGCTTGAAATAGAAATGTTTTTGACAATTAAACCGTACTTACATTTAAACTGCATACTTATACTTAACTGAATTATTTGAAATAGAACTGTTTTCGACATTAAAACTGTATTTACCCTTAACTGAATTGTTACATATAACTGCTTGACTAGTTTGAAATGGAAATGTTTTTGACAATTAAACTCTGTACTTATGCTAAATTGAATTGTTTTAAATGGAACAGATTATTTACATAAAATGCATTTGGCGTTAAATAACCTACAAAGGATGATATGCGATAAAACCCAACAAACCAACCATCTATTAATTTAGTGATGATTTGATATTTGGCTTTTGTGGCTGATCATCTAAAACTGAGAATATCAAGCTAATGATACTTCAAGATACTTAGAAACAAAGTAAAGATAACAGATTGACATTTCCTCCCCCCTCCTTTTATGAATATTATTTAGTGTACATTTATCATCCTTCACGTCTAAAAAAGTAAAATATTTAAATGCTTCTTTGTAATATAAAAATGATTCACACAAGTTTTTATGTTTTGTTTTAATCTACTGTAGATATTTTCGTAAGAAATTAGATGATTTACTTTATGTAAGCAAGTTTTTCTCATTAATTTGTCCCAAATTTTGAAAGTTCAACACTGGACTTAATACAAAATTCATTATCTAACTAATCATTTTTTAAGCTTGAATTGGAATCCATTAAAGAAGCAATGCTTTAACTAATAGTTTTAAATCAACCCTGTGTCAACCAGTCTAGTCAGATTCCAAAGAAAACAGTTTTGTTACCTCCTTTATTCAAATTTTAACTTTTTTACCAACAGTAATTATTCTCTTCTTGTGTTTAAATGTGTTTGTCTTCTACAAAATAAGTATAACATTTTATTTTCAAAAAAAGTAAATAAAATTATCTATTCACTGACAAAAATAATGCTAGATAGACATGAAATGATTTGTGAATAATTTAAGATTAATGTCTCATAATTACAATATAGTTTTATTTTGTCCAGCTAATCTTACAGAAAAAAAAAATTCCATTTTATCAAACTATAAAGAATATTGACAATCATCAACTATAATCTTCCAGGTGAAGAGACAACTGATGGAGGAGTTCAGAGCAGCTTCCCCGAATTATCTTTTCTTATCAATAGAAATTCAATTTTAAAGAAGTTTTTAAATGCTTTTTTAGTGAGGATTTATTTTAAAAATTAACAAAAAACACGTTTGAACATTCTAATTATAAGAGTAGTAAAAAAAAAAAAAAAATCTATGCATATTATTTTCCTTTAGCTAAACTGATGCCATGGGATATCTTGAGAAAGCATCTCTTAATTATGCCAGTTAATTTCTGTAAATAATTTTTCCCCATATTGAAAATTACCATGATACGTGTTGCTGTGCAAAAAATATATTAATCTTTATTTGGATGATAGAAACATTTTTTTAAATTTCTGATGCAATAACCAAAGATCTAATAGACAAAGAAAAACGTTTTTGTTAATGTCTAATTAATATACAAGGGTGAATTTATTATCTGCACTTTTGGTATTAAAATAACAGTACAGAGCACAAAAGTTCAGATAATTCTTAATTTTGACTTGTATTGAAATATAAAAACAACTCCCTAAAAAGTGATAATAGTTAAACTTTGTCGTAAGTTTTTTGATTCTTTCTACATGGAAAAATACCAGCAAATATAAACATCCTTTTTATTTTCATGTGGAAATTGATACATAGTCTTTCTGTTCATAGAGAACATGATTTCAAAAACTAAAAAAAAAAAAATGAGTAATGTAATTTTTATCATTGTCCTAAATTTCTTTCGACTTCTATTAACAAAATTGTAATGATTTTACTTTGATTTCAGAGATGGCGAATATACAGAAGAACCCATTTCCAGTATGCCAAATCAATGCCGTTATGGTGTCAAAAAGCTTAAAGATGTTATCCAACCACTTGTTGACAAAGGATTACAAGCAATTCTTATATTTGGTGTCCCAAAGAATTTACCAAAAGTTAGTCTCAACTTCATTTGCTTTGTTTTTTTTTCCCTCTTTATTTCTTCAGATTAGAAATTCTTAGAAATGTTTTTATATATGGGTTCATTTTTCATGGAGATTTTCACTGCCTAGTAGAATAGTGAGTGGATACTAACTTTTGATGTCCTTTCAACAACTGCAGCTGATGTCAAATATATTGTTCTGTTTTCTTTTGGACTACATAAAAGTTAGGAAGGGAATTCTGTTTACTGGATATTACAAAATCTGTTTTATCCAGGTTTGCATACTGGAGAGATTACTTTAGTGCCACTGTCAACATCAAAAACAAGTCCGGATTCCTTGGGTCGTTTCTAATGGTAGGAGAGATTTTCAGTCTTTCTGTTTTAATATTCCTCACACCTGGCAATGAAGGAAGAAAGAAAACTAATGACTTTGTGGCTAACTACCTGGAAAACTTAAAACATTCTGACCTGACCACTCAGATGACCACTAAAGATTGTTAATACCAGAAAAAATAGCTGTCATTAGCTGTGGATTAAAGAGGATCAACATTGACATTGCTATGCTTCAGGAAACTACTCTCATCTAAGATTCAGAGAATTAGGGTTTTTTTTCCATTTTTTCCAGAAAAAGAATTAAAGGGACAATTGCTGCAAGGTGTTGGATTCTTTGTGGAAAAAGAAAATTGTTTTCGATTGAATCAATATTTAGAAGTATATCCTGAATCCTTATTCTTTACCTGTAAACTTGTTCTGATTTCGTGAAGTTTCTGAGCATCTATACTTGTATACTCTGCTCATCAACCCCAATGAAAGATGAACTTTTTTAAAGGAGCTCAAAGACCACTATCAGATTACTGTCAAAGAATACCTTTACATATTCAGGGGCTCCAATGTTTGAGTGGAAACTCATTACAACAGGTAGTGCTTCAATATCTGCCACCTGAATGAAAACTGTTAGCCTTATACTCTCTTAACATGGCCTTTGTATAAACATCAGTATATCATGGCAGCACCTTAAATCCTGTCAATATGAATTTAAAGTTATTTACTTCCTTTGATTATAGGTTTAAGTATTTATCAATAATATGTATAATTAATCCTCTTAACCATAAATCTTTAATCTGATTAAATCTAAACTTTTTTTTTTATCTGAGCTGTTCATTTCTTGTGTGTTCAATTTTCAATAGTGGTTCTATCTGGCATCTATAGTAACCATTTTGAGCATTTTATAAATTGAAACTTAATGCTTGCAATTGTAAATTTACCCAAAGTCTAGCATTGGAAAAGCAGATAAAAAACAAAATGCAGATAAAAATATTGACCCAAATGAATATTCACAAAGATAAATAAATCCTTTTGAAAAAGAATCTGAATAAGCAGCATCAACTACCCAGTTATTTAACTGATAATGATGATAATAATGTATTTTTTATTCTGTTATTTTTAGAGGAATCATTTCAACATTTGCTTTGACAATTGATCTGGTTTTCTTGTTACAATGTTTTAGTCATGTTTTTTCTTAACCTTCTTCATAAGGTTTTATTTTTCCATCTTCAACTAGTTTACAAGCTGAAAAATTAAATGAATACCTATCCAACTTTTTTTGTGTATTGTCACCTGAGAAAAGCCAAATCCTTATAATGAAAAAGAATAAGGACTCTGAACAACAGTGTCCCAAGTGTTCACAGATTATTTATTCAATGAAAATTGTATATATTGTTTGACAATAATTGCTTAAAATTTTTTTTTTTTTTCTAAGGATAATATAGGAAGAAGTGCTACTACTCCTAATACACCTGTAGTTATAGCCCTGGAGCATCTAAGACGCTGGTTTCCTCGCCTTTTACTCATATGTGATGTTTGTTTGTGTGCGTATACCTGTCATGGTCATTGTGGTAAGTGGTTCACTTAATTTTTTTGTTGCAATTTTACCTTTGTGCCTACCATTTTATTATCATGTCCATTTGTTATTGAACAACAAACAAAACCCATTATTTATCTAATTTCTTTGAAAGTAACTTAATCTAATCAGAAATACAACAAGCCAGTAATGAGGCTTTCAATTTAGAGGTTGTCTTATAATAACCAGCACAAATGCAAAGTTGATTTATTTTTTGAAGTACTGAATTTTTATGTCTATGAAATTTACAAAAATCCCCATGAAATATGACCCCCACCCTCATGAAATGGGTTCAGTAATAAGCAGAATTAAATTTTTAATTATTTCGTTAATGCAAAATAATTGCAGTTTTTAATTGTGATGTATTGAATATAGACTTTGATGTCTGTTCCAATATTGGATATTGTATCAACAGATACTATTTTATGTAAAGTATCTTGAATAAATGATCTATCTTGGTCTGCACAACATAGAGCTTGCAGGAACTCTTGTTACAATCCTTGAGAGATCTCAAAATAATCATGCTCTATGGAATAAATTCAACTAATATCATCCAAAAAGATTCAAATTCAGGAAAGCCGGACTTCAGTCAACCATTGTTGAGTCTAATTTAACTTCCTTTTAAAGTTTATAAAGTGCTAGTATTTCAAATATGACAGACATGTTTGTAATAAAACATCACTGATATTTATTTTGCTCATTTGATAGATCCTAAGAGATTTAGGGGGTTACAAAAAATTAAAAAATAGTGCTATGAGTGAAGAAGGTGGTGATTAATTTATTTTTATGATTTTATCATAAAATAAATCTATCACGATTTTTCATTTGAAAGATGAAGGAAATGAAAAATTAGGTGTTTTTTCATTATTATTATTATAACTACTTCTCCTCCCACTTCACTCTCAAAGGAAAATTTTGCACACAGTCTAAAATCAAAAAATAGAGGGAGCATTCGATGCAGGACTCCAATTAAATGTATTTTTCTGAAGAAGCAGGATTTTTAGGAAATATATATATTTATTTTTAAATTTAGCCCAAGGGAACCAAGTTAATACAAAGTTTTGATATTAAAAAGATTCCAATACTTTTTTTTTTTTTTTTTTTTTTTTTTTTTTTTTTTTTTTTTGGCAAAGTGTAAAAATTCTACAAAAAGTAGCAATGGATTTTCTGTATTTATGTCCTAGTATAAAATGTATAGCATTATGGTAACGCTACCATCAAACCAAAATGCAAGATTTAAACAAAGATTGAGCAAACAAAAAAATTTTTTGAGCCCAAAGTGGTTTAAGCTATCCAAAACTTGCTCGTACTTGTGTTTATAGAAATTATCAATGAGAAATATGAAAACTGTTCTAAAAATTCATCTGTGTCAATTTTATAACTTTTGTATTTTATATTTTTGCCTGTTTGTCTAACTTAATGTTTATTTTATTTCCAGGTGTTTTAAATAAAGATGGTAGTATAAATAATGCTGAATCCATTAAACGTCTAGCTGAAATTTCTGTAGTATATGCCGAAGCGGGTATGTATTATCTAAACTACCAAATATCTTAATTCAACAAGGAACTAATTGTGACGAACATTTGTCGTTGTCTTTAGGCGCAGGGGTGGGGACACAAAATCTTCAGAAAGAATTAGTTTTGCTTCTAATAACGGCTGACTCTGAACTGTCATATCAAACACAATACTGAAAGACTTGTTATAGCACCTCTTTCTATGATCAATTCCTTTACAAAATGACCTTGGGACTGGATCTCAATTTCAATGGGGAAAAACTGATTTTTAAGATATCTTTCTTTTAGGTAAGCTCTAATCTTTTCACTTAAAACCAGAAAGATGTGATAAGTTTCTTAAAATCTATCAACTTTTTTTTTTTTTTTTTTTTTAATCCATTTAGCTTCAATTTACACAAACCTTTTCATCTTGATTTAACTTTAATTACTTTCATTTTGAAGTTTGTTTTTTTTTTTTTTTTTTGTTTTCTCTCTTGAAGGCTGCCATATAATTGCTCCCTCAGATATGATGGATGGAAGAGTAGGTGCAATTAAACGAGCACTTGTAGCAAATGGATTTGGGAATAAAGTTTCCATCATGAGTTATAGTGCTAAATTTGCTTCAGGGTTCTATGGTCCTTTCAGGTAAATTCAACATTTTTCTTCTGACAATATCAATAAAACAGAAAAATTCAAGACTGATATTTGACTATTAAATGTTTTGCATCTTTTCTTTTAATTTACTGCAACATAAAATTTTTTTAAAAGTTGGCACAGTCATGATTTCAAGTAACTAATATATATTGCCATCCATCTAAAGATTCCATCAATGACAGATGAAATAAATTTATAATGAATATACTAATTGATTTTTCTTGTTTCTTATATATATGCGCATACCCCACGCTCTAACATTAAATCATCCTGGTGGTATATAACCGTATATTATATATACTATCAAAAATGTGCCCTCTGCCAGGTGGTTGTGTTTCTTTAATAAAATAGAATATATAAAATTAGAAAAGCTAATGAAACTAAATAAGAATTCATATAAATAGATTGTACTTATTTTTTTATTTTGATTAATTTTTATATAAAATTACTTTTAATACATTTAAGAATAGAACAATAATATTAGAATTCAATAAAACCAGGTAATTATTTATTTAACCCAGTTTTGTCAAAACCAATATGCAAATTATCCGCATCATATACTATGTAAGCTTTTATTTCTTAAAATGCATTAATGACATGGACTGTTTTCTAGCAAATCTAACTTGGCTAGACTTTAATAGACATTGTTAATAAATAAGATGCTAATTAAGATTAGATAAGTTGTTCTTTAATTGAGAATATAATGTAAATAACTAAGGTAATTGAAATATTGGTGGTAACTTAGTTTCAATTATGCACACACAATTTCCATCATCAGATATTTATTTTATATTGCATAGTTTTCATTTTATTTATTTTTTTTACCCATCAGGGACGCAGCAAAATCAGCTCCATCTTTTGGTGATCGTCAAAATTATCAGTTACCTCCAGGTGCATCAGGATTGGCAGATCGAGCTGTTGTGAGTTTTTGTTCTTTTTTCAGTCATTTAACATATTTAAAGAAGCTGATATCAATTTAGGGGGGGTACCACTTTTCATTTTTTTATGAAGCATAAATTTATTAAAAAATGCAAAAAACCAATGAGAAATCACTTTTAAATCCTCTGTTGCTCATAAAAGTTGCCTTAAATACCATTTATTGTTTGTGCATAAAAATGAAAATTTATTAATTGAATTTTAATATTCTTTTTTTATACTCAATTATAATTTATGAAAATATATTTATATTTTAGCAGTTTACTGCTTAAAATTATTGCATTTTAGAATTATCTGAAAAATCCTAAGATTATTTTCTTCAATAAAACTGTATTAGTCTGTATTTTTCTTTGTCATTTTATAAAGAATCATACAAAAAAAAGAATTCTATTTTTTTTTTTTTTTTTCCAGGAAAGAGACATTGAAGAAGGGGCAGATATGATTATGGTAAAACCTGGAATGCCATATCTTGATATTGTGCAACAGATTCGAACAAAAGTAAGTTTTGAGTTAAGAAAATCTTTTTATCAATAAATTATTGCAAATATTGCATTTTAATAACTAAAACATTCCTGACATTTATTAAAAAGTAATAGTTATGTCACCAATTTAGAGTTTTTTTTTTTTTCTTTTTAAGTATGAATGTAATGTATAAGCTAAAGGGAGATAAGTAGATATGAGCCGTTTCACCAGAATGGCTGTCAGTTATGATAGCAGCAGCAGCAGTTTGTCTTGAGCACAAGGGAGTCCTAATAGTTTTCATGTTAAAACATAAAATACATGGTGATAAGACTGTGAACATCTGTAGCACTACTCAATTGAATGGCTGCCCAGCTTTTGAAGTTAAGAACTGTGACTAATAATGCCCATATGGACATCGTTATAGGCATATTTGCTGATTGGTTGATATCAGTTTGGTGGCTGGCTCAAATGTTTATTATCTAACTATTTCAATTTGTCAATGAAAAAAATTTATAAGTTGGAAAAATATTCATCTGCATTTACTATGTGTTTCACTGTTTATGAAACTGTTTTTTGTGCACAAGATCTGTTGGTAGAAATGTAGCTGGTTACTACAATAATTAATCGGGTTTTTTTTGTTTTTGTTTTTTTTGTTTTTTTTTATGTATATATTTTAAAATGAATAGGTCCACAAGTAGATTTATTTTCTAAGTTATCTTTCTTCTACATGTGTTTCAAGTGTTTACACTTTCATCAGGAAGTTTATATTTGATAGCATCATCATCTTTGATTTATCTAGTGGCAACTGTTTTGATAAAATTGTTCTTAATTCAAGGATTTTTGTCTGAGAATTTTCGGGTTGCATTAATTGTTCATGACATTTGCGTCTCTACAGATGTTGTTTCTCTTTTTTCCTTTTTTATGAGAGTGTATTCTGTATGTTCACGTAGGTGCTCATGTCCCCATATGTGTGTACTCTTTTTTTTTTTTTTTTTTTTTTTTTTCCCCCTTAAATAATCTATGATTCTTAATATGCCATATTTTATTTGTTTTCTCTACTGGGTCATAGTACACACACACACACACACACACACACACACACACACATATATATAACATTACCATACAACCATTTTGTTGTTTAAAAATGTAATGCTGAATACACACACACACACACACACACTATATATATATATATAGTGTGTGTGTATTCAGCATTACATTTTTAAACAACAAAGTGGTTGTATGGTAATGTTATCCCTAACTTGTTGACATATCTGCTATTGATGACTTTTTTGGCTTATGGGATGCAAGCACTGCACCACCAATGGAAGAAGTGTGTGAACTACAAGGGGAGAGAACATGTGAAAAAATAAACCTCATTTAGTCTCATTCTATGAGAGTATCTTGGTCAGCCTCTAAACTTTTCAGTTGACTTTCATATTTGTTTATAAAGATTTTCAAGTTTCTTAATTCTATGAAAAGATTTTTCTGACATTTCTGCTTTCAGTATCCATCACATCCTCTAGCAGTTTATCAAGTGTCTGGAGAATATGCCATGTTATATCATGGAGCCAAAGCTGGTGTCTTTAATCTCAAACAAGTTGTTATGGAAGTTTTGACATCTATGAGACGAGCAGGTCAGCACACTTAACCATTTTTTTCTTTTTTTTTTTCCTTCTATAAACAGAAAAATTTGGTTAGTTTTCTTTAAAGAATCTTATTTGTGCAAATTTGTAAACTTAAAACGTTTTAATTGGTCATTATCATTGAAAATTTATAACATTTAAATTTTGTTTTAATTTTATTTTGAAGTGAGGGTTATATTTTATTTATTGATGTTGTTTTTATTATTTTCAGGTGCTGTAATGTTGATAACTTACTTCACACCAGAAGTTCTAGATTGGCTAAAAAGTGATGATAGTTAATGCTTTATTCATTTTAAGTCTGAATTTTTTTCTATTAAAGACAAATTTAAGGCAGCCACACTTAGAGATTCCATCCTTCAAATTATTTAGAAATTATCCATGAACATCATAATGGTTTTGGCAACAAAGAAAAACTAGCATATACACACACTCATACTCCCTTTATTTTTCCCTCCCCCCTCATAATAATGCTAGTCTTTGTCTCTGAAACTTGGTTTTCCACTTTACATATTAATTCATTGTCAATGTTTGTCATAATTTTGAGTTCCAAACTGAAAGATTATGCCACTCTCTTCACTCATTTGTTTCTATTCTTATTTTTAACATATCATTGAGTCAAATAACAATAATTATAAACAAGTTTATATATATATATAAACCCAGGATATATTTTAAACTTAATGCCCTTCAAAATACTGTAATATTAAGCAGAATTGATCTCCTTAAGATTATAATCCCCTCCCCCCCTTTTTTTTCCTGATAATTTAAAATACTTTATGTGAAACACTCTTTTATTTTGAGTTTTATTCATTATTTATGAGAAAAAATGTGTTAAAAAATATATAGCTGTTATTTTATTTATTATCAGATAACCTTTTTTCATTAATCACTAAGGTTGTTGCATATCGCACAACTTCAATGATATTCATCTGTCACTACCCAGAAAAATGACATTCTACTTCAAAGTAAACATGTATTTTTAAATTTTAAGATATCATTAAATTCAATTTGAATTGAAATTTCTTTTTCCATCAATGTTATTATTACAGTTCTCTTAAAAATATTATAAACTACTTCCTAACATTGTTCTAGAAAACCCTTTTAGGGACTCTTACAACTAGACACATAGGTAAAATTATTTATTTAATCAATTTGTCATCTTTATCAGCTTAGAAATCCTAATTCAAATCTATAATAACTTTATATTATTTAATTTAAGGGCAAAATCAATTTTATACTTTTTACAAATTAGTTTAATCAATAAGAAAATCTAGTTTTTAATCTAAACAAGACACTTATTGATTATTTCTGATTGATTGATAAAACTAATGGTTGTTATCCTATTAAGATTTAAATTTAAAACAAATACATGTTCTGCCTTAGAATATCAAGATTTTTTTTTTTGTGTGTGTAGTTCCGAACAAGTGACACGTGCCTTGCAAATCCTTATGATTTTGATTCAACTAAAAAGTTTCTTGGCAGTATTTATTCAGTTGTACCAAAGATGCTTTGTTTAAATATTTTTTTTTCTTTTCCAACTAAAGATTTTCCTATGCTTTACATATCTGCTTAGTCAGTCAGAAATAAATGTCCTTTTTATTTTTTATTTTTATTTTTATTTTTATTTTTTTTTCTTTATTCTAAAAAATTGGAGTATATGAAAAATCTGTAATTGATTTATCCCATAGAGATCCAATAATTCAGTATGAATTTTTTTTTTTTTTTTTTTTAAAAGTCATTCTGAATTTTTTTTTTTTTTTTTTTCAAAAGTCATTCTGAAGTTAAGTACTTTTTGATTGACAAAGTACTTAATCATATTGACTTCTTGAGACTTTAAATACCATTGGCTACCATTTCATATTGACTTTCAGACAGTAACACAAAGCCTTTTTAAATTAAGAAAGTAAAAGACTATTTTTCTTTACCAAATAGCAAAAATAGTGATGTCAAGTAATATAATCCTCAATGTTCAGTCACCCTCTCAGTGGGCCTTAAAATATACCAACTGTATCCTTTGCAGATTATCTCCCTTTTCCCCTCCACGAAAAAGAGGGTGTCCAGAATATGACACTTGCCTGCATCTAATGATGAGGTTGCAGTTCTGAAGAGTATGGAGTTACCCCTTAGTTGTCATTACTCCCAGATCCACTCTGACCCGAAGTGGTAGTACCTGTTTGGGTCTTACTTATGGATCAAGTAGAGCTGTTTCTAAATTATTTTTATTAGGAATACTTCAAAAGCATAAAACTATGCAAACATATAGTTATCATCATCAAATATAATTATTAATGTTGTATTGGAATACTTGAAACCATTTAATTCTATACAAATTATTTGTATTTGAAAGGAATACTTGATATCATGACTGTATGAAAACGAATGATTCTTAGCAAAAGTATAATTTAAAAAAAAAAAAAGACAATGAAATATTGAAAATCAAATATTTCCTATTGAATCAAATTTTAGCATTTAATAACCCATAAGGAGTTGATAGGCTTTTAAATAAATGAAACTAATTTTCTGTTCAAATAACTTCTAAAATATCTAATGACAGAAACTTTTGAATTTCTGAATTTTTGTAAATTTGTTTTTATTTTAAAACTAAAGCAAAAATTTGTTTTATTTCATCACATAATCCATTTCTTCATTTTAAAGTTGACACTCTTATCTGATGATTTAAAATGTTTTTGTGCTATAATCAAAAGCTTTTTGTGAAATTTTCTTCCATATAAGGAGAAAAATAGGGATTTTTCTTTCTGTATAAGACCCCTCTTATACTTAAATTTGTTAGTATAACGAAATCAAGAAAGTATTTATAGGTTGCAACAAGTGAGGCTCAGAAAATAAGCTTTTAGGAATGTTTCTAGCACTAATAAGAATATTCAATACTCAATGAATTATTTTTACATATAAAAAAGATTTGAATTTTCAAATACAAGTAGAGCTTTTTGACTCTCGCAAGATATCTGTTGGAATCTGTTTGACACACAAATATTGAATATGTGACCAAGCTAACACAACTGTCATTACATGAAAAGGGCTTGCATGTTTAGTATCCTTGTCTAGGGTCCAGTGAAAACACAACTGGTGGAAATTGTTTAGACAGTAGTTTTTTTGCCATAGAGTATTGAACTGAAGTCTACACACATTCTAATTTTAGTGGTTGTGGTAAGTTTCTTGCTTCTCCACATTCTTATAGACATATTGACCCTGACAACTAGCTTTCTCTATCTGACTGTTGGGATTCAGTTAAGAGAAAAGTTTCTTGTGACTGTCAATCTTATGTAGGTAAATTCATCTACCAATTATGTTGTCTCCAATGCTGATTCTGATGGCTTTGTCCATGACTACCATCTTCTTCAAAAGAACTGATGTGGTCTCTATTATTCTTGTACGGTGTGATGTTTTCATATTTTGAGGAACAGGTCCTCTCTCAGTACTGGCAGAGCAACTTCAGAAGATCTCACGAGTACTGGTTCTCCACACTGGGCAACCTCAGAAACCGTATACTGTCTTTACCTGGATAAATGTGTCAGTGATCCTGACATCTTTTGTGGGTAGGTCCAGTTTATCTCTGATGGGTCGGCTGAAGTTAATGGCAGGCTACTCAGTAACCACATTCACTGCAGAGTACTGATTCTGGTGGTACTGGATATTCTTGTTTGCTCTTCCCAGTGCAAATGTTTTTCTTCCCCAAATCTTCTTATAGTTGATTAGATTCTCTCTCTCTCAGTATTGAAAGGTTCCATCTCAAACAGGTGATTTTCAAACCAGTACTGGTTTCTTCTTTGGTTGGATTTTGTTTTGGAAATGTGTTGCTTATGCACAGCTTAGAGTAAAAGCAGTGCTTCAGTAGTCTCTGATCATTGTTCACTCATCATGCTAGCCATGAAGTGTCTAAAATGGCAATAAGCTGTAGTGTGATTTGATTCTTCCACTGAACAGACTGATATACTCAGCTGCTAAAATATTGCTAATGGTAATATCAAGGTCCTTATCAAACCAATTTATTGAGGTGAACGCAGTTGGTATATAGAGGCTCAGTATATCCACTTAGCTGTATGCTGCTAAAAGCACTATTAGAGGCAGTAGACTATGCAGGTGAATATCCTCGAGGGATCTATCCTGCCAAAGTAAACCTGATCTCCTGCAGTGCTGCTATATCAGTGACGACTCTCCTCAATTTGGAGTTGATACATGTCTTTTTGCTGTCATTGATCTGCTGCAGAAGGCCAGGGTACATGATCCTGATATTCCAAGTAATCCGTTACTTGAATGGTAGTCTCTTTATGGTTTGTCTGGTGCAGTGACATCTGCTTTTACAATGCACTTTTAGTGTCCAATTATCCTTCATTTTTAGTCCATCCATATTTAACATCCTTTATAACTTCTCTCTCTTGTATTCATTTTGCAGCACACTTGTGTTGTCTCTGGGGTGCAGACCAAAACAAGTATAGATATCCTGAACTGCCCAGACAACAAGATCCCTCTCTTAGCCTCAATTTGGTCCAATGGAGAATAGTTTGTTTAACATCAGCTTGGGTGCAGGAGCTGTTGAAATGTGGCATTAGGGTACTCCCTTAGCTTCCTCTTCTGAAGATATCCCCAAAGCAATGGGCTCCAAATATGTACATTCTCATCTAACTTCACACATGTTAAGTATTTATTATCACCCATTGGAATGTCCATTTACCCATTCATAGGGACTAGTTTATAAGTGCCAGAGCAAATCCACAAAACAATGGACCATATATATATATATATATATATCCCATGTTTAGGTCAGACCCCTCCCTCCCCCCTTTCTTTCTTTCTTTTACCCCCATTATACAGCAACATAACCCCCTGTAAAAACAAAGGACACCAAGAGAAAGTATTATTACAATAATCTAAAAGAATCCATGTGAAAGTGACTCCCTACCTTGGAAGTCTCACCATTATCCCTCACTTTTTAAATTCTGTTTTAATCATGTCTATATTTTTTTAGTTTTAAGATCATAATACATTTGATAAGTACTTTCATTTTAATTTGCTGTTTAAAATGGTTTGGGTTGTAAATAAGTTAATTCCAAGCTCCTTAAGTTTTGGGGTTTTTTCTTCCTCATGTCTGATCGTCAGGCTTTTAATCATCTTTGGACAAAATTTTTATCAGTTTTCAATTGTTGAAAAATTTTTTGGTTCAGTTTGTCCTTAACTTTTAGCAAATCAACACTGCAGTGCTATCTACCTCTAGTTGTTTGAAATATACTGAACTAATAAAAAAAAACTTTGTGGATTGTACTTTAAGGCTATTTGGTATTGAAATTTACATTAAAACAAAAAAATCTAAAAAATAACAAATTGAAAAGTTAACATTCTTTAATTAATACCAAATAGTTTTGTAATTTTTATATTTTTTAATGTTCATATTTGCTTTTCAACATTGTCTGAAAATCTAGCCAAAAACATGAGTGACACTTTGACAAAAATCCAGTTAATAAGGGCATTGTAGTCATTGTTTACTTATCTATCATCTCTCTCTCTCTCTCTCTCTCTATATATATATATATATATATATATATATAATATATATATATAAATTATGACTTACAGTGTGGCATTTGAGGAGTCAACAAATGTATAGTTTGAGAATATCAACAAATTATTTAATCAGTATAGAACTTCAAAATATTTGAAGGTTAAAAACATTTCTGCACATATCACTTAGATGTGCTCATGTATATGTATATAAAGTATAAAATATATATGCATATATAAATATATTTTTGTGGATATTAATTCTGTATAAATAAAAGAATATTAAAAAAATATATTGCTAATTTGTTTTTTTTGTTTTGTTTTGTTTTTTTTTGTTTATTTTTAATTTGGTATTTACATTTTTTAAGAATTGCTTCTCAAAGATCTTGATGCCAAATTTTAAAAGTGCCTTAATCTCTTACAACCAGAGAATGAGAAAAGTTTTAAGTTATCAGTGCACATCTTTTGATAAAACTAAATGAATCACCAACAAGAAAGAACACTGACTGTGGAAACAGCTATGACAAAAGAAGAAACAAAGATAGCGGTATGTTTGCAATTATTGTGTCCACCCTTATCAAGAAATTATATTGTTGATGATGATAAAAAAATGATCAGATGACAAGGCATCGCTGTCATTGGATTAGGTTTCTCCTTGGGTAAATTTCTTGTGTGAATCATCTACAATGGTTATGTAATTCTTCAAATACTGTATATTAAAAATGACATCAAACTGCATCTAATAATGAGGCTCCAATTTTGGAGTTTGGGGAATGTGGATTACCCCTTCATTATCATTACTCTTAGGTCCACTATGACCCATTGTTTAGGTCACATAAGTCAAATACAATTGTTTGCTAAGGATTGTTAGTGATTCAAAATCATACAGCTTATGTGTAAGTTGTTTGTATTAGGTAGGAATACTTGATGAATAGAAATAAGTAAAGTTGGCAACCTTAGTGAAGGGTGACCCCAAAGGCTCCCTTTTCAATAGCTACTACACTCTACTCTTTAGGCCAATGAATACTAATGTTAAATAGCAATGCTTAAAATCTTTTAACTGTACAACTGAATGTTTAATATTGTTATTGGATAACAGTACTTAAAACCATTAACTGTGTGCATTAACTGGTTTGTTACCTAAAGTGATTTACTAATAAATCATGCACATATATATCTCATAACAAAATTACATAAACGCAGAGTTAGATAAAACTGAGATGCTGATGAATTTTAAAAAAACAATGCTATCAACGGAAATAGAATATTATCAAAAAAATATGAAATATCTGGGGGGGGGATGACTAAAGGCATTTCAAAACATTGCCGCTATTTTAAAAATTAATTCTATTGATTTTTAGGTTTTTTGTTTTTATATGTAGGGCTTCTAGGATTCGTTAGCCAAACATTTCCTCAAAAGGCTATGTTTTATGGCATATCTCCCCTTGTCAATTATTTGATGCCAAATCATATATAAATCAAACATTTCCTCAAAAGGCTAAACATTATTTATTCAGAAAGTTCCTAGATCTGCATTGCCTTGAATTAGTGGGTTCTTATAGAATAAGTGCTGTTTGCAAAGAAGCTAAACAAGATGCCCCTGCTAAGCCTTTAAAATGTCAGCTTTCATCATCCTAAAATACCAGTAAATGAGTCTCCAAATCACCCACATGTTGTGTAGAAGTTCAAGAAAAAAACTCATATGTGTAGTATAAAGATTATCCTGTAAAGTCAGTCATCTACTTGCACTACATACAAGTCCTACAATCTGTGTCAAAAGAAGATCTACATAGCACTGGGCTAACTGGCACAACAAACTGGAAAACTGTCATTAGAAGCCAGCCAGGCATCTTTCACATGTCTTGTCAAATTGTTTCACTAAAATACTTGAGAGGTAAATTTATTTTCAGGACTCCTGGACATCCTACTCTGTAAAAATGTTTTGTGGCCAAATCAACGAATCGAATACTTTAACAGAATAGACATTGTGGAATAATAGAGAAAAATAGAAAGAACTAAAAACTTTGCACTTTACTGAATACTTTGTTAATCTAAATGTTGAAATAACTTGAGGTTTACCTGTATAATCCAATAGACATCAACTCTTACTCTTTTAGTGTATAGCCAAGTCAACAAATTGATCTGTACTTACATAAACTATTTCATTCTATGTACAAAATTGCTAAATTTTCTAGAAAGACCACCATTGATGTAGAATACTGTTGTCGCTGTAAAATACAAAAAAATTGTTAGAAGAAACCACTCATTAAATTTTCATCCATCAAATTATTTTGCCTCAGATTTTTTTCAGAATAGTCAGCTATAAACTGTGGGTCAATATTTGCCAGACTTACTAGGGAGGATCTCTATCATAAATGTGAAATTCCTTCAAAGAGCCTGAACACATTTTATTATGCAAGAAGCAATGAATTTTATCTTTTTTTTTTCTTTCTTTTTCTTTATCTTTTTTTTTTCCAAGAAATAAAATGACTTCCACCTGAATGAGAAACATTGGCAATTATTCTATCTTAATTATTTTTAGCAGCCATTTTAAAACCACCTAAAAACTGTCATTATATAAAAACCTTTTTGAAGAACATAAAAACAAAAACATCTGCAATCTTCAAAGCACAACTGTCCACCCAGAAGTAGCTAGTAACACATAAATATTAAATTGATATTCAACAAATAAGAGAAATCTGACAATATAAGTATGATAGTGCTGAGTTGGTGAAACTCAATTCCAATTTGCTGCAGAAGGAAGAAGAAAGTTGAAAAGAAGTTAATTTTGACTGGTGATATAGCTTTGTTGATTTCCACTTGAAACTTGAAAGAAATCATTGCTCTGACTTTGATAGAATTAGTTTTCAATTATCATAAAAAGAATTAAAGCTTTTTATTTTTTCAATAGACCTGTAAAAACATTTGTTATATATTTGTCTGAACAAAATGAAAACTATAAAACTGAATAAACTAAAATTAAATATTACTAACAAGTTCCTCATTAAAATTTTCTTAGTAATTGTAAATTAGTTTTAATTAAGATTATCACATGTCTGCCTCTGATCAAAGACTCCCATTACATGCTTACCAGGCCTTTACTGAATATAGACTTGATTAAGACTTAAACAAACATTCAGGTACAAAATCAAAAAAAAAAAAAAGTAAAGGAAAACTGAAACTTAATATATATTTTTGATGCTAAGAAGTTTTATTTAAAAAGAAATTGGCTACACATATAACTTCTTCAAAAGGAGTAATAAAGTTCTTTTTGGATGGGATTGTTGCTCAAATTGTTCCTGTGTAGGCCTAAATTCTTTTAAGCAAGATATTAATGAGGGAAATTTTCTTAAAGGAAAAGGGTGTAAAATTTATTTTGAAGGTTTTAATGACTTATTTCTTAAACCTAGGCAGTCAATGCTTCACTTGAAGAAGGAGTTGGAGACAAAGAGTCCTCACAGAAAAATGTCTATATTGGAATTTTTCAAACAGACAGCTGAAAATGAGTAGAATTCAGGAATTCAGTTGAATGCAAATAACTTTTTGGTGAAGTTGGCTGGAAAAGACTTTTTCTGTTAAGTGATCTGAAATTTTTCATAGAAAAAATGAACAAGCCTTTTAACGTCAGAGGTTCTTTAATGACACTTGCTATTGCAGCAGATTCAATGAAATTCTTAGTAGAGGAAAAGACAGTTTCTTAGACTCCTCTTTGGTAAACAATTTGTAATAGTGGAAACTTAGCTTTCTTGAATCCAACAGAATTTTTCCTTGATTGCTGCTGTTGCCTGAGATTTTTTCCTCCTCCTCTTCTTTACAATGCCTTCACTGTTCCGCTGTCAGATCTCTACTACTACTACTATGTGTGGCCTTTGTGAAGGCAACCAAGAATTACCTCCCCCTTTCTCACTCTTCTGTAACTCTGGTAGTTCTCTTTGATAGTTGGTTGGATTTCTTTACTTTATTGTTTATGTAAGTGTTCCAAAGAGTTTACCATTTCTTTGTAATGAACCAACTATCAGTTTCAAATCTGTGTATGGAATTTTAGTGTTTTTGTTCGTTTGTTTTAATATTGAGTAGCAATTTTTTGACAGCTGTATCCACTTTTTCATTTCCATGAATGCTCCCATGGCTTTGTATCTGACAGAAGATGATTGTTTTTGTATTTCAGAGGTTACAGATTCTGTTACAAAGTTTAATAATTAGTGGATTTTTCATATTTTTATTTTTTAGTGCTTCAAGTGAAAATTTTGAGTTTGTACACACGATGAACTCACTTGACCCCTGTTGTTTTTATGCCAAATCAAAAAGCTATTTAACTCAGTTGTATAAACTGATCCAGTCCTTGGCAATTTCTTTGTGTATTTTATGATGTCATAAGTGGCACCCCCGCCCCTCACTATATCTTTGTCCTTAGATTCATCTGTATATTTGTAGTTGGAGTCATAGTCTTTTATGTTTCAAAATTCCTCCTGAAATATAATTGGTTTGTTCTATTCTTTAAACATTTTGCCAAATATAAAACCTGGCTGTTTCATTTGCCAGGTTTTGAAGATGATTGGTGCATTTCCATTTCATTGGTGAGCTCCCTGATACAGAAACTAAAAGTTTTAATGGTGTTGGACTTTTCCTCAAAGAGAGTTTCATTGTATGTCTTAAATACACAGCCATGGACAGGGTTCAAATGTATATGATGATAATTTTGAGCTGTTTTGGAAAACTAGCATATGTCTTCTCAGTGGGGCTCTACTTGCTTCGATATAAAGGCCCCCAGTGCTAGTCTCAGACCTTTTTTGAGGTATAAATGTCTTGGGGCGCCATAGACCAAACAATCATTAATGAGTTTTGATCTTATAAATGTTTTATAAAGTTTGCTTAGTGATTTCTTATCAGCTCCTTAATTAGTGTGGCTTATCACTCTGAGTCAGTTGATTGTCTTGTTACATTTACCATAAAGCAAAATTTTTTTAATTTTTCCTGATTAACTATTAAAATTTTAAAATAAAGAGTTTACTAAAATTATTTATCCTTTATTTGGAGATCTTCAAGCAAAATGTTTGGCCATCTTGATTTGAATTGTGATCTCTAATTTCTTTGGCTCTCTATGGCCACCTGCCTCCCATCACGAAAACTATCCAAGTTAGACGAACCAGACATGCAGGACACTGCTGGAGAAGCAGGGACCAGCTCATGAGTGATGTACTCCTATGGACCCCCACATATGGCTGAGCAACAGGACGACCAGCTTGAACCTACATACAGCAGCTATGTGAGGATATGGGATGTAGCCCTGAAGACCTGCCAGAGGTGATGAACAATCAGGAGGTGTGGCGAGAGAGGGTCAGGGATATCCGTGCTAGCAGCATGACATGATGATGATGATGATGAGTTATTTATAAAACCTACAAAGAAACACTTAGTGCTGCTGCTATTTCTGGTTGCGCATCAGGTTGACCCCCACCCACACCAGATTTCTAAAGGCATGACAAAACTTCTCTTTCAAAAGGAAATTAAGAACCTTTTTTTTTTGCTTTTTCCCAAGAAGGTACTGACACAATCATATCCAGTGAATCAAGGTAGACTGATCAAAGATTGTCTGATTTCATCTCAAATACAATCTTGTATGGTTTGTGACAAGACAGACAAGGAAGATTTCAATTGAACAGATACTACTCTTAGACTCATAAAATCTTGTATGGTTTGTGACAAGACAGACAAGGAAGATTTCAATTGAACAGATACTACTCTTAGACTGACAACTAAAAAAAAAGTGGGGAGGGGAGGACATCAAGACTCATAGTACAAAAACATGATCCAAGAATTTAAGTCAAAGTGAGCATTAGTCGGCAGAGCTACACTTTGCTGCATTAATCCAATACAGACGACCTCAAAATGGTAAGGGAACTTTCGATCAAATTGTTGGCATTAACAATCATGTTCTTCTGTCATTGTTATAATTATTATCATTTGTCGGTGTAAGGGTAACTAGAAAAAAAATCTTTACAGGGCTTAATCTTACAATAGCAGGTTCCCACTAGCCGTCTGCTTTAATTAGCACAAGCATATATGTAATATAATCTGTTATCTAATATCCGTGTTTGTGTTTTCATTAGTGACCCTTTTCGGGGTCACAACATGCTGGCGCCGAGGAACTCGAACGCAAAAAGGGACTCTCCAACAAGCAAAAAGGGTTAATCGCACAAGTTGTTAAAGAATCTACAACACAGTTCCAGCATACAACGAACCGAACAAGATTTTTTTTAACAACTACAAGGTATCAAATTGTACAAACGGAGTGTGTCGGATAGCAGATATTTTTAAAAAAAATCTGTAAGTAAGATTGTCGCGTAATCAAAAAAGTGATTTTCATATTTTTCTTTCTTCCTATTTCAGAGAGACAAATTTAATTTGGCGCTTACAGTTTGTGTTGTACAAAAAACACACGCACACACAATTATTCTTGATTTCTGGGGATATATACTGAAGAAAAAAAAATCCCCCCCCCGCTCCAGAAAAAAATTGAAGACCTTAAAGAAATGTTTGCACAAATGATGAAGTTCCAAATGGAGTCTCAACAAAAAAAAAAAAAATGAGGAAAAACTCCTTCAACTTCAGAAAGAAAATGAAGAATCTTAAAAAATGAGGAATAACAACAACTTCAGAAAGAAAACGAAGAAAGAATCTTAAAAAACGAGGAAAAACAACTACTGTAACGTTCGCCCTCGCCCCCACACGCATTCATCCTCTTTCTCGAACCATTCCCCTTCTTACGACCGGCCGGTAATCAACTAGTGGTCCGAGGGGGGGTAACGCACATTTCTTTACTGCTACAAGAATACGATCGGGGGGTCAGGAGAAAATAAAACAGACGAACAAACACGAACAAAGCTTGGGGTTAACCAAGAGCAGAAGGAGGAGTATGCAACACTACATGCATGTGCGGACTAACGCTAGCTTGAGTTACTAGCCAAAATTCCACAAGCACTGGAATGCCGACATCTTCTTCGCTGGACCCTATCTTGTCTCCTACTGTCTCCGGAGTCGACCGCATCTGTCTGTGGTTCCACGCCAACTCTTCTGCTCACTCCCTCTCTGCTGTCCCGTCGCCAACTGCCTGCCAGCTCCTTTGTCCAGCCAACTCTCTTTCGCGTCCCCTTACCACTTCCGGATACGGCGAGATTTCAGGTCCAAAAATCCTTTGTCTGGTTTCGCGCCGAAACAGACAAAGGAATCGTCTGCTCGGGCCACCCATATAGTGCTACACTATGGTTCTTCCTTGAATTATAAAAACAACAAGAAGCACTTTTTAAAAGTCTAAGTAATAACCAGCCAACAGATACTACTACTATTTTCACTCAAAATGCAATGTGGAACGCACTCGAAACATTTTCCTACGCACCAGATGAGGATAAGACCTTTGAGGCATATTCAGAAGATATGAAGATATCTATATTACCGACTGGCACAGTCGGTAATATAGATTGGATTGATGCAAAAAAAAAGTCCGGCTACTTCTACGAAAGCTAGGAACTGTGGAACACAAGTTCGTAGATTATATCTTACCAAAAAGAACTTGCGAACTTGGCCTTTTAGAAACAGTTAAATTACTGTCAGAATTATTCTGCTCCAAAACGTCTCTATTCCACAAAAGACGGAAATGTGTCAACTTAACAAAAAGGGACAGTGATGATTATTTAGGGTTTGCCTCGGTCGTCAATAAAAACTGCGACGATTTTAAACTAGGCGAATTGTCAGCGGATAACTCCAAATATCTGATATTCGCACAAGGCCTAGCATCGGCAAAAGACGCGGAAATCAGACGCAGAGTTTTGTCGAAATAAGAGAACGAACCCGATCTCACACTTCAAAAACTGCCTGAAGACTGTCAGAGGATAGTGAGTGTCAGAAAAGACTCAAAAAATATCGAGGAGTCTGCTGTTGCTTACGTAAGGAAAGTCAAGCATATATCCCAATCATACTCTCTGGTAAAAGAGAGAAAAATATGATTACCCAAAAATTCAATACAAGCAGACTAGTGACAATAAAAAAAAAAAACCACCCAGCCCTTGCTACCGCTGTGGAAAAGTACATTGGGCCAAGGACTGTCCCTATCGTACAAAAAAATGTCAAAACTGCGATAAATTCGGACATAAGGGCTCACAGTGTAGAAACAGAAAAATAATTAAAAACAGAGACATACAAAAAGCGAGGACAAGTCAGACAAAGTCGTTCGTAAATATACAATAGTCAAAGTACGAAATAAGTCGGAAAGATTTCAGTTAGACTTTGGCTCTGATTTATCAATAATAAACGTACAAACTTGGAGAAAATTAAATAGGCCAATAATAAAGATGACAAGCAAGACGGCGCGAACGGTAACAGGAGACAAAATAAAATTTGAAGGCGAAATAATTATCCCAGTGTCACTAAATGGTATAACCAAAAAATTAAAAGTCTTCGTACTGAAGAACACAGAAAATTTGTTTGGGTCGGACTGGTTTCAGAAATTTAATCTCTGGGATCAACCAATTAATACGTTTTGCCAAAAAGTAGAATGCATTACGGCCGAAGCAGAAAAAATGAAGATGGAACTAAAAGGTAGTTTCCCCGAAGTATTTTCAGCTGGTCTTGTTAAATGTACTAAAATTAAGGCAAAATTTGAACAGAAGGAAAATACACGCCCCATTTTTAGAATGAAGTGAAACGTACCGTTCGCCGCGACCGAAGAAATAAATAAAGAGCTTGGCCGATTAGTGAATATGGGCATATTATCGAAAGTGGAATTCAGTGAATGGGCTGCTCCAACGGTATATATATATAAGAAAAAAATCTAAGGAAATCCGGGTATGCGCAGATTTTTCTACCGGATTGAACACTGCACTCAAGGATTACCACTATCCACTCCCCAGCCCTGAAGAGGTTTTTAATAAATTAATAAATTAAATGTAAGAAAAGTCTTTTCAAAAATTGACTTAAGCGAGGCCTACCTCCAGATTCCAGTAGAAGAAAATAGCTCTAAACTACTCTGTATTAACACACACAGAGGGCTGTACATATTTAACAGATTAATTTTTGGAATAAAAGTCGCACCGGCTATCTTCCAACAGGTGATGGACACCATTCTGTGCGGCTTTGACTTCACTTTCGCTTATCTTGATGATATTGTAATTAGTAGTAAAACGAAGGAGCTATACAGAGAACATCTAAACAAGGTTTTCGCACAAATACGGAAATTTGGGTTCAAGGTAAAAGAAGCAAAATGCGATTTCTGTATGAAGAAAATCAAATATCTGGGACATATCATTGACCCCGAAAGGGCTACAGCTATCAAGGATATGCCCGCCCCTGATAATGTTTCGAAATTTCAGAGCTTCCTTGGACTTGCAAACTATTACCAAAGTTTCATAAAAAAAAAATACACGATCTCTGCGTCTCGCTAAACGAACTACTAAAAAAGATAAAAAGTGGACATGGACGCCCGAATGTCAAACAGTTTTTGACCAAATTAAAAAGCATTAACATCTGATCTTTTTCTCACGCACTATGGCCCAAAACTGGTGATTATTGTCGCAATCGATGCCAGCTCATATGGAGTTGGTGCGTGTATCCTACATAAAATGCCCGATGGGACAAAAAAGCCAATAGCCCACGCATCTAGAACCCTTCTTCCGACAGAAAAGCATTATTCCCAGATTGAAAAGGCGGCCTTGGGAATAATATTTGCAGTGACAAAATTTCACCGATACTTGCATGGCAGATTCTTTACTCTACAAACAGACCACAAGCCCCTAAAAACCATTTTCTGATCAAAAAAGGGTTTACCAATTTATACTGCTAATAGGCTACTAAGATGGGGAACGATTTTACTGAACTACAATTTTAAAATCGAATACCTCCCGTCAAAACAGATTAGCCACGCAGATGGACTATCAAGGTTGGTACCGAAGTATAGTGAACCCTTCGAGCACACAATAATAGCAGCCTTACGAACAGACTCTGAAATTAAAAACATGATAGCCAACATCATCAAAGAACTGCCTGTGACGCTACTCGAGATAAAAAGCGAAGCAATGAACGACGACTTTATTACCAATATTAAACAGAAAATCACAACAAAAAACGAAAAAGTACCAGAAGTATTTTCCCTATGTGACAACGTCATCCTATATAGTGAAAGGGTCGTAATACCAAAGAAATTGCAAAACAGTATTTTAAGAGATTTCCACACGGAACACCCGGGAATAAATAGAATGAAGAGTCTCATAAGAAGCTATGTTTATTGGCCGAAGATGGATAACGACATTACGGATATGATCGAAAAATATAAAGGCTATGCCTTAGCGGCAAAAGTACCCCCCACTACTTTCAAACCTTGGCCAAAAACAGAACAACCTTGGTGGAGGATACACGTTGATTTTGCGGGTCCCCTGGAAGATTTCTACTACCTAATTGCAGTGGATAGTTACTCTAAATGGCCTGAGGTTCTCAGATGCAGAAGACCTACTACGGGGACAACTATTGGGTTCCTACATGAACTGTTTGCGCAGTTCGGTGTTGTAGATTGTGTGGTCAGCGACAACGAAAGCCAATTCATATCAGTCGAATTCAAGGAGTTCTGCAAAATCTTCCAAATAAAGCACATAACCACACCGCAATATCACCCCAGATCAAACGGCCAGGCTGAACGTTTTGTAGACACGTTAAAGCGAGCACTCAAAAAAGCATCAGGTACCCCGACGGACAAAGCACTACAGCAATTTCTGCAGGTATACAGAATCACACCCAATCCCAATACACTACTGGCAGTCTCACCAGCCGAGACAATGTTTGCCAGAAAGATAAGATCCGTCTTCGATAACCGACTCCCGAAACAAAATAAGCTACGAAAGACCACATTAGCGCCTAAAAAAAGGTTCAACCCGAGAGAAAAAATTTACTTTAAAAAGTATCAAAATAACACGTCCTGTCAGGAACATGGAATAATTAAAAAAAAGAATTGATGATATGGTGTACATCGTAGAAGGACTCAAATACACACATAAGGGACACCAGAACCAGTAACAGAAACGCCGGTTGAACGACTCCAACAACGTACTACAAACAGAAGAAGAACCAATAGACACATTTTCGACATGTTCGATTTAGATCCTCCCCAACCAACACCTGAAATACGTCGGTCAGGGAGGAAAAGGAAATTCACCGACCCGTTGATGATCGACCCAAAAAGAAAAAAAAATATTAACAGCACTTTTACGAAGTAAAAGGCTTGGGGGAGGGGGTGTTGTGAGAGCCTTACCCATTTTACCATAATGGACTCTTCTCACTGTTATTAGTACTAGAGATTTCGCTACCAGAGGTAGATCAATATCGGTGTTATCAGAACAGTACGAGACTTCTTACCTTTTCTATGTAACTCTATCTTTCTTGTGTAATATAATCTGTGATCTAATATCCGTGTTTGCGTTTTCATTAGTGACCCTTTCCGGGGCCCGCAACAGTAAGTCCAGTGAAATGTTCGACGTGTTGTTTGTTGTAATGTTGCTGGTGTACCTAGGACGCAATTGGTTTTTGTGTCGTGTCCAGGTTCTAATAAGTAGTCAGACCTATCCGATAAAATAAAACGAAGTTTTTTTCCAAGGAACGGTCATGTCAATACTGTTATATGTATGCATCACATAGACGCTGACTAAGCGTAGAGAGAAAAAGCTTGACAGCAATTGCACAAAAATGCTATGAGCTATATTGAACAAATCCTAGAGGCAACATCCCACAAAACAGCAGCTGTACGGCCACCTACCACCTGTCTCGAAAACCATCCAAATTAGACGAACAAGACATACGAGACACTACTGGAGAAGTTAGGACGAACTCATAAGCAATGTACTACTGTAGACTCCTACACATGGACGAACAAGTGTTAGGCGACCAGTTAGAACCTATCTACCACAGCACTGTACTGATACTGGATGTAGCATGGGAGACCTGCCGGGAGCGATGGACGATAGAAACAAGTGGCGAGAGAGGGCCAGGGAAATCTGTGATAGCTGCATGACACGATGATGATAATAATAATGATGGTCTAAGAGTCTATAGTTCTCAAATTTGTTGCTTTTCCTGTATGGAAATATAGAAGGGCGAGAATGAGGGATTATAGAATGATTCAATTGATGAAAACGTCAGTACTGACGCTGGCTACATAAGAAGCTTGTAAAAAATGCACGTATCAGCTTCTTCCTATGAAGAGCAGTTTCGTCTCTTTTACTCTGGCGAACTTATGACTTACATTCTTCCCAGGTGAGAATGTATGGCATCAGCTGTTATATGCCAAGAACATATTACAAGGGTCGGGTAAATGTTGGGGTGAAATTTGTTTACCGAGTTCGTGATGGAATGTAGCAAAGAAGTTTCCCGGGTGAAAACGTTAAAGGTGAAATGAAATATTTAATAAAACAAGCAAACAACAAAAAGTAACAAACAAATGAAGTTAGAGTTAAAACAGATGTCGTCTTTTATATATATTTTTTTTATTAATGAACAACAACTTGAACAGGTATTGTAAACGTAAATACTTTTATGTTATTTAAAGTGTATACTTGCTTTTCTGTCCCCAAATTCTTTGCAAGATGAAGCCGAGTTACCGTCAAGTTTTGAACTAACAACTTTCTTATGTGTTATCATAAATGGTGATGCTGCTATTGGCTCGTCACGTGATTTTTGGTCGGCCTACCACTATTTTTGGTTGTAAGATAGAAGAAAGTTCACGTGTGGGTCAAGGTCTGTTACAAATGTGGGGATTTAGGAATTAACAATAAAACTCCCAACCGGATGTTGATTCGTCGGCTGCCACATACAAAATGTATAAACGCGTCGCTACGCATCGGCTCCATGCACCCATCCGATTAGAAATCAGAAAAAAAAGAAAAATAATAAAAATTAAAATGAGAAGGATTGTAGAGTGACGAGTTTGGAGCCGGTGGGGAGAGATAAATACTCGGGATTTCTGTGAACCGAGGCAGTGAGGACAAAAGAGACCCAAGGAAGCACATAGATACCGTGATCAAGCGAGAAGTAACGTCCGCCCTCGAGTTAAGAGCTGAAACTACTTTTCTGCTAGTTCCACTACCTGACCATAAAAGAAAGAAAGAAAAAAGGAATAAGTACTCTTTAAAAACATTTTCCTCCTTTCCCCCTTTTTCCTAACATCTGACTTTCCACCACTTTGAAAATTTACTACTTGTAAAAGGGAACTTCTGAACATTCAAATCCAAGTTGACGCTTTGTTGTTTTATAAAAATTGTTTAAATTTTAGATGTTCCTTGTTTGTCTTGTTTTAAATGAAGTTTTTCTCATTGTATGTTGTAATACTCCAAACCAACCAAAAGGCCATACAAATACCGCCACTCCTTCTAATTCTGATATTGAATCATTGGACCATGTTTCAAAAAGGTATTTTATCAGCAACTTCTGGTTCTCTCTGATTAAAATTTATTCCACTATTGGGGAAGGGACTGGCCATGGATTTGCATCACCTGAAAATTGATAGTAGCTTTTGGCCTCTCAGTATTCTTAATGAAAATCTGAAAATTCAAGATGACAAGAGAGAGAGGGTGAGAAATGTTGTGTCTTCATCTTGTTGACATTAATGCCATGCCATCCACTAATTGGGTCTTGGGCAGGTAGACTTTCAAGTGCATGGAGTCAGTTGACCTCGTTGGTCTTAATCAGAGATCCTTCAAAATTTCTTTGTGACAATAGCAATTTGACCCAAAGAACAGGACTGTAGCTTCTGTAAATTTATTTTTCTATATTTATTTATTACAATCAATTTTACAAGGAGGTTTTTATTAGTTTTCAAAGTGATATCTTTTCCACGTACATTATGTTTGAAAATCTTAGATATGTTGGTGAATATCTTTATATTTCATTTCATTTCATTTTCTTTGTTTAATGGCTTATCAAGCTTTATGGGTTATTTTATGCCAAAACTATCTTTCTAGAGGTACAGTAGTGAGGCTATCTACCCCATAACTGGTGAATTTATTTAGATTCATCTTGTTTTTTGTTTTTTTTGTTTTTTTGTTTTTGCTTTTGTTTTGTTTGTTTTTTTCCTGTTGGCACAAAAGTTTAACTGCCTTTTGTCCACAAAACTTTGAGAATTCTGATTCACTCTTCGCATTTGCAAACTGAAGATTAGTTTGAACATACTGATTTGCAACAATTCTTGATTCGATGTGGATCAGTTTGTAACGTAAATTTCATATACATATACAAACATCGCACTCATATTTTTAAACCAATCAACAAACATTAGAACATTTTAGAAAAAAAAGATCCAAACAACATACACAAAATTTGCGCCCATAGATTTTTAAGCCAATCAACAAACATTAGAATATTCTAGAAAAAAAGAATCCAAACCACAATATACAAAATTCGCACCCATAGATTTTTTAACCAATCAAGTACGTTCTCCCCAAAAAACATTTATACCCGTTTTGATCCTCTTAGGAGTTATTAAAAGAAAACGATGGACCAATTCAACAGAGGTCTCGCCGCTAACAACAAGGAAACTACGTTACGCTACTGGACTGCTTCCTCACCCACCAAAACACGAGAGACGCCACGCTGTCTAGCAAAGACATTAACATTTCTACTTACACCAAAGGCGAAAGGAACAACAACAACAACAACAACATTGTTAGTTCTTTGGTACAATATTCCAGCTCAATAATAAACCTTTATTTTAATGTTATTCAGGTTTTGTTTTTGTTTTGTTCGGGAAATTACTTGCGAGGAACACCTACTGGCTACAAACTTTATTTCATACCAGCGACACATCTCGCAATATCCCCAACAAGTTTATTTTGTTCATATTCAAGTGGGTTTACCATGCTGTGTTAAAATATTCTCGACATCAGTTTTATCAAGTTTCAAGCGACTCTGTAAGTTGATCTGATTGAGTTTGGCAAGCATGACTTCACATTCACAAGTTATAGAACCTCACGCATGATGAAGCCATATCCACCTGTTGGCATTCACCCTTACTCTGGTACGGAAACTTATAATTCTACCTCTTTTATCACTTGACTCAATCGTTTGGTCACAGGTAAATCTAGCAAAGGCGCTGCGGCTCCATTAAACAGTGAAGGCGCCTTCAAGACATTTCTTGTATATCTCTTAATGATTTTACCTTTTCTGCTATTACTTCAGAAATGTTGTTCGGGAATATACATATAATTAGTCGCATATATCGCATTTCCTCAACCACGGCTTATGAACTTTGACTGCTCGGTCGTAATGCTTTCCTGAAAATACTCCATTCACTCGTCCTACAGCGATAATTTCGGATTCTATCACGATTTCCCGAGGCCAGCGTCTTTGAAACGTTTTCCCTAACATTGTTCTAAAATCACCAAGTCTTATCCCTAACCTCTTTATAAATTGTGGATTCCTCCATCTGATTCGCTGAGATTTGAGCAAATATCTTGGTTCATCACAATGATAACTAGAACTTGCCAGCAATATCAACACTTCGTTGTAGAATTGTAATCATGGTATCTATTTCATTTAAACTGCTATTAATCACAGACGAGTAACCTATAAGAAACTTTGATGGAATTTCAACTGGGGAAAGAAATTGGTTGAATCCAGTCCAATATAGTAAGATACCGTTAATGTAGGTCAAGTTGCATAGGATTTTGTAGCAGATGTGTATCATCAGACTGAAAGAGTGAAAGAGTGAAACAGGTTCAGCAAATTGCACTGGACCTTTCTTCTTTTTCCCCCAAAGTGTATCTCCGGATTCACTGGCTGCACTGACCTTTTCTTTGTTCTCTTCTCAACTAGAATATTAAAGAGACATGGTTGATTATAAGAAGAATTTGCACCGTCACTACCGGCTGGTTTTGGAATGAAAAGGTTGACACGTCATTCTGACGTTATCAAATTTATTTAATGAATACGTCACGGGGTCCGATAAAATGTGTGTGTGGGGTAATATGAATTATTCCATAGTTATGCGTTGGTAGTCGTCAGAAGAATCCTTTGTATCCATTATTTATGAAATAAAGTGAGTAACAAGTACGCACTAGTGTTATGATCTCATGTAAATTCCAATCTGGTGGGAGACATGGACACGTATTGAAATGAATAAAAATGTATTTCGAAAGGTTACATTAATATAATTTTTTGGTATTTGTCCTTAAATGTCTTGCTTGGAGAGAGAGAGAGAGAGAGAGAGAGAGAGAGAGAGAGAGAGAGAGAGTGTGTGTGTGTGTGTGTGTATTATTTTCTTTGTTCCGAGAAAAACATTCGAATTGTCAAGCTTTAAATTTCATGAAACGACAATTATCAAATCCGTTCAGGTCGATGTATCGTAGCCGCCCCAGCTACTCAAATCTAAAATCATCGGTGAAAGAAAAACGCTGAGTCAGCAAACGAAACGTAACCCTTATGTTTGCGAGTGAATTTCTGTTGTCAACCGGCCTTTTCGGAGATTGTTCTTAACCACAGGATAAAATACATCGTATTTAAAATCTCCTCTTGTTAGTATACTTAGATATCCCATTATTACTTATATTTAAAAAATGAACTTCCTGTACGCCATAACAGAATTTTCTTCACTCAAACCATAAAATAAGCAGCCTGTTAATTCTATATAAACACAGTTGCCAGTGACCAAAACAGTTAACGGTGGGCATTCGTGCTCGCCGCACCTGGCTTTTTAGCCGAGCCGTCTGACATTTGTGCTGGATGGCACTCAAGATTAAGGACAGATTCAAGGCCGAATGGCACCGGCCTTGGCTGGCCCACCTTCAAGTGGGCGATGAAGTCATTCACAAGCATTGCATACCACAAGACCTTCTGGTCTTGTTTAAGCTATGCGCTGGCTTCGGCTGGGCCATCTGCTAGTGGGTGATGACGTCAATGACAGCACTGTATTGCACAACACCTACAGGTCTAGTTTAAGCCATAAACAGGAATACGTACCTGAACTCACATTGCACTAAGTGAATTCAAGTCTCCACAGGATTATCTGGCTCATATTGTACGAAATGAGCCTATGACCAACTTAGACCAGCTGGACATGAGTCTCGGCTCGTAGCTGATCCCCCTCCCTAAACCCTCCTCTAAAAAATGACCTTGTGTCATGACTTTGTGTAAAGTCCTATCTGGTGAGAGACACAGACAAATATCTAATGAGCCCCGCCCATTCGTGGTCGGGGCACCGGCTATTTAGCCGAGCCGTCCGGCACTCGAGCTGGATAGTACTCAAGATTAATGATCAATTCGAGGCTGAATTCCGTCGGCTTCGGCTAGGCCATCTGCAGGTGAATGGCGACGTTGCTGACAGTACAGCACTTGGTTCTTGTTCAAGTTATGAGAAGGCAAACGTTCTGGACCCCCGTTATATTTAGTGAGTGCAAGACCAGCAAGGTCATCTGGCTCATATTGCACCTAGTGAACCAATTTCCCGCATAGACCTCCCCTTCCCTAAACCTCCACTATAAAAAGACTTTGTATCAAATCATGTCTGGTGGGAGGAAGCTATAAATATTCAGTTTGCGGTGGGCACACTTGCCCGGAGAGAGGGATCTGTACCTCTCCCGGCGGCGGGACATATGTCCACAGAGGCGATGGATTTGCGAACTACTACCAGTTAGCAGCCGACGTACGATCCAACCAATCACAGTAACGGACTCAATACAACCAATGCCAGTTTCCAACCAATTACTGAAGCGCTCTCAAACAGTTATTTTCTGAGCTATTTTCCGAAAGTCATAATCAGCTCTTTTTAAGAGCTAATTTTAGAAAGTCTTTTGAGGTATCACTTCTGATCTCCTCACTACGCCCCTTTGCAGATACCATGAGACGACGGCCCAGCAGCCAGCCTGCCTTGCAGCATACCAGCAGCAACAGTTCCAGCCTCAGCAAACCAGCACCTGCATTTTCATTTGCAGCAAACCAAATCATGCAACGACACCTCAGTCCACGGGCGACAAAACCTCTCGGACTGTCATTAGCACTCCGAGGCCACATCGACATACCCCCGGTTAACCAAGGACTGAATAAAACGGGACATCGATCATCTAACTTCTTCAACATATGCGTTCACATCTTCGACCGTCTCCAGCTACGTCTACGACCAGACCATTCAGCTTCACCTATGATCTGCACCAAGCACTAAGACCATCCTCGAGACCATCCTGACCTCCGGGACGGACTGTCGCCAAGAACTTATAGACAACCGAGTCTCAGCCTTTCTACAGTACCGACTTTCAATACCACAGAGACTACACAGATATTATACAGTAACAGCGATTCTACACCCATCCACACCTTTCGTGTATGATTCGCTCATTAAAAACCTAACATTTAAACTTACCAATTTTTCCTTGTCATTTGTCTTGTCCTCTGTCAATCACTTACTATTTATAAATGTTTGCGCGATTGACGCAATTTATCGACCCTGCAAAAGACGTCAGTTTGACTCCTTGTCTCTTACTCATTATTCGTTCTCTTTCAAGGGAAAAGGAAGTTGTTTCCAATTGTTCGAAACTAATTTTTGGCGTCAGCTAAAAGGCGATTTAGTATGATGAAATATTGTAATTTTTTTTTTTCATCTCGGAACCATTACAATACCGTGTAAAGAAGAAACAAACAACTTTCAGAACAAACAAATCCATTTCGATATGAAATGAAAACAGAAGAAAGAAACAGACAGATGGTATCTTTTATCAAAGTTAAGTCTTATGGGAGTGTGTATATTTACCGGTTAACCCCCTAATCCCCCAGTTATTGGTGGGGGGTAAATAATATCACTACTTTTCTTCTACAAGGATGACTTTTGCATTAAATAACCCACGAACAAAGAAAACAAACCTATATTCACCTTCTGGTCTCTCTAACCAGCCGGAGTAAAAAAAGAAGAATTAATCGTATTAGGGGTTTTGATACTCTTCCCTAATTTTCTGTTTGTGTCTTGGGGTCAGTAGTAAATATAAAGGGTTACCAGCTGTTGTAGTCTGGTTAACGCACTAAACGCAGATAGTTCAGAGAATGAATGAACACCGAGAAGTAATCGCTTCCGCCTTTTATATCCACGACTCAAAGATGTCCGAAACGGTACTTCCGTTTCTTACTAACCAATATACTACATCCCTCCCCACTTAGCTTTCAACTGCACACACACATATTTTTAATGACACCAAGAAACATCCATAGGTCCCTCCCCGGAACTCCGGCAAGAACTCCCATTACTTGTGGGAAATGTTGTCCGACTCTCGGACATAGTCACATCAACAATAGCTTCTGGATATTCCTGAGCCGCAATTTCCCCAGTTAAGGGCATGGCACTGGGCCGTTTCCCTTTTGGATCTGGTTTTCATGCTGATGTGCTGTCTTTTGGCTTTATTCTCAGCATTGTTCTTTCTTTTCTCTTTGTGTTTCTGAAAACGTGTTCTCATCTGGGTTCTGGGATGTTCATCTTCCAAGCAGTCACCGGTTGTTGAGGGGCTGCTATCTCTGTAGGGTGCAGGAAGCTGTGCAACAGATGTTGAGTGCCTTGTAACTGTTTGTTCCCGACTCCACAGAGCTTGCCTGGATACTTCTGAGCCTCTCACGACAGGTTCTGTTGGAATGTTAACACGAATATGATCGACATGTCTTTTCCATAATCGACCATCCCCTTGTTGCGTCTGACTCACCGCCGCCCTCCATTGTTCTGACTGCACTCACGTGAGGGTCACCACTTGTTGCGGAGCCGATAATCGAGTCGACCCCGCAAATGAATTTTAGTTTAATGCGTGCGAGTAGTGACAACCAAAGACAATGAAGAGGACAAAAGGCGAGATAACAGATACAACAAAAGTGACGTTTTTATTGCCGGAATTACAAACGTGTATGTAAATGTCTGTGGCAGTTGTATGTGGTCTTCAGCTAGGATGGGTTACGTCGTTAGCTGGTATGGTCGAGTTGTAGTTGTAGTTGTGCGCAGCAGGACGTTCGACGAGGGTAGCTGGCGTAAGTCGAATCGTGGAGATACAGCTGGATGTTTGATGCTGGTAAGCTGAGATCGGTCGGGTCGTTGGATGCAGCTGGATGGTCGTAGCGGGAAGCTGAGGTCGGTCAAGTCGTTGAATGCAGCTGGATGGTCGTTGCGGGCAGCTGAGGTCGGTCGAGTCGTTGGTAAATCGATGTCCCGGTTTTGACATTTCGTTGGAATGGTCGAGTCGTGGTTGCTAGCCCGTAACAGCGAGTTGTTACGTGAGCCAGATGTTGCAATGCTAGTGTAGTTCGTAACAGCGAGTCGTTACGTGGACTAGATGCTGCATTGCTAGGGTAGTCCGTAACAGCGAGTCGTTACGTGAACTAGATGCTGCGTTGCTGAGGCAGTCCGTAACAGCGAGTCGTTACGTGGACTGCATCGCCGGAGCGTCGTGGTCAGTAGCTATGGCTTTGTCATGCCAGTAAACTGTGCGGGCGTATCTTTTACAGTAGCTATAGCTTTATCGTGCCAGGTAGCTGTGCGGTCGTATCGGTGACGATAGCTAAGGCTTTGTCGCGCCAGTAAGCTGTGCGGGCGTATCGTTGGCGGTAGCTATGGCTTTTTCGCGCCAAAAGCTGTGGTGGTAGCTAAGGCTTTTCGCGCCAAAGCTGTGCGAGCGTATCGGGCGGTAGCTAAGGTTTGCGCGCCAAAGCTGTGCAGACGTATCGAGACGATAGCTAAGGCTTGCGCGCCAAAGCTCTGCACTGTCGAGCGAACAGACCAGAAGGCCGAGGCTAAGATTGGCGTTATCTTAGCGCTGTGCGGATGGTGGAGCGGTAGCTAAAGGCTAGCCCTTGCCTTTAGCGCTGCGCAGCCAAACGGACGAGCGGAACTGAGCGATGGTTAAGACTGGCTGGTCTTCGTGAGTCCTCTTCGTGTTTGCCTCCAGGCCGTCTATTTCGACTGGTCGTTTATGACCGCCAGAGATGCTCCGACCCGAAGAAGGGGACTTCTCATAGCCCTTAAAAAGGACCGTAAAAAAGTTGTTGAATCTGCCACTAGAGGTGGCGGTGAGGAGGGTGCAACCACGATAACGTAGGACCCGAGCCTCGTGGAGCCGAGTGGCCCCTGAGAGCGTCCGCGTAGACCTCTGGTATTTATCGATGCCGTTTTTAAGGTGGGCCCGGTCGCAGGGCCGAAGCCCCCACGCGTCCGGCAAGGCCAAAAATACCTTCGACCCCGTCAGCATTCCCCTTTTGGGGGCGCTTCGGGCGCCAGGCAATAACCTCCCCGATGGGGTATAAGTTTGGGGGGATGGCCCCCTGAGGCCGGAGGAAATCTCCAGTGCCAAGGCACACCCGCCAGAACCGCTCAGAGGTAAGACGGCCTACCGAATGCAACCCAAGAACTGGAGAGGAAAGGCCACACACAAACGCCCTAGAGCGTCCGCGTAGACCTCTGAATTTTCGCCGCCTGAAGCCTTTTTCATATGGAAGAAAGGGAACTCCACCTCTGTCGCGCCACATCAATAGAAAGTTCTTCTACAAAAAATGGACGCAGAAAATAAGTATTTCTTTTGCCCGATATAGGCTAGCGAAAAGTATTACTTCCATTTTTATAGAATTATTTCTGGCAGAAGTGTTTTGCAAATGTTGATAAATGTTAATTTATCCCTTTCTTAGCTGTAACGGCCAGTTGGAGTCGAAAAAGGGCTTCATCATTTCCGATCGTACCCGGATGTTATTTTTCGAGGGCAAAGGTGTAATCCGATCTGTTTACGTTCGCAGGCCGGTTGCGGCACTTTAACCGCACTCTAAAAGTCAGTGGGCCAAGTTGCTCCTCTAAAACCCCGGCCAGCCATTTTGACCTCCCTTGAAAATTCACCACACTAAGGGTATCTTCAATATGGAACATCCTTTCAACACGATTTTTATCCGTCGTTCTTTTAGCATTATCTATTTTTGTGGTGACTTGGGTAGATAGATCTGGATACACAAAGTCAAGACGTGATCAAGGCTGACGGCCCATTAGTGGCATTGCTGGTGATTGACCCGTTGTTGATTGCAGGAGTAAACGGTATCGAGCCAATACACGCAATAATCGCGTTTCCAAATCCCCAGTAACTTTTTTAATGGTTTGCACTGCACGCTCAGCCAGTCCATTCGAGGAGGGGTGATATGGTGCACATCGAACATGCTTAATGCCATTTAGGGCACCGAACCTGGAAAATTCCTTACTAGTAAAACTGCTAGCATTGTCAGGTACGATCACATGTGGACTCCCATGTGTCGCAAATGTGCGTCTCAACATCCTTTCTGTTACTGCAGAAGATGGTGATGACACATGTGCATCTATATATTTACTGTGAGCGTCGACAATCACTAAAATCCACTTGCCCTGGACAGGGCCCGCATAATCCATGTGCACTCGGAACCAGGGCCTCCCTGACCATTCCCATGGATGCAATGCACCAGCCTGAAGCATATTTGCACTATCTTGGCACATGCCAAAATTCCTCACAAACAATTCAATATCTGCATCCATCTTAGGCCACCAAATGTGACTACGAGCCAGAGACTTCATCCGAGAAATTCCTGGATGATTTTCATGTAATTCTTTCAGTAAAGCATCTCGACACTTTGGTGGAATAACCACCCGTGATCCCCATAAAACACAACCCAGTTGTTCCGATAACTCATCCTTCCTGGTTGTATATGGTTGAAAATCAAGAGATCTTTTTTCCGGCCATCCATGCAAAATCCATTTACGCACTTGTGATAACACGGGGTCTCTTGATGTGTAAAAAGCAACAGTTTTTGACGTGACAGGGGTTAAGTCAAAAGCTGACATGGAGAGTACTACTTTTTCCGGACAAGGTAAAGGCGTAACATAGTCTTCTATAGGTAGCCGACTGAGTCGATCTGCATCGGAAATTTTTTAACCAGGCTTGTACACTAGTTGATAATGATAAGTTGCTAGAACCAATGCCCAACGTTGACCTCTAGCACTTCCGGTCGGTGATATTGCACGATCCTCTTTAAAAAGCCCAAGCAATGGTTTATGGTCCGTGATGATGGTAAATTCTCGACCATAGATATATTTATGGAATTTGGAAACTCAAAAAATGACTGCTAGTCCACGTTCTATCTGGGCATAATTCCGTTCTGCCTTTGACAATGCCCTGGAGGCAAAATAAATCGGTTTTTCACGCCCGTCTTTCATTATATGCGATAACACTGCCCCCACACCCACTGGAGATGCATCTATCGTCATGATAGGTTTAAGTTCAGTATTGTAGTGAACCAAGACATTAGTTGACATTAGCAACCCCTTTGATTGCTTGAAGGCAAAGGCTTCGTCTGGTCTCCATTTCCAGAGAATTCCTTTCTGTTATAACCTGTATAATGGGGCTAAAACCGAGCTGATATTGTTTAAATACCGGAGGTAGTAATTAACAAAAGCTAAAAAAACTACTCAGTTCAGACACATTCTTTGGGGTGAGTGCTTTGCAAATTGCATTGACCTTATCTTGCGTTGGATGGATTCCTCAGAATCAATCCTATGGCCTAGGCATGAAATTGACGACTTCCTAAATTCACATTTATCGCCTTTAAGGCGGAGACTAGCATCTCGTGATCTCATAAGGAGGTGCCAGTGGTGTAATGGTTATCGTCGCAGGAATTGGACACGGCGACACGAGTTCAAATCCTGGACTGATTGCATTTCACATTGCACTAATACCCTTGGGAAAGGTATGAATCCAATTATTCTCCCTCCAGCTATGGGTAAATAGTAGGACAGACTGGGTTCTTCAGCCTTGGTTAGGCAACTAGTCTAGGAGAAGGAAAACTCTGAATTCAAACCTGTTAAACTCCGCTTAAAAATTGACCTTGTGTCATATCCTGCCCGAGCGGAGAGGTTGGTAAATAGGATCTCGTAATCTCATAAATACGGCACGCAGGTTCCTATTATGCTATGGGATACACATTTTTTCTAGTCTTAAAATAAGCAATAAAAACATACTTAAGAACATTCTAGAAATTTAGGATCAAAACCGTATTAGCATTTAAATTACATTTTTATATTTTTCAACCAATCAGCTAAAAACATAGAATAGAACATTCTAGAAAAATAGGATCGGAAGTGAACTAACAGAAAATATTTAGGCTCGAAAATAAAATAGTAAAATACAAATCTGATTGGTCAATAAATGTCTACGCGCCAAAATTTTAGGACGATTCTTTGATCCACCTGTAGGATATAAATAACACAGAGTTAGGGAGCCATACACACAAACTTACACGAAGACTAAGACAACACCACAAGCCACTAAGCCAGTAATGCAGTAGCCGATACTGTGTCCGACAAATTCCTTTCCTTCCTCAACTAAAGTTCATGACCTAACTTCAGATGGCCGCAAATCACATTCAAAAGAAAAACCCGACAAACTTTCTTTCATCAACGCGACACGCTGTCGCCACAATCATAAAACAAGACATGAACTTAATGTAAGTAAGAACGACTTATTTACGGACTCCGTTAACATACACACACCTTTAAACAAATTCATTTTCTTCTTGCCAAACTTTATTTTCCAAAAGGCCATTTACACATCATGTATTTTATTTGTTTTCATATTCTGTTATATGCATATTAAATTGTTTGTTGTTTAATGTTCGTTGTGTTCTATTCCATTTCTTTCACGCGATTGTAAAGTTTTGTGTTGTATTTGTGGTGGGAATAATTAAGAGAGCAATACCCGTAAAGTACGGACGCACATCTACTGAAATAACCAAATTACATCCATCCACCACAATGCTCTTCCATAGTTCGTCCCGAGATTAGGATGTCGTCGAGGTAAGCAACTGCTCTTGGTATTCCTTGAATCAGTTGATCAATAATTCTTTGAAATACTCCTTGCGAAGAAGCAATACCAAAACACAATCGAGTATACATAAAAAGACCCTTATGCGTGTTTATCGTCATTAGTTTTTGTGACTCTTCGTCCAAAGGAGCTTGTAAATAAGCGTCACTCAAATCCAGTCGCGTAAAATAACGTCCACCCGAGACTTTAGAATACAGATCGTCTATATTCGGAATGGGATATTTGTGTATTTGCAAAACAGGATTGACAGTCTGTTTGAAATCCCCACAAATCCGGACTTAACCATTTCTCTTTAAAACGGGGATTATAGGGGAAGCCTATTCTGAGAAACAGACTAGTTTGATAACGGAGATAGCAACCATTAGCTCAAGTTCAGCTTCCACCTTCTCTCTAATTGTTAAGGGTACAGATCTAGCCTTCATAAAACGGAGCGTGCTATTTTGTTTAAGGCACAATTTTGCTGTTGCGATTTTCAATGTACCTAAACTTGGTTTAAAAACTTCTGCAAACTCCTGATTCAAATCGGTCCGTTCAATTTGATTACAGGTAGCAGAGATATTAATTGACAACTTTTCCAGCTAATCTCTTCCAAGAAGATTTGGTCCAGATCCAGGTACAACTAGCACTCTTAAATCATACATTTTGCCCTGGTATTTGACCTTCAGGTTAGCAAGTCCATTTGGTATAATGACCCCACCTGAATAGGTCCGTAACCTCAGTATTGTACTCTTTTTAGAGAGTTTTGCTGATGGTAGTAAGTCAAACTGTCTTTTGCTTATCTGAGTCGACGATCACCCGGTATCAATTTCCATTTCGCACTGGACGCCATTTAATTCAAGTTTACACATATATGGTTTATAGTTACTCTATCTTGGAGAAAATATGTGGAAATTTGTTAAGGAACTGGTGATCCTGTTTCACCGAATATCAGCAGCCCCTTGGGGGTCACCTGGTGTCCACTATAAAAAGAGCTCTATCTGAAGATTCTTCCTCTTTTTTCCACTCACACCGCTGTTAGCAACAGAGCCATATCGTAGCAGCCCTTGACGGCAAACGTATTTGGTACCCATGTAGGACTTTACACTCCAATAAATTATTTTGGGCGGTATGCCACTTATTCCCACAAAGATGGCGGACGCTCAATATTCAATCTCGGGAAACCATTGGCCAGGAGGACCACGTGATATGCTTAAAACTAGGTCCGCGCGTAAATTCAAGTCCTGCGTTTTTGAGCCACCCACAAGACGCGTATTTTCTATAAATACGTCGTCTCCAAGCACCCTCTTCCTCTTTGACCAAATTTCTCCGCAGCAGCAACACCATGAATGGGCCTCGCAGACATTCATATACAAGGACTATGAGACGCTTTCCCGTCTCTGAGAAACTGCCTGTTTCTAACCATAAAAAAAGGACATTTTAAACTTGCAATTCTTTTTGTAGCTTAGTTGTGTTACATACACACACACACGCGCGCGAGTTCACACATATATACACACTATTATTTTGTTAGTAGAGTTAGTAATATTTTTATGTATCAGTGTAAGATTTAATTGTTGTAGAATATAAATTTGTTTTTGTTCGTCGCCTTGTTTTAAATGTTCATTTTGTCCGCGCCGTTTTACAACCATTATTTGTTTCATATCTTTTACTCATTTATTTCACTGGTTTCCTTCATTTACCACTTTATCCATGTGCCCATAATATGCTTATTCTACCTTAATTCTAAAATACCAAACTCTATATCAAAACCTCAACATAAACGTGTGGGAAATATTAAACCTTATTCAATATACATAAACTCAACGTAATATTGTCGGGAAACTTAAATAATTTCAGTCCTACCTATACCCTCATCACCAGCCAGGAGCCAAGAGCGACGAACATACGTTCTGAGATAAAAGGAACCAGGATCACAGCTAAGTTCCCACAGGCATTTTATCTGCAAAACCCAACCCTACAGAACACTACATAACCTAATATTACAACCTTACAACCTGACCTAAGCCTCACAAAACCTTACCTAACCTTATTCTTATACACTTACCCCCTATCAGAACATTGAACTCTTACAAATTCGTTGTTTGTTCCAATTGGTGTTTAAAACCCTGTTGATTGTTGTATATAAATTTTGTTACACAAAAAGTCGTTCGTCTCCTTTCTTCAAAAGCTGCCACCCATCTCCCTACTGCGGTCGAAGTACGGTTTATTCTTTTACAAAACGTAGGAATTAAACCGGGCTTTTCGGGGCTTATAAAAATTCCCATATAGTTGCAGATAAAACGCGTATTGCAATTCTAGCAAATAAAAACGCAAATTGCAGGAGTTGGGCGACTGGTTTGAAGTAAGGAATTAAATACAAAAAAAAAAAAAAAAAAAGCAAGAGAAATTACCTCCTTTAAAATTAAAGAAAAAATAATAGAACATGATATTCAGTATGGCTGAATTCAAAAACCTTAAAGGAGTAAACACTCAGCTGGCCTCTAGGGACCTCCTTAAAAGAATATTACTTCGGGTCTTTAACTACCTACAGATAGGAGAAAGTTTTTAAAAATCTCTATTCCAAGTAGAAAAAGAACGGGTTAATGCTTGGTCGAAAGAGATTAAAACTCTTAACACCAAAATTTATGACGCCTGTGTAAAGGCGGACATAGACTTAACTCGAAGTGGCTACTTGGAAGACGAGGAAGCGTAGTCAAGTTACCAACTTGAAGTCAACCGTAAACTGGACGACGGTGAGTACTCGCTCACCCAACCCCCCCCCTCATAGTAGCAGCAGTAAAAATGAGGGTAAGGAAGGAGACCCGTCCATTCTTAACATGCACACTTATATTCCTCCACCGCGACTACAATGTCCGAAATTCAGTCGGAGAATGTCTAACAAATTTAAATTTAACAATTTCCTGGCACAGTGTCTCTTCAGTGAGTTCGGATAAGGCCAAATTGTCTCTTTTAAAGAGCTATTTGACTGGTTATGCGGCTCAACTAATTTCTCGTTTGACTTTAGAGGAGGCTAATTATGAAGTCGCCATAAAGTTGTTAACAGAAGAATTTCTGGATATACCTCTAATTGTGGACGAGATATTCAAACAATTGTTAGACGCTTCTCCCAAATACGACGCGAATTTCATCAACGTGAAACAATTTTTGTTTGAGATACGTGCGGATTTATCAGAGCTAAGAATATCATATAACCTGGATTTTTTTCAGGAAGAAACACCAAGATTCAGAATTATTAGCCACATAGTATTCGCTAAATTACCGACCATTCTCCAAAAGGAATTGGTGCATAAAGTTGGCACTAATTATCCAACTATAAAAGATATATTCGATAACTATAACGAGAATATTAAAACACTAAGAAAAACCAGCAGAAAAAACAATTTTAACCTGAAAGGAATAATGCCTATCCAAGCAAGGGAAAAAACAATAATCCCAAGGCAGAGAGTAAAGACATCTCTGCACTGGAAAATTTCACCACAAGGGCGGACAGACTTCCCAGTTGCTGCAAACTTTGCAAAAAAGAGGGTCACCCTATGAGTCGCTGCTCGATATACGCTAGTGCCCAGACTAGACAAGCTAGGTGCAGGGAATTAAACATATGCACACTGTGTACTAGCACCAGACATAAAACTAAGGACTGCCTAGGGAAGCGGAACAGGTTGCCCTTCAAATGTTCGCTATGTAACTCAAGAAAACATGTAACCCCACTTTGTGACAAGGCGGAAGAGGAAAAGAATTCAGCATTGTCCATTAATGTGTGCACCAGCTCTCGCACCCTTAACCAACCCTTCATCCTACCTATGATATCATTTCAGTGTCCCAGAGCAGACAGAAACACAACGTCAACTGTTTGCTTGATACCGGCATCCAGAGGTCATACTTTTCCAAGGGGGTGGCAGAAAAATTAAAATGCAAAAAGCATTCCCTCACCCCAGGGAATTATGAAGTAAACATCTTCTTGGGCACGAGGAAGAAGAGATTAGAAGAGGTTGTACTGGGTATTCAAGTGGATAAGGATCGAACCTTTCACCTACCAGTCCTAGTGGACGAGGATTTCGACATAAACCTGAATATTGACTATTTGGGCGAGGTAAAGAAAAACTTAACAATTCAAAGCATAAATTAGCCTTCACAGATAATGGCAGCGATCATGTACGCGTATATGGACTCATAGGAGTCGTTATAATCCAGTTCATGGACATGAAGATCATCAAATGCATGAATGGAAAAGCCTGGGAATTCCCTACAGGCATCGCCCCCCCCCCCCCGGGGGTAACAGTCGTCATTTCCTCTACCAGGAACAGATTGCCCGGGCGAGAGCTAGGAAGAGTGCTCCGGAGAACAATTACCTGACCATCATTACAGGTTATTCTTCCTGTCCTGAGGAGCGAGTAAATTTTGTTTTAACCCCACCACCAAAAAAAAAACTTATCCGGATGCGTTTCCAGAATTTTCTAATGAAAGCTCGGTTGAACACGACCTGGAATGCTTGAGTCCAAGAAGCAAAGACTTTGTAAAATCAACAGTATTCTACACGATTTCGGATGGAGGGGTATTACCTATCATACCCTTTAATCAATTTTTTAAGTTGGAAAGTTGATAAAAGCTAGAGAGTTTGCATTCAAATTCATACACAAGGCTAGACAACTAAATGCTTCAGACCCAGGGCACAATGCAAGGATTCACCTTTTCAAAATAATGCAACAGCAAATATTTCAAAAGGAAATTACTTACCTAAAGGACCTCAGAGACACTCCTCCCGACCTTGTAAAGAACTTTAATATATTCTTAAATGATGAAGGAATACTAAGAATGGATGGCAGGATAGCTCAAACTTCAATGTACGAGTACGAATAGATATATCCAATTATTCTAGCCAAGTACCACCCCTTAACAGAACTACTGATCACCGATTTTCATGAGAGATGCAAGCATCTAGGAATCAATGCCACGCTGACAAAGCTAAGGCTTGCTGGATTTTGGGTGCCACAAGCTAGGCAGGCAGTGAAAAAAGTAATCTCGAAATGCTTCACATGCAAAAAATTCAATAACCTAGCATTCAAATACCCCAAAATAACCAACCTACCAAAGCACAGGGTCAATTTTATCAAGCCATTTAAGCAAACAGGGATCGATTTCACTGGGCATGTATGGGCGAAACAGAGAGAGAACACAAAAAAAAAAATGTATATTCTGATTTTTACTTGCTTAAATGTAAGGGTAATACACATAGAGATTGTGGAAGATATATCGACAGCTGCATTTGTCCATGCATTAATCAGATTTTCGAATATTTATGGTGCACCCTCCTACATCTACAGCGACAATGCCAGATCTTTTAATGCAGCTCTGGGGGGGGGAGATATTGTGGAACACCATGTACATTCTACCAACTTTGAAAATAAATTTAGAAGCTACCAAATCAAACACATTAAAATACCCTTACATTCTCCTTGGGTAGGTAGCACATGAGAGCGCTTGATCCGGGTAGTAAAGTCATGTCTATACAAAAGCATCGGGCGATCCAAAATAAAATATTTTGACCTTCTGACCCTACTCACAGATGTCCAGAATGCCATAAACTCCAGACCCCTCACTTATCGATGTTCATCTGATAGTGAGTTACAAATGATCACTCCAAATTGTTTTTTGCATCCAAATACCAATAGTAGACTTGTGGTGCGATCTAACATCCAAAATGTGAGAGAAACTGAACCCCACCCGGTAAGGACCAACCTCATCAAGACCTTGGAGCTACGAGAAAAAATATTAAAAACGTTCCGAGATATGTAGTATGAAGAATATCTGCTCGGCCTTAAAGAAAATTGCAAAGATCTACATGAGATGAATTTCTCTAACAAAATTAAATTGGATGATGTAATCCTCATAAAAAAATCCCTTGAAGCCTAGACCTTATTGGCAGCTTGGTAGGGTAGTTGAACTCTTTCCTGGAAATGATAACAAGATTCGTTCGGTTCGGGTCAAGAGAGGTGATGGAATCACTCAAACATATTCAATAAAATACCTGTACCCATAAGAATTGTCACTGAGCCACGACTACCACCCTCTCACGCCTGAATTGGAGGAAACAGAGAAGGATACCGCCCAACTCTACCATAAATGTGCCTGCGACAAAGGCACATCTGTCAGTAACGCTGTACCTCGGAAAAGATCAACCCGCTTAAAAAACAGAAAAATCGCCCGAATGATCCATCTGAACATTCTTTCTCTTTTTTCCACTCCCACCGCTGTTAGAAACAGGGCCATATCGTAGCAGCCCTTGACGGCAAACGTATTTGGTACCCTCACCATCACCCGGAAGCCAAGAGCGATGAACGTACGTGCTGAGATAAAAGGAACCAGGATCACAGCTAAGTTCCCACAGGCATTTTATCTGCAAAATCTAACCCTACGGAACCCTACATAACCTAATCTTACAACCTTAAAACCTCACCTAAGCCTCACAAAACCTTACCTAACCTTACTCTTATACACTTACCCCCTATCAGAACATTGAACTCTTACAAATTCGCTGTTTGTTCCAATTGGTGTTTAAAACCCTGTTGATTGTTTGTTGTATATAAATTTTGTTACACAAAAAGTCGTTCATCTCCTTTCTTCAAAAGCTGCCACCCATCTCCCTACTGCGGTCGAAGTACGGTTTATTCTTTTACTAAACGTAGGAATTAAACCGGGCTTTTCGGGGCTTATAAAAATCCCCATAAATAAGAGCATATGGTGTGTCTCTTGTATGTAATGCAACATGTTTCCCCATTGTTTATTTTTACAATGTCTGGAAAAATGTTTTTTTATTGTTGCATTTAAAACACGTCTTTCCCCGTGCTGGACACTGTGAGCATCTCTTGTGCCATTTTCCACCGCACCCAAAACACATTTTTTTTCTTTTGTAATTCAAATGCATTAGATTCTGCACACATTTTATTTACTTCATCCGTCTCTTTTTCTTTTATATGCGCAACATTAGCCATCACTAATTCCATAGCTTTAGCCATTTTATCAGCTTCTTCTAGCAACTTGTCTTCAGACAATAGTTTTTCTTGAATTTTATCGTCCTTTAACCCATACACAAATTTTTCATGCAACGCCCTTTTAAAAAACGACCCAAATTCGCATGTAGAAGCCAAATGTTTAAGGCGAACAAGAAAATTAGAAATTAACTCACCCCCCTCTTGTTTAGCATTGTAAAACTTGAAACTCACTGCGACTACAAGATGTTTAGGTTTAAAATATTCCAGCAACAACTGTGTAATTATTTCCTCCAAATATTTGTCGCTTGGTTTTTGAGGGGTACATAAATCCTCCAAGACTCTGTACGTCTTTTCTCCAATTGCACTAAGCAAAATTGCTTTGCATTTTGTTTGGTTTCCACATCCGATATCGTTTACGATAAAAAAAAACAAAAAAAACTGTTCCACACGGTCCAGGTAAGTCGAGATATTTCCTGACTCGGTGCAGAATTCCTCTAAGTGTTCGATTAATGGCATTTTTTGAGTGAGAACAAATCCTCGTGGCCAAATGTTGTAGTCTGGTTAATGCACTAAATGCAAATAGTCCAGAGAGTGAATGTACACCGAGAAGTAATCGCTTCCGCCTTTTATATCCTCAACTCAAAGATGGCCGAAACGGTGCTTGCGTTTCTTACTAACCAATATACACAGCAGCAATTGATTAAAAAAAAGGGTTCGTTTGAAAGTTAGACGACGAAACTATAACGAGGACCCTATATATATATAGTCATCCACAGACAGATCTGTTTCGTTCTATCAGAACTCATCAGTGTGGCCAAACATTAACTTCCCGTAGCTGGGATCGAAACCCGGTTGACTCAAACGCCAAGCCAAGCCTCTAACCATTCAGCCATGAGAAGCTATTAGCTGCGAAGTAAATTTTAAACGGTTATGAATCACAATTACTATTGTTTACATACATCCGTTCAACGGCTACCGAGACCTCAATTCATATATGAAGAGGCTTGCAATAAACGCTAATGGCAACACGATTGCTTCTTCGCCAGAGAACTCAACCTTACGGGGGTAGGGGAGTATATATCTCTATAGACATCCACAGACAAATCTGTTTCGTTCTATCAGAATTCATCAGTGTGGCTAGACATACTAGCTTCCTGTAGCTGGGATCGAAACCCGGTTGACTCAAACGCCAAGCCAAGCCTCTAACCATTCAACCACGAGGAGCTATTAGCTGCGAAGTAAATTTTAAATTGAATAAGAAATTTAAAAAGAAAATAGCATTTAAAATAAAAACAAAATAAGCACAAAATAAGATAAATACAAAGGAGGTCTCAGACAGGAATTGCGGTCAGCGCATGCCTGAAAAAGATCGGTCTCCTGGCACGAAAAGAAACTCTCTATTACATCTCTTTACATCGTTCTATGGAGTAGACAACTTTTTCCTGGTTCGGGAAGAACGTTCCCACCACAAAATTGTTGCAGACTTGTGAAATAAAAATTGAGTTTAAAAGTATCTCTATCTTTGTCGCACTGCTTGTACGGATTTTCCTGACTCTCTCTCTCTCTCTCTTTCTCTCTCTCTCTCTCTTCGTTCATATCAAACTTTGCTCTCGGCAGGTCTTCCAAACTATATCCCGTGTCTCTACAGAGCTGATGTAAATAAGTTCTTGCTAGTCACCCAACACTGGCACGTCTATATATAAGGGTCCATAAAATAACGTCACTTGCTTCTCCAGCAGTGTCCAGCATGTTTAGTTCGTCTTACTATGATGGTTTTTTGAGATGGAAGGCAAGTGGCCGTACAGCTGATTTCCAGGATTTGTTCAATATAGTTCGTAGCATTTTTTAGTAGTTCCCATCTAGCTTTTTCTCTATGCGTTTTGTCAGCGTCTAAGTGATGCATCCATACATTAGTATTGACACAATCACTGCTTGGAAGAAATTCTGGTTTATTTTATCGGATAGACCAAACTTCTATATGATCGATAGCCTACGGTAGCTGTCCACGCCGTCGTTTAGAGCATATTAACATCACTTTCAGTAGATGAGACACTGCTGTCGAGGTACGTGAACTTGTCTACTAATTTCAGAGGATCGCCATTTAGAGTGGAGATGGTTCCTTTTCGTTTAAAACACATGTACTCCGTTTTATTTGCGTTCACGTGGAGGCCAATGCCTCCTACTTTTTGCTCTAGGCTATGCAGCAGGGATTCGGCTTACGTGTAGGTGTATTTGTAAGAAGCCCAATATCATTTGTGTAGTCTGTGTACGTTATAGTTTCTGCGGGATATCCTCTGCTTCTTGCATTTTTTAGTGTAAAGCCATTTTCTTTTATAAGATCCATCTACGTTCAAAGAACGTAGTTTTGGCAGATTATAAACAAATATAGTGCTAATGTATTTCCTTTATAGGACTTACACTCCTATAATTTAAAATGGGCGGTATGCCACTTGTTCCCGAAACGAAGATGGCGGACGCACATAAACACCTGGCTCATCAGGCTCACATTGCACTAAGTAAGCCGATGAGCAACACAGATCAGCAGGGTTCGAGCCTCGGCTTGTTCTCGTCCTCCTCCTCCCCTTTATCCCCAATTTAATCAGCCTTCGGGTTTTTGACCTTGTGTCAAACCTTGTCTGGTGGGAGACATAGGCAAATAATCGGAGGTCCCTGGACGCTCTCAGGAGCTCGTTTGGGCTCCGCAAAGGAACAATGGCAGACTTGAGTCCTTTAAGGCTCCTAGTTTCAACTAGGCTACCTCCGGGTGGGCGAGCAGCATTTTTGTCTCCTTGGAACATCTTGTATGGCACTAGACCTCACGTCTAGTTTAAGCCGTAAACTGGCATACGTGCCCAGACCCGTCCTTGGGCCCGTGAAACCACCTGGCTCATCAGGCTCACATTGCACTAAGTAAGCCGATGAGCAACACAGATCAGCAGGGTTCGAGCCTCGGCTCGTTCCCGACCTCCCCCTCTCCTTTATCTCCTTTACCTTCTACGATCGTCAAGCTGCATTCTACGACTCAACCGACAGCTACCCGCATCAAACATCTAGCTGTATCTCCACGATTCGACCTACGCCATCTACCCTCATCGAACATCCAGCTGCGCACATCTACGACTCGACCATTCCAGCTATCGACATCACCCATCTAGCTGAAGACCAAATACAACTGCCACGGACTTTACACACACGTTTGTAAATCTGACAATAAATCGTCACTTTTGTTGTATTTGTTACCTCGCCTTTTGTTTCCTTCTTTGTCTTTGGCTGTCATTACTCGCATACATTAAACTTAAAACATTTGCGGGGTCGACATGCTTATCGGTTCCGTAACAGATTGTTTATGTGCGTCCGCCATCTTTGTTTCGGGAACAAGTGGCATACCGCCCATTTTAAATTATAGGATTGTAAGTCCAATATGCACCCCTCCCGCAGATTGATAAACATTGAAAATATTTTTCAATATGTTCTCTAACGTGGAGACAAATGTACGTGACTGTTGACTTTGTGTTGATGAATGCAAGTGTATTTTTCAGCGGGGAAGTTCGTTCGCACTTTTTTGGCATTCCTTGTGGGCACAAGGTGTATGTCCGTGCTGATTTTATGAAGGTTACAGCAACTACGCTATGTTTAACTCAATTCGCTGGAATAATGTCTTACGTATCTTGTGTTAGGCTCATTTTAGGATGTGTTGATATTTGTAGCTGTGGAAACTGTTTTTGATTGAGAATTCCATAGAGGTTGTGTTGCGTGCAGTTGAATGAAGCGACTGGTTAATTTATGTTAAATTTAGTTTCGTGTCGAAACGGTAATATGGAATTGAAGTCTAGCTGTTGGTTGTTTGTGCTTTTCCCATGTATCTGGTTTTTAGCGTTGCACGTAGGCACGAATTGACAACGCCTCAGATTTTCTTGGTGGTGTGCACAGTTATATGGCTATCATAATTCCTGTTGTACTGAAAATTTTCGAAGTTGAATGTTGGATAATGAAATGTAGTGTCAGCCTGAAACAAGTTTCCTTCAGAGTTTTTAGTTGTTGAACGTCTGAGTATTAGTGTCGATTTTTTAAAGATTTGTTTGTCTTCGTTTTCGTTAAATCAAACTTTCAGATGTCTAAGTAGTTTTTGTGATTTCTGTTTGTTTTGAGGGCTAGAGCTAACGTTGTATCCGGTCTTTATTGGGTGCTTTTTGACATCGTTACTCTGTCACTCAAGGATATTTTGTCGAAGTATGAAGATAGTAAGTGAATTGGCTTGCATTTTGTAATTTGTTTGTATTGGTTCCGAAAATGTCGGTAATTTTTGGCTGAAGAATGTCGCGTGGTCCTCTTCTTCCTTGACGAAGTTCTGTGTGTTGTCCCACTGACAAGTCGGGTAGTAGTAAAAGAAAGTGTTTGGTGGCCAGTAAGATTAGACGGGTAAAGTAAAAGAGTTAAAAGGTTACCTTGTTTTGGTAGTGGGGAAGTGAAAAATATGCCTCGTGTTAATATCAGCAGTAGGTCAATATTTCTCTCCTCGTGCGCTGTGAAATGAATTCTGCCGTCCTGTTTCTGTATAGGAATTTTAGCTTGAAACTTTTTTGTCTAAATTTCTGCATGTAATTGTTATAGTATATAAAACCTTGAATATTTTCGAACAGGATGTTCAATTATTCAAAGAATTTGCATGTGTTCGCCGCTTTCATTTCTCAAGTCCATACGCCGTAACAAAAATATCCCCATGTTGCCTTTGAAATGAGTGAAATTTGTTCATAAATGTTCCGAATGCTTAGGAAATTTTATATGCTCATCTTAGGTCGTCGGGTTGACATTTGTGGTTTTGATATTTAAGTTCCATTTTGTAGGGGTAAATTTAATTTGTTTTTATATGTGGTTGTGAGTTCTCACAAGTCGGAAGGTCACCAATTTGTAAGGGGACATGTTATTTGGAGATATGTTTGGTTCCCCAAAATTTATGTTGGTTTTTGGTATATGTTTAGCTTTATGTAGTTGGTGTTTAGAAAAAGGCACATGGAGGCAACTGTAGTAAAGATGTGTAAACGATATGAAACGGCGCGGACAAAAGGAACATTCAAAACAAGGCGACATAAACAAAACAAATTTATATCTCGACAATACATACAATGAAAACATTTAAAACATTACTATAGTTCTATTACTGTTCGTGAAATAATCCTCTGTGTGTGTGGGTGTGTGACTAACACAACTAAAACTACAAAAAAAGAAGTAAATAATGAAAGTGTCCTATTCATGTTGACTACGTAGTTCTAAATATTCGTTTCTTTCTGTGTTTCGACGCAATTGCTGTTTTTGAGGCCGGAAAAAGTCTCACCGACAAAGTATAATGTGGAAAAGAGTGTTTGCATGGCTTATACATTTTGTGGCGTTTGACGGCTATTGGTGAATATGAGAGAGTGATAGTATTCTCTCTGGAAGTCACACTGGAAGTCACACTGGAAAGAGTGTGTTAATCCTGAAAGTGAAAATGTAAAAAAGAGGAAGAATATTTGAAGACGAAGTATTTATAGAAAATACGTGTCTTGGAGTCGGCTCCAAAAACGCGGGACGAAATTCAAATGAGGACGTCGTTTTAAAGACTGATCACGAGGTTCTCCTGGCCAATGGTTTCCCGAGACTGGTTTGCCGCGACCTGCTCACAAATATAAACAGATCGGATAACTCGCTCGCCCTAGAAAAATTTCATCCGTGTACAGCCGGAAATGACGAAGCCCTTTTTACGACTTTCTCCCGTTACAGCTAAAAAAAGGGATAGATTAAATTTAACAATATTTACAAAACACTAATGCCTGAAATAACTACGAAAATGGAATTATTGTCTTCGCTAGCCTATATCAGGCTAAAGAAGTACTTTATTTCTACACCCATTTTTTTTATAGAAGAACTTTCTATTTACGTCCCCGGCAGAAATGGTGTTGCCATCCATTTATATAAACAAGACTTCGACGGAGAGTAAATTCGGAGGTCTCACGACGCTCTTTCGGGGCGTTCATGACCTTACCTCTCCAGTTGTTGGATCTCATTCGGTAGGCCGTTCCACCTCCGGATGGGTTGGGTTTATCGCCCGGCGCCTGAGGCGCCTCGAAAAGGGGAATGCCGATGGGGTCCGAGGCATTTTTGGAACTGTCTGACGCGTATGGGCTCCGGCCCTGCGACAAGACACACCTTAAACGGCCTTGTGGCACATTCTTACGCTGGTGGGGCGTAGGATAAATAACGGAGGCCTCACGACGCTCTTTCAGGGCGTTCACGACCTTACCTCTCCAGTTGTTGGATCTCATTCGATAGGCCGTTCTACCCGCGGACGGTTCTGCCGGGTGTGATTTGGTACTGGAGATTTCCTCCGGTCTCAGGGGGCCATCCCCCAGGCTTTAACCCCCTTTGGGGGGTAGGTTTATTGCCTGGCGTCTGAGGCGCCCATAATAAGGGGAATGCCGACGGGGCCGAAGGTATTTTGGGCCTTACCGGACGCGTGTGGGCTTCGCTCCTGCGACCGGACCTACCTTGAAAACGGTCTTGTGCTATATTCGTGCATTGGTGGGACGTATGATAAATAACGGAGGAAGTGCCCGTGGTGTAATGGTTTTCGTCGTAGGAAATGAACACGGTGACACAAGTTCAAATCCTGGACGAGACTGATTACATTTCACATAGCACTAATACCCTTGGGAAAGGTATGAATTCAATCATTCTCCCTCCAGCTATGGGTAAATAGTAGGGCAGACTAGGTTCTTCAGCCTTGGTGAGGCAACTAGTCTAGGAGAAGGAAAACTCTGAATTCAAACCTGTTAAACTCCGCTTAAAAATTGACCTTGTGTCATATCCTGTCCGAGCGGAGGGGTTGGGTAAATATGATAAATAACGGAGGTCTCCGGACGCTATCAGGAGCCCGTTTGAGCTCCGCATAGGAACAATGGCAGACTTGAGGCCTTTAAGGCTCCTAGTTTCGACTAAGCTATTATCATACCTCAGTGGCAAGGGAATAGATGTACATATTTTTATTTTATCTATTTTTTTTTTTTAAGTTGAGGAATTAATATTGCGGTGGGGATTACGGTATTCACTGCTGATGAGACCTAATAAGATCGAAACAGCTGTTCAGTGTTCCCGTATATCGTGCGTAGGTGTTCGGCGGATTTTCTGGTCGGGGTTATTCAATTCACAACCATAGTAATGTTTTAAATGTTTCATTGTATGTATTGTTGAGATATAAATTTGTTTTGTTTATGCCACCTTGTTTTGAATATTCCTTTTGTCCGTGCCGTTTCATTTCGTTTACACATCTTTCATATAATTACTTCATTTACTACCGTTATCTCCATGTGGCTTAAACACTAACAACTAACCACAATACAAAACCAACATTAAATTTTGGGGGACCAAACATATCTACCAAAACAGAATATCCCCCTACACCTTGCAGAACTCCCGCAACAATTTCAAAGAAGTCTGTGTGTCTCCATCCGGTGATCCAACTTTTACTTTCATGTTTCTATATAGCTGTAACAGTTTCTTTGGGGTTGGAATTATTTGTGCCATATTTCCTCTATGTATAGAATCAAATGGCTAAAAGAAATCTACCAACAATAGTGCTTTCTCGATGTTTTTTTGCACAAAATCCTTCAATAATTCGACGGCTAGTTAGAATCTGTTATGTGGAAATATATGTATGGACTGGAATCCATGGTTCACTCACTTGGCTTTTTTTAAAACTAAATTTGGATTAACGGTTTAGGAGCTTTCACCGAACAAATCTAAAATAACCTTATTGAGAAAAGTCCTATATTGCGGTTGAAAGGTCTTTTGATATAAGTCGAGAATCCCTTATAAAATGGAAATTGTTGTGTGAAGACTTTCGTCAAAGCATGGTACCGTGTGTTGTACGACACGAGTTTGTTGGGACGAGAGTTCCCTGTCAAGAAACGTACACACACACACACACACACACACACATTGTGTGTTTCTCGTTGTCGAGACAGTACCGTAGAGAGAGTTTGACTTTGCTGCGCCGTTTTATATGCTATTTTGGTCACGCCTCCAATCGGCTATTACAAGTACTATTTCGAAGGCAAGAGATGTAATCCCTACAAAAGTTTCGAAATATTTAGATTATTCAAAATTATCAAACTAGAGATGAGCTACGAAAAACGAATTTATTCTCTTTTGTTTTTACAGTTCAAAATAATCTTATCTACCGAACCGTAACAAATAATTTCATCTACCGAGCAGTAATAAAACCACCGTATCCTACTGCAGGTCTATCTTCGATAATATTACCCATTGAAAATAACAACCAGAAAAGCTTTAAATTTACCTTTGAAAGCAGCAGCATAAAATTTGTTTTTCTTACTTTTTTTATCACTCGAACAATTCGAATCTGTAAATCTGTAAACAGTGCGTAATAGATTTTTAATGAAATCCACTATTTGTTTATATTTGTTCAGGAGTTGTTCAAATAGCTGCGTAATTTTGTGAACTTTCCAAATTCTCCCATTCATCCACATACTACCAGATTTACTCAGCGTGTCCAGGGTATCAAATATGGCGAAAATAATAATTTTATTTATTTATGATTCTTTCTGCAGATCATCTCGGAGATAGCTTTGTGGGGATTGTATGTAATTTGGTTATTTCAGTAGATGTGCATTCATACTTTACGGGTATTGCTCTCTTAATTATTCCCACCACAAATACAACACAAAACTTTACAATCACGTGAAAGAAATGGAATAGAACACCACGAACATTAAACAACAAACAATTTGATATGCATATAACAGAATATGAAAACAAATAAAATACATGATGTGTAAATGGCCTTTTGGAAAATAAAGTTTGGCAAGAAGAAAATGAATTTGTTTAAAGGTGTGTGTATGTTAACGGAGTCCGTAAATAAGTCGTTCTTACTTACATTAAGTTCATGTCTTGTTTTATGATTGTGGCGACAGCGTGTCGCGTTGATGAAAGAAAGTTTGTCGGGTTTTTCTTTTGAATGTGATTTGCGGCCATCTGAAGCTAGGTCATGAACTTTAGTTGAGGAAGGAAAGGAATTTGTCGGGCACAGTATCGGCTACTGCATTACTGGCTTAGTGGCTTGTGGTGTTGTCTTAGTCTTCGTGTAAGTTTGTGTGTATGGCTCCCTAACTCTGTGTTATTTATATCCTACAGGTGGATCAAAGAATCGTCCTAAAATTTTGGCGCGTAGACATTTATTGACCAATCAGATTTGTATTTTACTATTTTATTTTCGAGCCTAAATATTTTCTGTTAGTTCACTTCCGATCCTATTTTTCTAGACTGTTCTATTCTATGTTTTTAGCTGATTGGTTGAAAAATATAAAAATGTGACTTAAATGCTAATACAGTTTTGATCCTAAATTTCTAGAATGTTCTTAAGTATGTTTTTATTGCTTATTTTAAGACTAGAAAAAATGTGTATCCCATAGCCTCTAATTGCGGAATAAAAGAGGTTGTATTTGTAAGCTCCTCTCATCAGTATTTAGCGAAGAAATATTGTTACGTTGTTTCTTCGCTAAGTTTTAAGGTAAATAAATGAGAGAGAAGACGAAGATCCTGTAAGGTTTTTATGTGAAGGTTTTAATGGCACCGTGGAAAAGGATTTACGCTTATGCAGCAAGTATCGTAGGAAGGAAGGGAGGAAATGGAGTTGAGAAGGCATTTTAGCTGCTAAATGCCTGAGCGAAATGTGCATCGTTAGGGTTAAGGCATTGTGTGAGTGAGATATGGTCGCCATAGGTGTTGCAAAAGTCGTGTTTGCTGGTTAAGGACAGGAATGATGTAGTCACCCATGAATGTGTAGTCCTGGTTGTTGTGGGAGAGAAGCAAGTCTCCAGAAAATGTTGCCCAGGGATGAAGTAGCTGGATGTCTGAGCGAAATTTTGCGTCGCAGCCGACATAGCCAAAGTTGGAAGCGAGTTAAAGGTGTTCCAGTGTGTGGCAGATTGAATACATCTAATTCATATTCAACTGGGAACCCTTGGTCTAAGAGAATAGACCCAAGAGGTCCATAAATTAGATGGCTTTCTTCATGGTGTCGTGATGCTGCTGCTATGAAGAGAGCGGACAGTAAGTACTTCTGTCCTGTTCGAAAATGTTCTGAGGAAGAGAGTGCTTGGCGGGCTTTCCCCGATTTGGTGCTGCCCGGAAAAATGATCCGGGCTGAAAAGGATCAGTCATCCTCATTGGGTGAAAATATGCGTCGACTCTAATGGTAAAATTAATTTACGCGCCAAGCAAAAATACGAAGTTCTTTCTGCTGCAAGTATATTGAGATATTTCATTATTGCTCATATTTAAAAGAAATTTACGCAAGTCATAACCAGCTCTTTTAGGAGCTATTTCAGAAAGTCTTTTCAGAGTCTCCTCACTGCACCTCTTTGCAGATACCACGAGACCATGACGCAGCAGCCAGCCCACCTTACACCAAACCTGCAACACCTGTTCCCACAACACAAAGCTGCTGATACTTACAGCACCAGCTCCTGCACCACCAAGCAGCAGACACTTGCAGCACTAGTTCCAGCGTCAGAGAACCAGCACCTACATTTCCAGATCGGCAGCAGACCTCTTCCATTGCAGCAGACCAGATCATGCAATAACGCCTCAGAGTATCCAGCCTCTGTAACATATACGTCCACCTCTTCAACTGTCTCCAGATTCCTGACCATGCAGCTATACCTATGACCTGCACCATGTACTGAGTCCATTCTGATCTTCTAGACTCGCTGTCGCCAAGAACATTTAAACAGCCAAGTCTGCGCCTTTCTACAGCACGGACTTTCAACACTATAGAAACTACACAGACATTTGTACAGCAACAGCGATTCACACCTTTCGTGTACGATTCACTCAATAAAGTCCGGATATTTTAAACTTACCCTCTTGTCATTGTCGTTTGTCTAGTTCTCTGTCGATCACATCATTTTTAAAAGTTTGCAAAATCGAAGTCCTCACACATCATCAGTTCAACAATAAACCGAAACATGGTTATTTTTTTCGAAGAAAAGCATATTTATCAAATATTTGTCCAACAAAAATACTTGAATCAATAAAGCGAAAAAGGTTTTCTTATAAATCAAATTAATATTAATCTTTCTATTTATTCAAAAAATATTTTGAATGTTTTATTCCGAAAATTAATCTTTGATATTTAGCTGGAACGAAATGTTAATTTAGTTTTAGTACGGTTCTCATACAAAATCCGATAAATTAATTTTACAGACCCCGCATGAAGTTGAAGGTAAATATTAATAAAATCATTAGTTTCCTCGTAAAAAATTATCTCTGTTGATGCTGATGGAGATATTGAACGGCAATGATATTAATTTCTATAACGAACAAACTTTCTCTTTTTTATAGATTTATATTCTAAAAAGCGAGTCCATGTTTTCATTGAAAATGATACAATTTTGTATTTTTTCGAAGAGAAAATACATAAAATAATATTTTTGTTCAATATTTACTTTAATTGAGTCGCCTCCTCTCGAGGTCATCATTTTGTCTGTTAATTTCGTAAACGCGATTCTGGTTGGTTGATTAAAAATAATAGATAAAATAAGTGATTTCATTGGTTAATCTTTTCTTTTGTATATTGTCATCCACAGACAGACTGTTTCATTTTAAGCCGCATTATATATGGGCAAATTAAAACTAATAATTGCCGATGCAGAATCTCGCGTGTAAAAAGTGCTTGAACAGGTTTTGTAAGTTTATCTAATTCATTACGCAAGACCTATTCGACTCTCCTTCGTAGCCGACGGAAGAGAAAGTTTCAAGTGCCTATTTTAGATAAAAATTCTGAAAAGATACCGTTTAGGTGACTTAAAACTCAAACATAACACTCAAAAGGCACAAATAATTATTACGTTCTCAAAGATAACAAATTTTCAACAACTGACGATGATGCCTTCTGCTTCTTTGTCATTAAATTCTTACTTTAATTTCACTCATGCAATTTGCCGTGGTATTCCGAATAGTTTAAAGGATGAAGCACTTCGTATGGAAAAAGAAGACGAACCAATCGATTTGGAGGTCGCAAGAAAGAATTATGAAATTTATAAATCTTCTCTCGAATCTTGTGGAGTTAAAGTGATATATTTGGAAGCTGACGAATCTTATCCTGACTGTGTATTTGTCGAAGACACTTGCATTGTTATTGGAAATACAGCTTTTATCACTCGGCCAGGACACCCGAGTCGAAGGGACGAAGTAGGTATTTTATTTAACTTAACACAAAGTTGCCAGAAGCGAAACTCCCCGACTCTGCGCGCGGCAGTTTTTTTATTTAATTTTTTTAATGCTTGTATTCTGTCGGCATTCTTCTTTAGGAGTACCTGAGGCGCCGAGCAATGAACTCAGCCCTTACTCTTTTTAGACGAGGGGGCAGGTGCTGCCTGGGGAAGAGCCCCCCGGAACCAAGCTGATAATTCACCCACACAATAGTAGAAACTTCTATACAAGGGAAGAAATAAGAACAGAAAAGAAACTCATACTTGTTTATTTACTCGCCCACTCCTTCCCCGGCATGTGTATAAATTGATACAAGGTGTTTTTTTTATTTATTTATTTTTTTAAGAATTTTCCTTTTCCTACAATGGTTGCTACCTCCCCACCCCCAAGACTGACTGCCGAGCCCTGTCTACTCTACTATTTCACCATCGCTATGTCGGGAGAAATGAGATGGAGTCTTGCCCCTTTTTTTCAAGGGCATTAGCGAGAAAGTGAAATACAAACGACTTTGTCTAGGATTTTAAACTTGGTTTGTCTTGTCTATTTCTTAAAATAACCGTTCCTTAAAAATCAATTATTAATTTCTATCAGAATCAATTATAAAGATAATCATGCTGCCAAAAGGAAGTTATCCTAAAGTTAGTAATCTTTAAATATTTTAGTGTTTCGGTGTTTGCCTTCAAGTAGGTTAGTTTCATTTTAAATATTTAGTCCATAATTAAAAATACATAATGTTAAACTTTATGACCAACATTATTTCCCCCTGGAGGCACTTCGTGATGTAATAGTGAGCTATTTTAGTGAGTTCGATTCTTATTGGATGGTCTAAACTTATGGCCTTGTGCCATAACTGTTTTATTAATACACCCCCCCCCCCGTGTAATGACAAAACCCTAACTTCTACCAGAAATCTATCTCCATGAAAAAATAATGTAAGGAAATTTTCAACCATAATTAGCACTTTTTTCTTTCTCTCTTGTTAACCTTGCGTAATATTTCTTTCAAACATGCATTTATTTAAACAAATGATAGCATTAGTTTTTTGACTTGTTAAAATGAATTTTTTTAACGTTTCGAAATAGCTGAAATTTCCTAATAATTCTTGATGGATAGCTTTTAATAAACCAATATTTTCTTGATAAGCAACAAAAAATCTCTTAAATATTTTCCGATGCTATACACAATGTATAGTGGAATTTCAATATTTTAACCTCGGTTAAGAAATGGGGGAAATTTCATAACCAGGTTTCGTTACGGTTATCCCCCCCGGGGGGATCTTGACAATTCCTACTATCTAAAAATACCCAGACCCTCACCCATGACCAAACACCCGCATCTAAAGTGTAAGCTAGAACAATTTTTATGAAAACATGACAATTTTAAGTAACAAGCAGTAAATATAATTAACGTAAAGTTTGAGGATATTTTTGACTTATTTTTTTCCTTTTATCTTTTATTTCCTCATAAATTTTCATAATTCCCAACATTCTCAGTATACTTATTAATTTCAGTAATTCTGTCATTTCAATGGTTTCAATTTTCCCTTGAATTTCTAATTTTTAAATTTATTTTTATTAGTGCTGGTAATATAAGTAGTAGTAATAGTTTTCCACTAGTAACGTCTGGTGACTTTCACTTGATAACAGGTGACAGCTCGTAAATTTCATTATGACTTCGTGAAACGAGGGTCGATCCACGCCAATTGCAGGTACTAGGTCGATGCGGGACAGGCAGGCACAGTCGTAGCAGAAGGTCTGATGAGGGTCTGTGATGCTATTACGGTTCTTCCTCCTGCGCCTTTTTTTTTTTTTTTTTTTTTTTTTTTTCGGCAATATAGAATGGCAATTGGATTTTGCCTGGAAGCTGAATTATATCAGATGGATGGGCAGCTTATGCTAACATTAACGACTGGGCTTATGGGAATGACATTGTTGTCTAAGAAATAAATTTGTTCATCCTGATACTGAGGGAATAAATACTCAATAGAAAACACTTGGACAAAGACAGAAAATATTATCAGTGAAGATCGAAAATGCTGAATTTTTGTGGAGACGGTGAAACAAAAAATTTGAGAGAAATGCTATACTGCATTTCCCTATTTGTACCGTTTCAAGTTTTATTTAAAATTTATGTTGTCTTTTCATATTCTGTTATGTTGCATTTTTTAAAATCTATTTAAAAAAATTAATCCAATATGAATCTTTACAATTTCCTTTTTAATTTCAAAGTTGATTTTATCAGTAAAATTCGAATAATCATTAAAAAAATTGTCAAAAAATAACCAAAATGAAACTTTTTTTTATTTTTTTATTTTTTATTTACATTTCAAAAAAATTATTTCAAAATAGTTATTAGAAAAAATGATTTTTTTCTAAATTTAAAGTCAATATTACTTCCATCTGATACAAGTACAAGACTTTTTTTTTTTTTTTAGGGGAGGGGTCTACATAACGAATTTTTTGACATTTTGTTACGTGCTATTTTATTTTAACGATTTTTGAATCATGAGTTTAACCAAAAATAAAGTTGTTTGGGAATTAAGCGTGAACTAATTACTACATTCATTTTCTTCTAAATAATTGTTGACTACCTTCATTTGTACCCCAACTAAATTAGTTGTTGCAAGGCTGATAAATGTTGATCCAGTAAACTTTTTAGAAATGAGTTTTGTGACCTAAACCAGGCAAAGGGGTAAATTTAAAATGCCAACTTTAATTTGGTGAATAATACCAAAAAAGGGTAATTTGGATAAAAATCATGTGTCAAAAGTGTAGATTTGGCTGGCTAATAGTTCTTGGCGACAGTGAGCCCGAATCTTGGACAAGTCGTTGATGCAGCTATGTGGCCAGGTATCTTTTAGATGTTTGAAGAGTCAGACATGTAAGATTGCTGAAGTAGGCTAATTGACGTCTCGGTCATTGATTCGGCAGTCAACTGGGGTTTGGTCGACATTAGCTTCAAATTGTTGATTAAATGTCAACTAAAGTCCGAGCAGTGTTTTCTGCTAGTGGAGCTTTGGTCCATGTGTTCATTGGATCGTCCTCGTGATGTCAAATCTACCATTACCTTGAAAGGGGGTGGGGTAGTGGGGAAAATAAGAGCTTTCACAGTCCTGAAAAGGACAATAAAGTAAGAACAGGCTGGACCTCTATGTTCACTGCTGATGGCTGAGAAAAGGTGTCTGATCATCTATGCTTCATAAGTTATTCTTTACCCGAGGGCCCACAGTGGACTACCTTTTTGTTGTCAGTGACTGCTGACTTTTTTAAAAGATGGGCTGCTTCTCTGCCGGGTTCGCGTGTGTCGGATTTTGGGCAGGAAGCTTCTCTTTAATTTTTGTAATAATGAAAGAGGTCATGACACAGCTAAGAAGTTTGCAAATATTACTACTTATAATAGACAGAAAATACAGCTCATAGAATTAGTCATCCCGAGAATAGTCTGAGTTTATAACAGACAATTCCATTTGCTGATAAAATTAGCATAGAATTTGTATTGATGACTAGGTGCTTCCGGTTGCGGTGGAAAATCCCGTTCACTAACAGCATAGATGACAGGGGGTTTTCCCAAACCGAAATTCCCAAGATGAGTAACTCGTGGCTATAAAAAAGAAACGAATTTTCTTTATTCTCTTTATCAAAGAAGTGTTTAACTGGCTTCACATTGTTTTTACAGCTTAACATTTTTTTAGGCATTCACAAAAATACTGCCACAAATGAATTTTTTTCATATCAGAATTTTTAATTGGAACTATTTTCTTGGTTGAAATATTCCACATGTATTTTTCACCCCCTCTGTGTTGCTTGTATGAGTTGTAAACTTAGTCTTGGGAATGAAATAGATGAAAGAACTTCAAGAAATAAAAGGAATACAGAAATACTGGAAACAAATAACAGTGACTCTTGTTTTTAATTATGTGTGTTATGGTGGAGAGAAAGTCCTTAATTTGTAATTATTCAGGTGTTAGAAGAAAACTTTCCATAACAGTTCTTTGAAGGTGAAGAAAAGAAAATTACTTGCTCAATACTTTAGGGTCTATTAGTTGGATTCTCTCTCTCTCTCATACATATATATATATATATATATATATATATATATATATATATATATATATATATATATATATATATATATATATAAATCTGTATCTGCTTTCGGTTAAAACTATAATACTTAAAACAGCCATTACACAGCTGCATAATTTGAAAAAAATGTTTATTACTCGAAAATATATGAGCTTAAATATCAGATTAATTCTTATTCACTTGTTTTAATAAAATCAATTTTTATTTTAATTAGATTATGTGTTGATAGAAAGAAAAGAATGGTTATTTAAAATAAAAATGATACTGATTACTTTTAGTAAATTACCTTTTTTTTTTTTTTTTTTTTTTTTTTTTTCTCTCAAAACTTTACAAGATGAAACTGACACTACATTTGTCTCAGATCAGATTTAGTTGTTTGTAAAATTAAAACAGTTTATACCAAACAGAATATTCTGAATGGATTTTAAGAGCTTTAAAAATTTCACAGGTGCTTGCATAGAATACTACTTCCATAAAGATTTTCTTTATTTCTGCAGTGATACACAAAAAACATTTATATTCACCATCAAGAAGAGTAAGTTTCAGTCATTTACTTCATACTGAAGTTCCAAAAAGGATGTATATCTGCTCTCTGTAGGTTGGAGGAGGAGAAAGACTAAATAAATATAGCTGCTAGGTGAATTCTAACAAGTTGAAGATTAAATTTGAGATTAAATTGTTCAGTTAAAAAGATTTAAGCAAATGACTGAAAACTGCTCTACTATTGATGGCTGGATGGTGAATTTAATTATCAAATTTCTGTAAATTTTTTGTACCCATGACAAAAATTTTCGGGAATTATTCCATACACTAAGTATCTCTTTTTTTTTTTTTTTTTTTTTTTAAATCACTCTTCCAACATCTGCTCTGATTGTAATTGTGGCCAGTAATAAAGTCTGAAGAAAAAGTCACAGAAAAAAAATCACAATTTTGCCCAGGAAAAAGTCACAATTAATTCATGGTGTTCAGTTAGGGTTAAGTTTTGTAAAGATGTTTTTTAATTCAAATGAGTTATAAGGAATTTATTGAATAAACACTTTTTGGTTTGAGATTTTCTCTCCCGTGCTTTTTCTTTTTTTTTTTTTTTTTTTTTTTTTCTGGATTTGATGGTAATATATTTGCTTCAACATTTGTACTCAAATGACGTCTGAGTATGCAATTATCAAGCCATAGCTTCTGGTGCAAGCTATACCAAATTTTTTCTTGCAGTACCAATGATATGTAAAAATCATTAACCAGGTATTTTGGCTGCAACTCCATTCACAGGAAAGATGGAGCAAATTCTCACCTACGGGCTACCAAAAGAAACCATCGCAGCCATAATGATGCTATATAGAAACACTAAAGTAAAAGTCCGTTCCTCGGATGGAGATACAGACTACTTCAACATTGTAGCAGGTGTACTGCAAGGAGGCACACTAGCCCCATACCTCTTTATCATCTGTCTAAACTACATGCTTAGAATATCTATCGGTAAAATCAAAGAAAACCGTTTCAAGCTAACAAAGGAAAAAAAGCAGAAGGTACCCCACAAAAACAATTACCGAAGTTAACTATACCGATGACATAGCGCTTCTGGCAAATCCACCTACCCAAGCCGAAACCCTGCTACATAGTCTGGAACGAGCTGCTGCAGGCATAGGCCTCCATGTCAATGTACACAAGACAGAATATATGTGCTTTAATCAAACTGGCGACATCTCCACACTAAACGGTAGCTCTCTGAAACTAGTAGACAAGTTCATCTACCTAGGAAGCAGTGTCTCATCAACCAAGATAGACATCAACACGCGAATAGCAAAGCCATGGACTGCTATCAATAGGCTATCGGTCATGTGGAAGTTGGACCTGACCAATAAAATGAAATGCAGTTTCTCTCAGGCAGCAGTTGTGTCGATACTGCTATGTGGATGCACTACATGGACACTAACTAAGCGCATGTAGAAAAAGTTTGATGGTGATTACACAAGAATGCTGCAAGTAATATTGAACAAGACATTGAGGCAGCACCCCACAAAGCAGCAACTGTACAGCCACCTACCACTCATGAAAACTATCCAAGTTAGACGAACCAGACATGCAAGACACTGCTGGAGATGTAGGGACAAGCTCATAAGTGATGTACTCCTGTGGACCCGTTCACATGGACGAGTAAAAGCAGGACGACCAGCTTGAACCTACATACAACAGCTCTGTGCCGATGCGGGATGTAGCTCCGATGACCTACTGGGAGCAATGGACGATAGGGAGGGGTGGCGAGAGAGGGTCTGTGCTGATGGTGTGACATGATGATGATGATAAAACATTAATGTAAGTTTTCTATTTTATAAATATTTAAAAACTCTTTACAAATTTTTGATGATAAATAAAATAATATGTCGACATAATGTAATAATTCATGAATAGTATTAGCTAATATTTTTTTATAGATTATTTTATTTTTATTTTTTTTTTTTTTAAATCATATCATCAGAAGTATCGCTGGTAAATCTAGCTATCACCCACAATTTATCTTGGATATGGTAGTTGTCATCAAATGGTGTATTTTGGGCAGGAAAGCTTGGTGGTGTTGTAGGAGGGATATTGTGTTTATTTTTAGCGAGAGAAATATTTGTTATTGTGTTTTAGCGAGGAAGAGTTATAACGTGCGTGTGTGTGTGTGTGTTTATGTTGAGTTGTTTCCTTGCTAACTTAGTAAGGTATATAAAGGAGAGAAGTTCCAAGATGTCGAAGTCGAAATGTTTTTATGATAGTTTTTTATGGCAGCATGGAAATGAGTTTGCATTTGTGCTGCAAGCCTCGTGGAAAAGGAAAGAAATAAATGAATGATTGTAAGTCATGATAGAGTTGAGAGTAGCAGCTCGTGTCGTTGGACGTGCGAAGGAGGTATGTTCACAGTATGTAGCGAAAGTCATGTTTGCCGTTGGAGGAAATAAACTTTGGAGTCACCGTGAGTTTGTGTTTCTGGTTATTTCGGGGAGAAGCGTGTGGTCTCCAGAAAAGGTGAAGTAGTCGCTAGGTGCTGGAGCAGAATTAGACATCGCAATTAACATAGCCGATTTTGGTGGTGAAATAAAGTTGTTCCTGTGTGTGGCGTATTGAATTTATCTAATTCATATTCAACTGTGAACCCTTGGTCTATTAAAAATAGACGGGGGTTTAATGAATTAGACTTTTTCCCTCATGGTACCAAGATGCAGCTGCTGCTGCTATTGGAGAGCAGACGGTAGACGTCTGAACAGAACCAAGTCGTTCTGAAAAAAGGCTGTGTTTGGCAGCTTCCCAATTTCTGCTGCCCGGAAAGAAGTTCCGGGATAAATAGGATAAGTCATCCTGATTGGGTAAAATTATGTGTCGAATTAAATTACACACCAGACCAAAATAAGAAAATTCCTTCTGCTACAGTGTCCAACCCTCTCCAAGCTTGACCTCAGCCAAGGATTGGCTCAGTCAGCTGGGACTGCAGAACACACTGACTGCATCTCTACAGAGAGGTAAGACACCCCACTCCCAATGAGTGTCTTGGATATGACACTAAACAATCTGATGGTGAGGCTCCAGTAATGCTGGAGCTTTGGGGAATGCGAAGTACCCCTTCATTGCCATCACTCCCAGATCCACTCTGGTCCGGGGTGGTAGCACCTGATAGGGTCCTATCTCTGGGTCAAAGAGAAGTAAACTGTGTACTCATGTTAAACTGAATTGTTTGAAATAGAACTGTTTATATGTATAAAAATGGATTTGGCATTAAATAACTTACAATCGTTGATATGCCATAAAATCAAACCAAACCAAATCAGCTGAGGTTGTCCTACTTGGTTTGCCTTGGTTGTGAACATGTAGCCATTGTATATTTTCTAGGAGCTCCTCTGTTCTAGTTGGTGCTTTCATCTAGGTCATTTGCCCAGTAATGCCATGTTATCACCACCCTCACCTGGTTTATCTCTCCAGCTGAAGCAAGAGAGAGTGGGGGCAATCCTAGTAGCATAATCATTAAATTGCCAAACTGCAGCCTTGAAGTAAGTGAATTCAAACTCTTGTTTCAGACTAATACCAGTGGCAAAAGCATGAACCTTCTTATCCTCCCAGCTATGAGTTAAATGGTACCACTGGTGTTGTTCTACAAGGATAGCTTTGGCAGTGAATAACCTACAAAGTTTGATATGCCATTAAACAAAGACATCAAACCAAATCAAGAATGTAAAGAATCGAAAGAATAAAACATTTTTGGAAATATGAAAGATAACACCAACATCAATAAAGCACAGAAAATGAGCCCAATCAACAGCAACAACAATTGACAATAAATACAGATCTTCATAAAAAAACTACTGCAATAAGGACCAAACGATTGGCCCAAATTTCAAGAACAGTTAAACTACATTCAGCTAAAATCTGTTAAGCAGAATCATGAATTGAACAAAAAGATCCAACAACAAACACCACTACCCCCAAAAAAAAAAAATCTACAAAAAACTTCAAATATTGTAAAGGGAAGAGTACACAGATCAAATCTGCCCACCAATTCCCCCCAAGAAAAGACTCTGGAAAAATCCAGATCATAAATTCAAAACCAAACAACAAAAAATCAAAACATTCTAACTACTATAGCCAAACCCGAACCTTCTCTGCAATCCTAAATAAATCATATCCCATTAACCACTGAACAAAAACAACTGAAAATATCATCTTTACTATCCAGAGATCCTTCCACATCAAAAACAAAATTACCTGAAAAAATTATTAAACAAACAAAAATAATGCAACTCTCAAAGATCAACCAAAATCCTAAACAGATTTTACAGTTTAGAAAGTTTGGATATTAAAACTGACATTATAATTGCAAACTTCAATTTAGTAAAAAATTATGTAAAAAAATATATAATACATCTACAAAACAAGACTATCTACAAAGTATATGCCTGTGAAGCAAAATCTGTCTACTAACCTTTGACTTGCACTTTAATAGCTCATTTTATAACAAAAATATTTACTTACAAACTGTTCACTTACAAATCATAAACAAGATCTAGTATTAAATAACCTACCAGGGTTGATATGCCATTAAGCACCAGCCAACCTCCAGCTGAAGTGATTTCCTAGGGCACTTAAAGCCATCACATGAAAGATTTTGAGAATGTGTAAGGACTACTAATATTCATGCACTCAAAAAGTGCAGCTGGTAAATACCAAAGATACTACCTCTACTTTGAGCCCCTTATGCTCCCTATAAAATAAAAATCAATGATAATGTATTGCTATGTGTTACTTCGTCCTTTTCTTTTGTCACTCAGGACAAACAGACATTTGCAGGTTTCAACATTTACAAATGGTTTGCCATCTTATGTTTCCATATTTTTGATAATTTTTAATGATTTATTTGAAATTTGGATTAAGGTTTAAATAAACCATTCTATCTCAAGGAAGAAGATGAAGTGTCAATATCAAAATGGGGTAGTCATACAGGTAAACGAAGATTTTTAAATTAAAATAGATGGAAAACAATTTTTAAAAAATCCTTGAGTGTATTTAGCTGAATATTGAATATATTCAAAATGACTTTATTCCAAATTTGGTTTTGTTGTATGCAGAGAGTTTTTCATTCAACATTTTTTTTTATTCAAAATTATCTAATTATATGAAGTCTGTTTTCAAAATGGATTTGTTCTAAGATTGCAATTACTGAATAAAAAAGAAATGAATAGCAAATTTTAACCTTGTTTTTCTTTGTGTCAGTCAAAATAAACAAAAAAATAAATTCACACTGTTTTGATTATACTAAGTCATTATTTACATGAGGTCACTTATTATGTAACAATTACAAGTAATATTGAGTCTTTCTTTACACTGTGATCATAACGCAAAGACAACATAACTCAAATCTTCTGTACATAATGAGTTAATAGATATATACTTGGATTCTGTGTCTGAATAGATAACTTTAAAAAATGAGCTTTTTATTTGCCTTTTTTTTTTCTCAGGTAAATCCGATTAGGGAAATTTTGAAAATGAGATTCAATATGACAATTAAAGAAGTTGAAGATCCTGGAGCAACAATTGATGGTGGTGATGTTTTATTTACAGGTAAGTTTTTCTCTCTTAGAAAATGTGAAAACCTAATTCTTTACCTCTTGCTTACATGACAATTTTAAAACAATAAAAATATGGTGAAAATATATACAAAAAGAAGTAACCCATAATGACTCCTATTTAATATTAATAGTAGTTTTCATATTAACTAGAATATTAATTCATTATATTCATCACTTTTTTTGGTAATAGAACATTAAGAAACAAGATGTAATTCAGGATTTGGAATAAACAAATTAAACAGACTCAGAGAAATTGCCTGTCTTTAAACAAAAAAGGATAAGTTAATGTTAGATTTTAAAACAGATTAAAAAAAAGAATTACTTAAAGATGATGGAAACACCAGAAGGTGAAATCAAGTGAGAAAAACTGACTTTAAAAAAATGCAAAATGAAAGAGAGAAAGCCAACAGAAAGAAGTCAATTTAAAGCTGTAAGAGATTTATGGTTATGTGGGAAGGGAGGAAAATCATGAGAATACAGAGATACACGGCTATTATTCAAACTAGAAGAAATTCAGTCGTTTAAAATAATACTAAACAACATCTTTTCCAAAGAAAATTTATTGGCTTTCTGAATATTGTTTGCCAGTTTTGTAATGTCAGTTATTTTTCCTCAAATCACCCATCAAATAGTCATTTCAATAATTGCTATCAAAGGTAGTTCTATCAACCAAAGAAAATCACCTGCATATCTTCATGATTAGATAAATAATCTAAGAAATTCAAATTACAAACATTTCAAAGACAATTTCAGGTCTTACAATTGTTAAATCAGCATATGGTTGCAAGGAAAGTACAAAAAACACTGTTGCAAAAACAAAGAACACGAGGGTACGTAAAAATTTTAACAATTGTATTAAAACAAATAAGTAAAAGTTCAAAATAACAGGGTTTGTATAAATGCATTGATATGGAATTAAAAGAAAAATGTCCTATGCTTAATAGTGGTATGATTGTTGGACTTATACATACACAGTCAATCAGATGTTATGGGTGCGGAGAGGAGAGGGGTGTTCGGTGATTTACAGGTTAGTCATTTCCTTCAAAGTGGAGAAGAGGAAGTTCAATGTGGATGATGTGTGGTTTTGAGTTTTGCGTCTGTCTCTCTCTCTCTCTCATTTGGAATTCTGGTCTGTGGACCGTCGTCTGCCTTACTTTGATCTGCCCTGCTGTCGAGAAATTTGTCTTTTATATCGTTTTTCTCTTCTGATCAGATCAGATTGGCTTTTCTTTGTTTTTTACTGCAAAGGTCACGGATTGGCCAAAAAATTACTTTTAATTATTCTTATTTTTAACAAATTTCATCGAGATTTCGCTATGTGCTAATCCTATGCACAGAAACCCCCTTTTTTCCATTTTGAAGAAAGTCTCAGCACTGAAAGCATCCGGTAAATGCTCTCATGGGTGCTAGTTGCAATCATTATTTTGTGTGTATGATAAATTAGAAAGAGATCTCTTTCGGTCATATAACACAATTCAGCACTTTCCTTTAATAGAAGCACAAATACCAGATGGTCCTAGTACAAAAAGCCCATCGTTTTTCATAGGTACTATGTTAGTTCTGAAACTAGTGTGATTAAAAAGACACAATATATTTTCAACATGATAGACTTTTAAAGTGCCTACCAAGTTCCCATTAAAGAACAAAATAAACTTTATACAGAATTTGAGGTCTATGGATACATTTACTAGTTCATATGATTTAGTATAACTAATAGACTAATTTGTTTTCAGTAGATGAATGGACTCATAAATTTGAGAGGAAGAACTGAAAGGAACTTTGTGGAGTGACAGGAAATAAATATGAAATTAAGTTTTATCAGTCTGAAGAGGAAAAATGATTGAAAGTGCATTTTCTCTACAAAGGAACTTTGTATCTTGAACTATAAAGTAAAAAAATGGTCAAAAGCAATCTGACTCTGACTGACCTAAACCATTACTAGATCTATCTCTACCAAGGGGTCATAGATCATTACAATGTATTTTTATTTTATTTGCCTATCATTCAACATGGATCCATAATTTTTCTACCATAATTCATTTCTTGAGTGCAACAAAGGTTTTTTCTGCATCAAAGGAAGCAAAAAATGTATTTCGTTTGCTTAGACTCTTGCAAAATCTACCAATAAAACTATAACATTTTGTGGTTGAAATAGATGTTTCAGAAACTGCTATTAAAATGACAACCAGTAGCATTCTTCTCTGGAGGGCTACTAAGTTTAGAGAAATGCCTCACCGTGCAGTTGAATAGAAAACCTAAGCAATTAGTAAGAAACTGGATGCATTATTCAACAGGAGGACATTTTATAATAAGGTTGGTTCAGTCTGTTATATGTTTAATGGGTTGTTTAATGGCTAAAGTGCTGAACTGTAGCCTCAAAGGAAGTGAGTTCAATTTCCAGTTGCATTATTATGTTCACTTTTGGAATAATGCCCCTTAAGAAAGGTATGAACCCCCTTATCTCCCTAGCTGTAGATTAAATAGTATCACTGCTGTTCTTGTACAAAGATATCTTTGGCATTAAATAATCCATGAAGGTTGATATGCCATTAAACTAAGAACCCAAACCATGTTTAACAAAGAGCATAAGAATAAAATTTTATAAAATATGATATAATGTTGGAATATAGAACTATAATGTTATGATTTTAATAGAGTATACCAACTATTGTAGAATAATATTCCTCCAAACATGCTGAAATACTTTCAGACCTTCATCTCTGTGGGATATGTTTTTGTGAAACGTTTTAGATTTAATATATGTTGTAGATGATGTCATTGGGTTTTAAAGAATTTGTGCTGACTGTAAGCTACAATTTTGTACTACTCATACTAGTAAGCTTATTAAAGCTACTCAACCCTTTAAGAAGCTTAAACAGGCTTTAAAGAACCATTTCCTAATGTGTGTTAACAAAAATCAGTATTTCCTTTGCGGACAAATATTCTATGTTTTTGACTTTCCTTCTGCTGATATGACTGTTTTGACAATCATAAAATGTCTATATCAATTATTCTCCATTTTTGAGTTGCTAACTTATATATATTCTGGACAGAGGAATCTCTTTCATGAGTGAGGAAAGTCCAAGATTTTACCACTTGTAAAAGGATTACATGCAATGCTATAATCCCCAAAGTAATAGTCAGGTTGACAGATATGGAATTGCCTGGAGGGCAATAAAATTGTCTTTGGAAACACATTTCTTACTCATTCAATAGTAGCAATCTGTATTGTCAGATGTACTTTATTTAGTTAGGTAGACTTAGTGGCAGTACATAGCAATGACCTATCATGAGAGACTCTTTAATTAGTATAACTGTCACTCTTCTTTTGGAGCTTTTGTACCACTGTGGTTGTGCAATTCAAATCTAGTCCTGTTGAAAGGACATGTATGTATAAACAAAATGAATCTTCTGGTTGATGAAGTTGAATGACCTCAAGTAATGGGTATGTCTATTTCCCAGAGGCAAAGAAAATAGTATCAGTAAAATATTGCTGGTTGGTTTGTGTTTTATGGCATATCAACCCTTGTGGGTTATTTAATGCTAAATCCTGATATATATATATATATATATATATATATATATATATATATATATAAATTTGTGAGTGAATAGTTTGTTAGTGACTTTATTTTGTTGTTAGAGCTCATTTGTTTGCACACACTTAAACGGTTTCAAGTATTGCTATTTAACATTAGTAATTCTATTTATCAAGTATTCCTATGTAATATAAATAATTTGCTCACAGCTCTATGGTTTCAAATAACTAATAATAATAATCTTTAGTAAATGATTGAACAGTTCTATTTGATCCATAGATGGGATCCTAACAGGTACTACGAAACTAGATCAGTGGACCTGGGAGTAATGGTAATGGAGGGGCACTCCACATTCTGCAAAACTTGAGGACTGGAGCCTCATCATCAGATGCAGTTTAGTATCATACACCCTAGGACACTTGTTGGGGAAGAGGTCTTATCCTTCTGTAATCTATAATACTCTTCTAGCCAATAGGGTGGCTGTAAAATAACGGGCTGTGCGTGAGATTTTTAGCTCATGACAACCTGTTGTTGCCATTACTGATAAAAGCTAATTTTGAATTCCCTAATATCATTTCATCACTGATTACTTGTCCAATCCAAACCATTAAAATTTCATTTTGGACTCTTATACCATAATGTTTGACTCTTTTTCAACTAACAGTCAATAAAATTATTCAACATAAATTTCTCATAGATTATGAATGATTCACTTGTCATAGTTGATTTGAATATTTCAGTGTAAAGTAAGAATTGTTTTTAGTTTGAATTTCTTGCTTGCTGTCATGCATCATCTAAACCTTTTAGTTTTTTTTTATAAAGTCATCTATTAAACATTTACTTGATCATCCACTCTACTTTGAAAAATAAAGTTAATTTAGTCTTGTCTATTCTATTTATTCTCTTATGAAGTTTATTCTCAAATTATTCTCATGCAGGTCAGGAAATTTTTGTTGGTCTCAGCAAACGAACCAATGAAAAAGGAATCGAAGCCTTGACAAAAGCCTTCCCACAGTTCCCAGTGGTATCCATTCGTGTAACTGGTGGACTTCATTTAAAAAGTGGAATTTCACTGGGAGGAAAAAAACTCATTCTTGTTGGTGGTGAAAATGCACAAGAAATGCTGAAGGTGAGCTCATTCAAATTTATATTCCTTCATAGATACATGGCGATTAGATATCCATTCTACGAAATAAGAAAAGCAACTTTTTAGTCAATGTTTTTGCTTGATATTTGTCAATATCATAAGTTTTATTTTGTTAACAATATCGCAAAAATTTATTTCCCTTGCTAGCAACATCATTTTGTCTATAAATTTTTTTTACTTATTCCAAGAGTTGAAAATAAAAATGAAATAGAGAGAAATTTTCTTTTGTAAATACAATAACATCTAATATTAAAGAATGAAAGATGAAAAATTTTCAATTCACTCATGATAAAAATTGCTGTAAATATTCTTAAAAAAACTTGTTCTACATTTTTGGCAAATCTGCATAAAAAAGAAACAAAGATAAAGAAAGTTATTGAACAAAATCTGTTTATTGCCAAAAAAAGTGGTGAGGAGTCCATGTGACAATAGTGAGTAAATGAGTTCAGACTCCAGTTTACATTCACTTTCAGGCTAATACCCTTGGGAAAAGTTTGAACTCCCTTATCCTTCCTCCCCAGATAAAATAGTGCCACTACTGCCCTTCTACAAGGATGGCTTTGATATTAAATAACCCACTAAGGTTGATATGCCATTAAACAAAGAAACAGAAACAAAACCAAAAAATGTGTAGTGTTATTTAACCTTCTGGGTTGTTTCTAAAAAAAAAAAACATATGCAATCATTCCCCACCAAAAATAAGGCAATATTGGGATGTAAATAAATATTCCTAATTTGTCAGCAGCTTTGTTTTTTTTTTAAGTTTTACTAATGACAAACCATTGCAAAGTTAATAAATCACACAGACTAATAGTTTCTGCTCTTGCAAAAGAATGTAATTTCTTGACTATTAAAGTTTCATGATATTAATGACTTGTTCAAGTCATTTAAAATACCAGGGTAGTCATATAAAAAAACAGAATTATTTGATTCAAAGATTACATGGTAGATGTTTTGATACAGTAATAAGAATTGTGTGTCAAATAACTGAATTTAACCTGAAAGTATCTCAGCAGACAATGTTGCATCATTTATGGGAAGCAAGGCTTCATGTACTTCTCTTGCTATTAAATCCCTCATCAGCCAACAAAATCAGAAAGCTTTGATTAGGCTTTACAAATGAATACATTGCCTGAATCAATAAAAACTGAGAAAGTTTAATTTGCTTGACTTTGACAAATGGCATAGAGGTAAAATTACTTCCTAAATGTGTGAAAAAATCAATTGACTTTGTAGTTAATAGTGTATTGGTGTGGGGGATGTTCCCTGGCACTAATATTAGCCCACTTATTTGATTACATGGTAAAATAAATGTTGCCATATATACGAACCTTATAGAACAGTATGTTGTTCCTTTGAGAACACTTCTTGTCCCTAGATCCATCTTTATGTAACTTATCATATAGCAAAAACAATAAAACAATACAAATATTGAGGTTATAGCATGGCTTGACCAAAGTCAAGATCTCAATCCAACTGAAAATTCTTAGAAGATTATTGATGATAATGTTAGGGTAAGGAAACAAATGACTGTGATTGATATCTGACAGAGTGGGATAAAATTACTTGAACAATGTGACCAATTTGTGAAATAGTTTTGGAATAGATGTGCAAAAATAATTACATGTCTTATTTATATTCTGTATCAATATTAAATCAACACTATTGTTTATTTAATTACATGTCTTATTTATATTCTGTATCAATATTAAATCAACACTATTGTTTATTTAATTACATGTCTTATTTATATTCTGTATCAATATTAAATCAACACTATTGTTTATTTAATTACATGTCTTATTTATATTCTGTATCAATATTAAATCAACACTATTGTTTATTTAATTACATGTCTTATTTATATTCTGTATCAATATTAAATCAACACTATTGTTTATTTAATTACATGTCTTATTTATATTCTGTATCAATATTAAATCAACACTATTGTTTATTTAATTTATAACTACTTTCTATTTTTACAGCTCTGCTCTTTAACTTGAGACATTTACACCTTTTTTTTTTGCAATAAATTTTATTGTATAAATTTTTCCTTGGATCCTTTTCAAGTAAATTCATCAGAGTGTCAAATAAGTTTTCAAGAATATTTACTACAGTCAAATTTATAGAATTGAATATTTTTTTATTTTTAAACTTTTGTCAATATTGGAAGTTACTGTTCTTAAGAAAGTCTATGTATAAAATTCTATGAAAAACAATGCTGTAATTTTAAAAAATCTTGTTACAAATTTAGACACAAAATATAAGCATTACCTATATGATTCAATGATAAAAAGGTTGTTTTGCCCCAGTCTATTAGACTCAAGGGGAATTACTTTGAAGGGAAACAATGTTGTTTGTTGTTTCAAAAGACACTACCATGAGCGTATATGCTGTGACAGTTGCCAAAATACTGTATACCAGAACAAATTTGTAATTTAAGTTCATCTCAAGAAAACATTTCGTAGTGTGACTATTCTTTAAAAAAGCAGTTTTATTGAGATGTGTAAAATACTGTGTTATCAAGTAATCTATTATCTGGTACAAGGCACATAACAACAGGTGATGTAAAGAATTGACTGAGAATCAGAAAACAAAGAAAAACTAATGTTCATGAAGACAAGTTACTTCTAAGTCAGTTCAATAAGTCACTTTGTGCCCAATGGCATATCAGCTTGAGAGTTTCTTCATCATCAATAAAAAAAAAAAAAAAAAAAGGCTAAAGGTTGGCAGTGTTGCTTGATATCTTATCTAAAGTTCTACTCTTCACTCAAAGACATATGCAGGAATTTATATAGTGGTGCAGCTGTTGAGTCCTCTTGACGGCATCCAGTGCTGGTGCAGAGCTGATGAATATAAGTTTTAACTGGTTGGACAACTCTAGCACATCCATGTGTAGGAGAACATCGCTTATGAGTTTACTTTTCCAGCAGTGCCCAAGATGTCTTGTACATCTTTCTTGGATGGTTTGTAAGATGGAAGGTAAGTGGCCATACAACTGCTGTTTTGTAGGGCACTGCTTCCAAGATTTTTTCAAAACAGGATATAACATCCTTGAATAGTTTCCATCTAGGTTTATCTTCAAGTGTTTTGTTAAAGTTCAATTGGTGCAACCATACAATAGTACTGATGTGAACCGACGTGCAGTTAAATATTTAATTAATATGTAAAAATTAAAATTTATGAAATATATGAAAATTGTTATATATGTATCTCAAAAATAAAAAGATCCTTAAAATAAGTATCTTTTTGTTCAAGGCTTAAATTGACCTAAAAAGCTGGTTGATTGTTCCTAAAGGTCAGTTATGCGCAAGACAATTGTTTTTGATAAAGTTAGTTGACAAGTGAATTTATTCATTTTTTCGGTTGTCAACAAACTTTATTGATCATAATGATGAAACGGGTCACTTCGTAAAACATATTTTTTAGTCCTTATCTTAAAGGTTAATGTCTAAATAAAGGTGAGCTGAGCATGGCTCATCCAGTCAGGTGAGGCTGAGAATTTTTAGTTAAACCCCATTGCTCTAAACCTGTTCCCATTGGTCAAAGCAACTAAAAAGGGTTTTCCCTATACCTGTAAGATTTAATCCTGAACTAGGATTGGCTGACCAATGGGAATATGACTCCTAATTGTCTCTTATTGGACAACCAATCAGAAACCTTTTTTAGTCCAGATATTGATCTATAAAAATAGGATGGTAAAACGAATCATCAGAGAGGATGAGAAAAGGGCCTGAGAAGAAACTCAAGACTGCCAAAGAAGCATCCCTTTCATTATAGACCCGAGGCACTCCAAACAACCTTCAGACTTTACAAAAATTCAAAGTCCCAGACTTTAGAGACATTAATGTCATACTAACTGCACCTCATCGTCACTCTTCCTCTTTCGATATTCTTTCTTCTTCTTTTTGCCAGGAAAGCAAACGTTTGCTTGTTATTTATTGTCTCACAAACGTGTTTCAATAAAATCTATTTTTGTTATTTGTTAACAACAGGTTTTCTCTATTCTTTGAGTTGCTAGACAATCTAGCCACTTATATTACCTGACCGTCAGAAGAATATCCAGCTGAATTGTGTCAACCCCCACTGCATTGTGTGACCATGTGCTGTGTTTATTGTACACAGCATGAGGTAATATCACAAAAGACAAAAAAACAAAGTTGTATTCAAGGTTTGAAGAACTGGACACACAGTTGGAGGAGTGTGTGTCTTCTTAGATCTTCTTTTGGCACTGTTCCCTCACCCCACCTGCATCCAGTGCAAATTCTACATTACGGAATCCTTGCTAATCATCCTAGTTCTAGGGACATCAGCAGACTGTGAGCACATCCCCAGTCACTTTCTTGGATCACTGACTACACTTAGGCTCCCAATCCCCTTTTTGTATCTCTGACTTGTATATATGCAAGGGTGAATATTTCCTGCTTCGGGCCACCTGTAGCCTGAACATGAAAAATATTGCCAGACTGTATGTCTCCAGGACATCCTAAAAACTTTGATAATAAAATTGAAGTCTTTCAAATCATTGCCAAGGCTTATCTGACCACTGCCACTTAGACTGGGAGAAGTGGATGAGTGGTTCATCCACCAAATATGTACAACCACACACACACTCAACACGCCCATGCAGATATGTTCAGGCCCCTACATGGATATACACATATATACACTTACAAACATATATACATACCCATAGTCAACTTGCAACCATACACATATGTATACACATACATACATGCACCCATATGTCTACTGTGATATGCATATACATATATAAATAACTCTATATACTTCCACATCAAAGGTCTATAGTGTCACACATGCACAGACCAATGCCTCTTGTTGTCTACTAAAATCTACAATAACATTTTGTGAGTCAAGTTAATTTTGAATCTAGCTGAAGAAATTGGTTTTTTTTTGTCATGTCTCAGTGTGTGTGTGTGTATATATATATATATATATATATAATTTTTTTTTTTTAAATCAACTTCTTTTTATAAAACACTGAATGAATTAAAATATACTGACATTGTCACTAGAAGCATATTTTACTAATCTGTGTCTTAGCAAAAACATTGGCTAAATCTTTGGGTTTTTTTTTCAATTTCCTTCTCTTACATTTAATAAGGCGTAAGTTTTTGACACAATCAGTATTTACTAAAGATTATTATGCTGCTTTTCCCATGTTCAGGATTTTACAAATAGAAGCTTTAAAGAAAACAGGAATTAAGACATTATAGAACATTGTTTAATAATGCTTTGCTAAGAGTATTGTTACAGCCATCGGCCACGGTAGGGTTGAAATGCAGGAAAGCAAGGACTACTATGAGGACTGGAAGTAAGGCAGGCGATTGGCGGGTTTTCGAGCCCTAGCAACAGTGAAGGACCAACCGAGAAGGGGCAACTGAGAAGGGGCAAAGGTCTTGACCCAGATAGGGAAAAGTCATGCCATTGGTCGAGGCAGGGAGGGTGTCTTACCGCCAAAAAGAACGAAAGCCAAAAAGTCAGTTTTGAGCTTCGCCAAGGAAGAGAAAGGTCGCCTTCTCACGTGGTCCAGTGAAAGGTGAAATTCTAGTCACAGAATGGCCTAATAGAAGCCATCAACTCCGTTGAGTAAGAAACTGAGGCTCAACGTAAAAGAAAAAAAAAACTGGTGCCTTGCGACTCGTTAATAAGAAATTAACGAATATAAGAAAAAATAACAAAAGAAAGGAAAGAAAAAAGGTTAGTCAAAAATTTTATTACAAATAATATACGTAACCCAAATAAACGACCGTATCAAGAATATCCAAAGAAACATTTTTGAAGTTGTTCATTAGCAGCCAGTTTTGGCGGAAAACATATTTGTTTAAATTTGTATATCCACTTCAAAGATGAAGAGGAGAGACTTTTGTTCTTCGCTAAAAGAAGGGAAGGAAAGAAAAAAAAATATAAGAAAACAAATATGGAGAACGAGGAGATTTCCTCCCTTTAATTGTAAAGAGGCAAGAAGATACGGGTGTAATTTCAAGACGAGTTGAAAAAAGGGAAAAAAAAAAAGGAGAACTTTGTCTTATTGGAAGGACATAGTCAAACACTATTGGAAGCGACTTGTCCTCCACATTTCTGTATATTTTTTTTTGTATTTGTTTTGCTTTCTGTTTTTTTGTTGTTGTTATAATTGCGCTTTCTTTAAAATAAAATATGTAAGAAAGATACATATATAAAGAAAAGAAGAAAAACAACTACGCATCATATTGTTTGTCCGGTTCGGAACTCTTAACTAGTTATTTGGGCTTTCAAAGCTATCAATAAAATATAACTAGTTACGGAGAATATTTAGAACTTGGGTGGTACGGTACTGTCGTCGGACATTCTCCCCGACATTCCAGGATAATGTAACCTCGGAACAAAGACACAGTAACCATCACAGTATAAATGAATATATTGATTATTTCAAGTGTAAATAGTTTTATATATTATTAAAGCAAAAAATTGTAAGACAACCATTATTAAAAATAAAAGACAGCCATTTTTATTAATGTTCAGGATAATTGTCTTTAAAGGACAGTTTATTTGTTTTTATTGTTTATGCACTGTGAATTATTGCTTTGTCTGGAGTCCAAAAGATATGTTTGAAAGATTTTTGAAAACCCCTAAAAATTAATATTTTGAATAAATATTTAATATTAATTTTATTACTCTATTTTTTAAAATTGGTTTTCTAAGATTTTTTTAAATTAAATTAATTTCATCTTAGCTTAACAAATGGTTGTGATAGAGAGGGTTTGAGTGTACATAGTGAGAGAGAACCATCTGTCTGTTGTAAAGATTACCAAGAGAGTGGATTACAGATGCTGGCATAAGATGAATGCTCTTTTATATCAATGTGGACAGTAAGAAATAAAGGATGTGAGATAAACTGGTTTTTGTTTGTTTGGTTGTTTGTTTGGTTGTTTTTTGTTTTTTTTAGATAGGATCTGAGCTGGATCTCTTAGTACTAATTAAAATTTTCTGAACATGATTCTAACAATTTCTGAAAGTTTGGTTAAATTCTAGGCAAAATGATGGAGCCTTAGTTTTACAGACAAACGGACGGACATTAGGTGAATTATGAAAAGATATATAAATTACCATTTCTAAATTGCATAGAGGCATCATGAAATTTCTATAAATCCTTGTTATAAGAATTTGAAAGTTTTGTTTGAAAAAGGATAAATGGAAACTTGAATTTATTTTCACAGGAAATGAAAGAAAAAGCTCATGGAGAATATACATATTTTGTGGTGCATAAAGATTCTGCTGCTAATGTGATTTTTGTAAATGGAAATATACTTCACCAATCAGCTGAAGAAATTGGACCCAAATGTGCACAGGTAATATTTTAAAACAATCAAATTCATTGTAAAAATATATAAACATGAAAACCAGAAAAAATGTCCACTGCACTGAAAATACATTTCATCATCATCATCATCATGTCGTACCGCCTGCACGGATATCCCTGACCCTCTCTCGCCACTTCTCCCTATCATTCATCGCCTCCGGCAGGTCTTCAGGGTTACATCCTGTGTCCTCACATAGTTGCTGTATGTAAGTTCATGCTGATCGTCCTGCTTTTGCACATCCATATGTGGGGGTCCACAGGAGTACATCGCTTATGAGCTCGTCCTTGCTTCTCCAGCAGTGTCCCGCGTGTCTGGTTCGTCTAACTTGTATAGTTTTCGTGATGGGGGCAAGTGTCCGTATAGTTGGTGTCTCGTGGGGTATTGTCGCCAGGACTTGTTCAATACTGCTCTCAACATTCTTGTGTAATTTCCGTCTAGTTTTTTCTCCAGCCGTTTAGTTAGCGTCCATGTAGTGCATCCATATAGCAGTATCGACACAACCGCTGCCTGGAAGAAACTGCATTTCATTTTATCGGTTAGGTCTGATTTCCATATGATCGAGAGCCTATCGATAGCCGTCCATGCCTTCGTCAGTCGTGTGTCGATGTCTTTTTCGGTTGATGAGACGCTACTTCCTAGGGAGGTGAATTTGTCTACTAGTTTCAGAGAGGCTCCATCTAGTGTGGCAATGTTGCCCGTTTGGTTGTAACACATATATTCAGTTTTGTGTGCATTGACATGGAGGCCAATGCCAGCTGCGGCTCGTTCCAGACTTTGCAGTAGTGTCTCTGCTTGATTAGGCATATTCGCCAGTAACGCCAAGTCATCAGCGTAGTCGGCGTCCGTGATTGTTTTTGCGGGGTACCTTTTGCTTCTTCTCTTAGTCAGCTCGAAGCCATTTTCTCTGATTTTGTTGATCGAAGTCCTAAGCACGTAGTCTAGACAGATGATAAAGAGATACGGGGCTAGTGTGTCTCCTTGTAGTACTCCTGCAACAATGTCGAAGTATTCCGTGTCTCCATCTGGTGAACGTACTTTCACTTTGGTGTTTCTGTAGAGAATCATTATCGCTGCTACAGTTTCTTTTGGTAGGCTGTATGCTAGTAGGATTTGCTCCATCTTCCCTCTGTGTATGGAATCGAAGGCCTTGGTAAAGTCAACAAATAGTAATGTCGCCTGAAGATTTTTTGCCTGAACGCCTTCAAGGATTCTACGGATGGTCAGTATTTGTGAGGTTGTGGATCTATTTCTCTGGAAGCCATTTTGGTTTTTCCTAAGGATGTTGTCTATTTTGGGTTCTATGCGGTTTCGTAGTAGGGCATTGTAGATTTTGGCTGCTATGGATGTAAGTGTTATCCCTCGGTAGTTCTTGGCTAGTCCGAGGTCGCCTTTTTTAGGGAAAGGAAGGATGCATCTCTTCATCCATCTTTCTATCCTATTTTGACTATAGACTGCGTTGCATTGCCGGAGCAGTATATCGTCGAATTGTCTAGTCTTCCGCACTTCTGGGGGGATCTCGTCAAGCCCTGCAGCTTTCCTATTTTTAATTCTTCTAAGAACTGAGTCGAGTTCTTCTTTGGTGAAAGGACCTAGTTTAACGTCTAATTGCTTACTGATAATTCTGGTGATCGGTTCATCCGTTATTTTCGGTGGGTTTCCTAGTAGATTTTTGAAATGCTGTTCCCATAGTTTTACTCTTTCTTGTTCGCTTGCAGCTTTCAATTTTGCTTTGGCTGTGCTCTTCCTTCTACTTACTTCGTTTATTGTTTGCCAGGCTATCCTGGATTGTCTATCTTCCACCGAGTCTCTAATCTTATCTATCTGAATTTGTATGTATTCTGCCTGTTCTTTTAGATATATTCCTGCTAATTGATATTGTGCCTTTTCTAGTTTTCGGGCATTTGTGTTTGTTGGGTTCTTTCGATAGCTTTTGGAGGCAGTTTTCACGAGTGCACGTTTTTCTCTAACCGCTAGCGTTTGCCAAGGGACTCTATATTTAGTTCTAGGTTTTGTTGGAATACACTTTGATGCCGCCTCAAGGTGTGCTTCTACAAAATTTTCATATTCGTCATTTGGGGTACCTTTTTTTGCCTTCTCTTGTAGTGCTTTGAATCTGTTTCTTAATTCTAATGCATATTTGTCTCTAATATCTCTGTTGTTAAGTAGGGCCCAGTCATAGTGCTTGGTTGTCTCTTTTCGTGTGGTGTTTTTTCATAGGCTTAGTCGTACTTTGGCCGTAACTATTCGATGATCGGAGGACACACCCTCGAAAGAGGAGTATGCCTCGCAATTCATCGCACTGTTTTTCCATTTCCTGTTTATAAAGACGTAGTCTATCTGTGCTTTACTCTTATTCGCGTATGTGTAGGTCCATAATTTCCCCTCCCTTTTTTGAAAGTTTGTATTGAAGCATGTTAATCTATTTTCTATCATGAAATCAATTAGATGTTGTCCATTCCTGTTTGACATGTTGTGTAGGCTGTATTTGTTGTTTCTGTTTTTCCCGATTTGTGCATTCATATCTCCGCCAATGACTAGCAGGTTGTGTTTCGGAATGCTACGTACGAGGGAGGATAGCTCCTCGTAGAAGGTGAATAGTTCGGTTTCTTTGCTAACATTGGTAGGGCTGTAGCAGGAGATAATTGTTGCTTTGGGGTTGCCATTAAACGTTGCGGCCATCATCCTAGGTTGTATTCTCTCAATGCTATTTACATTTCCAAGTAGAAAATATAAATGTTTTTGTGTAAAAGTTACTTGGAATTTAGAGATGTAAAACATTTTCATTGGAAAACTAACTTGTCAATTAATTGACTTGAAAATAAGCTTAATTACTGAGTTTCAGAAATTTTGGTTGATATTTTCTTTTTCAGTTTCCCAATATTAGATGGTGTTAATAATTTGGTTGCTTGTATGTCAGTCAAGTTTGAAATGAAAATCCTTTACTTAACACTGTTCCAGATCATTCCACAACCATATATCATAGATCAGCTCATGAACTTAAGATCTTTGAATGATTTATTTTTAATAATGATAACAAAGTAATGGATTCTACCTTTTGAATAACTGATATTTGATTATTAAAAAAGAAAATGTTATTAAAGTGTTTGTTTTGCCAGAACAAATGGCATTTATACGAATCATATGCCCATTTGTTCAAAAAAGTACACATGGATTTTGTCACATAAATATTTTTGTGCTAAGTCACCTGACATTAACAAAATTAATTTCAAGCCTTACATTTGAACTAGTCAAATGTTCTAATTAAAGAAAAAATGTATTTTTTGAGAATCTTCTTAATTTATGTTACACTTTTTAATCACCTACTATTTTGATGTTTTGGCAATTATTGAATTTACTCAGATGACAAATTTGATCTTAAGCAACATTTTTTTTTTCATAAAAATTTGAAAAAAATCAAAGGAGAACAGGTATAACAAATTGTTTTATTGTATCAATGTAACTGATTTAGATGTGTTACAGCATCAATATGACGGATACAATCTCTGTTACACTTCTTAAAACTTAGTGTATCTATTAGAAGAAATTAAATCTTCTAATAGCCATGAAAAATGTCCTGTGTTTTATCCTTGTTCATCCATATCTGAAAAGTATTCCTGAAAAAAAAAAAAAGGATAAATTCTTTCTACAAATATGTAGAAGTTTATTTAATGATAATATGTAAATAAGTTTATTTAATGATAAAGAAAAATAATATTTTTAATTTCTCTTTTTTTTTAAAATCTCAATTAAAAACCATTTCCTTTCTTCTTTTTGAATGCATGTGTTAATAATAATAATAAGCAAGACTTAAAGAAAACTGACTTCTCTCAGTAAATTCCACATAAAACTGTTTCTATATTCCCTGACTTATGGTTCTATGTATTTCTCACCACTAAGAATCAATCAACTTCACCGATGGTTTCTCTCTGAAATCATAATTTCATATATCAATAGAATGGGGATCAGAGATCTTATTTGAATTTTCATCACTGTTCACTATTTTAGCATTCTATAACCCAATCTAAAACAATTTTTTGTGAGAAAAGCTTATCCCTTTGATTTCTCAATTCCATCAAACTTTAAAACAATTTCATTTCAATTCATTCAACTGTTCCACCCCATTTAATTTTATAAGTTCAGTTCTCAATTGCCAATCCATTCTCCAATAACCATCCCTCAAATTATTCAATAAGGCTTCTTAGGGTTTTTTTTTTCAGGTAATTCTACAAGTACAGTCACCTTAATACATTTATTTACCAATAGAAAGGGTGTGGCACATGCTACCCACAGATCCATAGACAGTATATGTGCATCAGGGCCAGCACCCTATTATACAGCTGATTTAAGCATTTCATTGTAAAGTAAGAATTGATTTTAGACTTAATTTCTTGCTTGCTATCATGTGAACCCCTTGTTTTTATTTTAATCATCTACTCCACTTAAAAGAAAAAGTTTGACTTATCTATTCTATTTAAATAATTGCAAACAAAGTTTATTCTCAAAGGAAATATTGGTCTCAGCAAACAAACCAAAAAATGAATTAAACTTTGACAAAAGCCTTCCCACAATTCCTTATTGTATTCATTCATATAACTGATGGATTCTATTTAAAAAGTGGAATTTCAAATCAGTCTTCACCATAAGTTTTATCTTCCTTTTAGGTATTTACTAAAGATGAATGTTTATGTGAAAAAGTGAATCATACTTTACTGTATTGTGTTGAACGTAAATATTTGTTAATCTTATTTGTAGGCATTAAAGGATATAGTGGATTGCCCAACATTGGAAATGCCATGGAAAGAATTTAACAAAGTTGATGGTGGGCTTACTTGCTGTTCACTTTTGCTGTCTACAACCACAAATGCTGATAAAACAGGTAAACATTTTCCTTTATTTTTCATATCTTAATTTATTAGACAATTGCAAAAAATTTTATTCTCTTTAAAATCAATTTGAAGATTGACTTTTTGATCTGTTTTGGATGTTTCTACATTTAAAAGGAAAAGATAGCTAATCAAATGGAAATCATTTTGATGATCTAAAGATTTAATTTGTAATAATCAATCTTTTTATCTGACAACCTTTTATAACTTTATTCTCATCCTCACAAATTTTCCATTTTTAACTTACAAAAATTGTGATAAATATCTTTTCCTTACTATTAAAATAAGACTTTTTTCTTCTCTTTCTAAAGAAAAAAAATTGTGATCATCGCACAGCAAATCGGAATGAATAACCAGTGAAGATTTGGACAAATGAAATTCCAAAAATAATTTCCCAGTGACTTTTTTTTTTATTGATTCAACTTTGTTTTAAAACCAACCCTTTTACATAATTTATTTTTCTACTTTAAAATAACCAAAATTTGTTCTAATGTAAAAAAAAAAAAAAAAAAAAAAAAATCATTTACATTTCTTAAATTCTGGATTTACAAATTATATAGAATCTACCTGTATATTAGAAAATAGTATCCAATGAAACAGGCAGTATATAAATATATCAAAGGCCAAAGTAAATTATTACAACTATACATTCCTAGGTGGATATACAATAATTTATTATTAAAAAAAAAAAAAAAAAAAAAAAAAAAAAAAAAAAACTATGTTCTAACTACTTTTTTGTATTTACTGTAGATGTTTACATATGACTTGGATTGGGAATTGAGGCTTATTTAGTATTTCTAGAATGTACTGGAGAGGAGGCATATTGATATCAAAAGGCTACGTACTTCAGTTTCTGGTCAAGGTCTTCTGTGAACTATTTGAAAGAGAACATTTTTTTTTTCTTCTTCAAATTGGAATAAAGAAAATATATACACACAGAGCATAAATGTATTGCAATTGTTTTATTTTTTTTATTACATCAACTGAGAAGTCTTTATTTTTAAAAAGGAGGAGGAGGAGTTGCAAGAAGAAAAATATTTCTATTTTTTTGGGATCTGCATTTATCAAGATGTAAGTTCCTTTCTATTTCCTCATTTTTTTAAAAATCTAGACCAATTCAACACCTATCTTACAACATTCAAGAGAATCACTTACTACACCACAAAAAAGACATGATCCCATGTTTCCTAAATTCTTTAAGATACATAAAAAAAAAATTAACTGAATATCATGGCATAACCAAGCTAATGATTGTTAAGTAAATTACCTAATTAGTGTTTTCTATAGAAAACTTAAAATTTATGCTTAAAAGTCACTTGTAACTTTGATATATGAATTAATGAGTTCACTGAACAACAATATAAAAATAGATTAAAAATGTAAATCTTCCCAAAAATCAAGTTTTAAATTCAGTTAATCCCCTGCATCCAATTTTGAAGACAGAAGATAATAAAAAAAAAAGATGTTTAGTAAGGATCACAGACAATTGTCAAACAGTTCAAGCAGTATTTTATTTTATTATTTTTTTTTTTAATTATAAAATGATACAGGTTTTTTTTTTTTTGGTTTTTTTCCACATACAGATGATTGAAGCACACTAAGTTGTGAAAGTTGATTACAAAGAAAATACATGGAATTGTAGACAGAGAAGATAAGAAATGAAATTGAGGTTTTTTTTTTTTTTTTTTTTTTTTTTAGCAATTAGATAAAAAGCAGATTGGAATAGAGTATGTATAGATAAAACAATAAAAAACCAGCAGAAGAATTCAAAATCATTTTTGAATAAATTACTTTCTATATAGGGTAAGTAATTTATATTGTTTGAGCCAAGACTTACATAGCCAACTATAATTTTATGCTTAACAACAAAAAAGGGGGAAAAAAAAAAAAAAAAAAAAAAAAAGCACCAAAATAATTCATTGCTTTGTAATTAAGTTTTTGCATTAGTTTGTTTTTCTTCAATAATCATGAGAATTTATCTGATAAAATGAAATAGTGGTATCGATACCTCTTAGCCACTTAGTTTCACTAGTAAATGAAGTAGCAGAAAATGTCTTGGTTGCTCAAACCGGAAAACAAACATGGCTGGTATAAAAACTCGTATGACCCAGCAAAGAAAAGAGGTAGTGTAGATTTTTTTTTTTTTTTTTAGTGGCATATAGAAGCCAATTCATAAGGGAGAAGAAAGCTTACCAATAAAAGCCATGCCACCTTTTCCAGGAGGTATTGATGAATTTTACTAAGAATAAAAAGTAGACCGATTGAAAGTGAAAGTCAGGTAATGCTAAGGTCCAACTGTATCCACTTTAAGACACTGACCAGTGATTTGAGTTATGAGTTGGTCAGATGCACAAGGCAATAGTGGCTCCAATGGCTGACTTTATACAAAAAAAGAAAAGAAAAAGGGGTGGGGGAAATAGTTGGTATGGAGTTAGGGGTTTTTCTAGTGGTATGCTAGGAGGGAATGAAAAACATTAAAATGATCACTTGATATCCATTTTTGAAACCAAGGTTTTGTATCAGCACCAATGTTTTTGTTTGGTACTTAATATGTTAACATCATTTGAATGAATTAGAGCTGAATCTATCAGCAGCAAATTTAAAAACATCCCTGAAAAGTCAAGTGTTTACAGTTGAAAAGCATTACCATTAATATTTTTACTAAGCTTAGCTTAGAACACAAGGCCATAAATGTGGGGGATCTACAACAGTAGTAATGGTTTGCTGGGCTAGCTTGTTTGTCTTTGCTCCACAGCAAGACATTCCAATTATTAAGACAGAAGAGAAAAAAAGAAAATTAAAACTACTTAATTTCAAAATTAAAGGAGGTAAGACATTCCAATTATTAAGACAGAAGAGAAAAAAAGAAAATTAAAACTACTTAATTTCAAAATTAAAGGAGGTGGGGGACGTAACTACAGTATCTTTTTCATGTAGGTTTTTATACAAATGAATTAATTGTAGTAAATTTAGGTGCAACACAAGTTAATTGTCAAGGCAACCCTATCAGTATGTTGATAAGTGAAAAAGTAACCTTCTGCAAATATGCTAATTACATACATTCTAACAGATTGAACATCATAATTAATAAACTGTTTTAGTTTGTATATAAATTTCCTACAACAAACTTCTTAGTTATGCCTTAAAAGTGGTGGAATAGAAATAGAGACACTTGCTAACAAGTAAAAGCTTATCAATATAGGGATCAAGAATCTATTCCCAAACTATTTAAAAAGAAATAGGGTAAAGGGTACACTTAGATTTTTAACTGAAGAATATTTTGGTAAAAGTTTTTAAAAAAATAAAAAATAAAATAAAAACCTTGTGTTAGATTTTGCATTCAGTGGTTATGCGAAATGAAGACTTTGATACAGATCAAAATGTCAGATTGTTCAATTATAAAACATTTTCCATGTGCAAAAGAAAGTTTTTATAGTGAGAGAGGAGAAGAGAAGAGAAAAAAAAAAGCACAAAGAACAGATTTTATAGATGGTTACATTCAGTTGATGAAGATTAACCTCTCAGACAGTTCAAGTGACAAACAAAATAAAAAAGTTTGTTTTTCAAGAGTTTGATATTTCACTTATTAAAATCAGCATCATTTTACAAAGAAAAAGAAGTCACTGAATTGTTAGTTTCAGATAAACAGCTTAAAGTTGGTCCCATGATGGAAGAAATAGAAATAGAAATTTCTCATGAGAAATAAAAGTAGGGTGAAAATAATTTCTTTATAAGCAACAATATTGTTTCTATGTAAATCTAAAATTATATCAATTAGGTTCACAGAGTACTTTGCATATACATATAAATTATATATTATATGAAAAAGAGAATAACCAGGTTACAAATAACTAAGCTATGTAGGTTAATTTGTTGACAAAGGAATAAATATAGAAGCTAAAACAATTCTATGATAAATATATATGTGTATATATATATCACAACAGTTAGCTTGCTTCATCTCAAAACACACACACACACACACACTTTTACTCATTCATCTCAACAAATGCACTTTTCAATATTGTTTTACTCATAGTTTCTACTAACATGATAATTTCTATCCTATTTATGAACTTATCTATGTAAAAATTCAAAATGGTTGATTATGTTGGATCAAAATAGATAATTTATGTGTAGAGATTGAAAAACTATCTGCATTTGGTTTCAAGTTCTCATTGGGAAGGTTTCCTAATAAAGAAAAAGCTTTTTTATACAATTTTTCACACCATTGCAGAGAAGAAAAATATACTGATGTACAGAGTAAAAATAACATGAAAGCATGGAAAGAGAAAAAAAAATTATTATATAGATCTATATATCTCAAAGATTAATTCCTTATACCACAAATAGTGAACCTTAAGGGAGATAAATTTCAATCAGGTCATAACTAAAGAGGTTACAAAAAAAAAAATATATATATATATATATATATATATATATATATAAGGAAATGATAATTGTCTCATGTACAAATGTAAATAAACACAAAGTGTACACACACACACACATTTTCCTTAGAGAATCTCAGTATAAAAAATTTTTTTAAGTGAGTCTTTTCCATTTGAAGAAGAATCGAGTTGCTAGCAATGCCTGGTGACTGCCATGACAGTTATATGTTACATGGAACAATGAGTAAGCAGGAGGGGGGGGGATACACACACACAAGGTCATGGCCCGAAGAAATTTTAGCCCAACAGTTTTCAAAATCTTGCTATTATTAACAAAGGTAAAAAGATATAGATGAAAAAATATTTAAATCGATTTCTGTAACTGCAAAAAAAAAAAAAAAAAAAAAAAAAAAAAAAAAAATCAATTCTTTGGTGTCATGATAAATTTATTTCAGGTCTATGATGAGCCTCTTCAGATGTTAAATGAAGAAATTATTTGGTTGTGCTTTATTTAACACCTGAAGAGGCTCATCATAGACCTGAAATAAATTTATAATGACACCAAAAAATTGAATTTTATTTTTATATAAAAATATATAACTACAAACAAGCCTCCAAGCCTGAAGAATAGCCTCATTTAGCAAGATATTTTTAGATTAGTCAAAATATTACAAGTAGTTACCTATATAGGAATTTAATTAAAATCAATTTACTGATTGTAGTAAACAGGTGTAAAATATTTTCCTATGGTCTAACTGATTAAATCAAGTGTGGTGTGTGTGTGTGTGTATATATATATATATATATATATATATATATATATACACATACACACACACATACATACATGCTGCTGCAAACCAAACAGCTGTGCAGCCAAAAAAACCTTCATTAGATGATGACTGTTATTGGCACTAATGAATCATTATCACTAACCCAGTGCCCCCCACCCCCAAAGTATCTTACATTACCATCAGACTTTGATTTTTCATCTCATCATGTTAATGTCAGATCAAGATTCAGCCTCTTCATATAATCCTTTGCTGTATTCACAACTTTTCAGTAATGAAGTGTTAAGTTAATGATGTAAGATTTGAATTAACTGACTAGATGACATGATTACACTGAATGAGAAGAGAATTTCTATAAAATTCATGTGTAAAGTCAGTGTGCACAATTTCGATTATGAATCGTTAATTCAATGATGTTAATTTGAATTATAAAACAAGATGATAACGTCATTGGAAAGTCAAGATAACGTTCAACATAGCGGAAGTTCAAACAACTAATTTTTTTAACCGGTAATCAAAAAGGATCTTGTGTACGGTAAGTAACTCCTGATTCTGGATCCATTGATTTAAAATCTTGATATGAGATTTACACTTGTCAACACAGGCAACCAATTTTATTGAGAGGACTTATTTTCTGATGCGAGTGTATATCCCATTTCTTTGTGACATGGTAACATCATTCTTTCCCAGTAGTCACCAGTCTTTCCGGTATCATCTGAACTTAAGTATTACAACATGAAGCACTGAGAGGAAGAACCAGAGAAATATCTGCTTATGGTGGAAAGAATAATTATAATAAAAAGAAGATAGAGCTATTAATTGAATTACAAATATTACATGCTTAAAAAAAAAAAAAAAAAAAAAAAAAAAAAAAAATGCATATTAAATAAGCTCATTTCCATAGAATATGGGGGGGGGGGAGAACAATTTATGTGAAAATGAGAAATGTCAGCTATAAAAGAATACAAGGTTTCCAGCAGATTAAACAAGTAAATTAAGGTATGATTGTTTCTATAGCAAATGAAAGAGGCAGGTTATGATCCTTTTAATAATTCTAGTCAATAGGAATTAGAGGCCACATACACCACTGAAATGGGCAACAACTATTGTGAAGACATTGAACATTTTGTTTTGAAAATTACAGTAAAAAGCTAAGGTGCATATATTAAAAAAAAAATTTAAAAAATCCTGTAGTACCCAAACTGGGTTCCTCTTTGCACAGAACATGTATTAATTTAAAGCCTAATTTTTCAGGCTTCAGTAGAAGACATGTTAGCATTTGTAGTAAAATATCTCAACCCAGATGTTAAGGCACTGGAATGAAGACTGATTGATATCAAACCAATCAGTTGTGTGTGGAGCTCATGCAAATTCAGGGGAATATCTGATAATAAATTTTCAATGACGGGAATTCTCTCAACTTTTACATTATGGCTTTTTTTCTGTTTTTAGATATTTAAACTGTTTTTACAGGTGCAAAAAAATTGCTTGTTTTGTAAATAAAGTGTTAATGAATTTAAAAAATCTGTTGAAGTTATAAAAAAAAAAAAAAAAAAAAAAAAAAAAAAAAATCAAAGTACAAAGTCAATTTTCAGTATAAAAGGGGCTAAATTGAAATTGAGACATATTTGGATTGAAAAGGATATTTTTCAACCAAAAGGTATCTAAAAAGAATAAATGTGGTGCTTAAATAGCCACTCAATTATCTATGCAAGTTTTCCCATTACTGAAATTAGAAATTCCTTTTAACAGACAAAAAAAAAAAAAAAAATTTTTTTATAAAGTTGGCCATCTTAGTTGTAAACAGAACAGATCAATTTTTTTAGTGAAAGATTCTCATCATTATACAAGAACATTTTGCAGTTATGCTGATTGAAATCTTTTATCAACATTTGATTAGCCCTTACTACTTTCTGAAGATAAAAACTTTAAAATATTTTTTTAAATTGTGGCATATTTGAAGATACAAAAACAAAACCACCAACTTTCTCCTGTGTACACAAACCACATTGTGGAATTGATTAATTTATTAAACCAGGTTTATTTAATAGAAAAAAATCTTAAATTTTTAGATATTTTCTGACAGTTTGCTCTAGTTTTTTTCCTTTATCAAGAGTAAATTCTAAATGATATATTATTCAAACTTATTTGAAGAATATAATAATCCAAAGAAAATTAATTGTAATTTATGACAAATTAAATGAAAAACCTTCAAAACTAACAAACTCCAGTTCTTATTTTTGTGATGTTTTGTCAAAACAATTTTTTTATTTTTCATATATGTTCATATCACACAGATTTTTATACTTCAATATAAGTTTGAATATTTTAAGTGATAAAGACTTTAATACTTGAATCATAAGGCTGTGAACAAAAAAAAAAGAAAACAGCTCTTTCAAGTGTTTGTTTGTGTGTATATTCCTGGAACACTTTGGAAAACTAAACAGTATTTAGTTTCTGAAAAGGTTTACACAGAAAAAAAAAAAAAACCCTATCAGATTATTTTATCTTTGATATTTTCCCCAACTCCAAGGAAAATTTTCACATAAAAAAAGAAGTTTATTTAACAAGATCACCTTTTATTGGGATGACAGCACCAACAAAAGTAATTGTTGCTGTAATAGGAATTAGTTTTGTTGACCAATAAATGAATTAGAAGACTGCCAGTAGTTTAAAAATTAGTCATAAAAAAATAAAATAAATGAATAACCAGTAACAAATTTTGAAAACAGTTTTCCAAGTGGTAGTAAAAATGATTTAGAGACGTTCAGTAGGGCCGCGCAACATAAAGTTTTGCAAAAAGTCAATTGGTAGAGGAAAAATAATGGTGGAATTTTTCTCAGCTGAGATTGTACTCAGTGTCTGTAAATATCTAAGCTGCAGGGCAGCAGGAGATTCACACATGACATCAGCTGCCTCTTTTAGAGCACGTGATGCTCGTTGTTCACCTTCAGCAGCAATAACCTAATAAAATAAAAATAAAATTTACATAGGAATGGCCAAAAATCAAACTTTAAACAGCTTTAAAACCCTTTAAAAGTGAAGCAGTCAGAATGTTAATGTTGAAGGGGGGGGCTTTAATTCTTTAAGATTTTATAAGCTTAAGATTTAACAAAAGCAAAATTAAAAGTTTACAATTAATGGAATTAAAAATACATAGAATACAAATTAATGTTAAAGAAGGAGCAGGTCAGAAAATTTTAAGTTAAGACAAACCAATAAATATGATCCAATTATTTTAATGAAGAAAATGTAATATTTGTGGTTCATCACTTTAAGGGTTTATGTCTCCAACAGTTTCTCACTGCATAATGCATCTACAGCACTGGTTCATCTATGCAGATGAAATTTGGGAAAAGTTATTACAAAATAAAATTGAAAGTAATGATAAAGTACAAACATATGAGATGTCACAAAATAAATTGCCTGATTATTTTCAAGAAGAAAATATACCATTTTATTTGTTTAACGATGAAAGAAACATCTTGTAATGGCCATTGAATTCATTTACAAATATGGCATACTTTAATTCACTTTTATTAACTTACTTAATAAGCAAGTTATTCAAAAAAAAAAAAAAAAAAAAAAAAAAAAATCTCCCAACTACATAAAAAGTTTCAGTTTACAACTTTAAACCATTAAAGATGAAAATAAAACTTAAGTGTTTACTATTTTTCTTGACAATATTCAATACTAGTAAGAAGTTTACAAAAAAAAAACTGCTTTTCACCAATCCATTCTGAAATGTTTGATGGAAAGTAATATTTGTATTGATAGTCAAGTGAACTCAGTTCCAATAAGTTGGCTTAGCAGAGAATTTTAAGAAACTCATTTACATAGATATGTTGTCATGGCAAATAGACTCACATTTGGGGAAAGAAAAAAAGTTTATTTTCAATTTTACCTTAGCTCTAGCTTCACGAGTGGCTTCAGCTTCAGCTGCCATGGCTCTTTGTAATTGAACAGGCAGACGCACATCTTTACTACAAGAGAAGTCATGATATAGAAGCAGTCATTTTCAATTTTGGAAGGAAGACAGAATGGGGGGGGGGGGAGCAAAGAAAAGCAAATAATAATCAGGTATTAACAATTCACATTACCAATCATAAAGTAAGAGTACAACAAACATTGAAATAATCCCACAATCTCTAGGAGGAATGAGGAGTCCTTGAGTTATAATTGTTAAAATGCTGAACTGCAGCCTCTAAACAAAATAATGATAAAAATCAATCATCAGATTTTAATAAGATTTTCAGTAGAAGATGAAATTTTATTTATCCCTCCCCATCCACCACTATATCAACCATCCATCTTAATTCTTTTTTAATTAAAAAAAGAAACAGATAATGATTTTTATATTATTCAAAAAGATAATTCTATGCAGAAATAAATTTTATTTGCTTTTTTAAAAACAAAATACAGCAAGTGTTTATACAAACATTTTACATTTGGGTGTTAAAAAAAAAAAAAAAAAAAAAAAAAAAAGAGGAATAATAATAAAGAAGATATTGCTCTTATCGTCAATGTCACTTTTGTTTTACTCATTTTAGGGATGTGGTCAGTAAAAAAAGTTGTTTTTTTTAATCTAATTTTCAAAGATTTCACTTTAATACTATTTAAATGTTGAATAAATAAATATGACATATATAGCAAATATGTTTTGCAGATTTTTTTGTATATGATTTTTCAATGAACAATATTTTGGTATGAAGTTTGCAAGCATTATAAATATTCTATTTAGAAAGCATAATCCTTTCAATAATAAACAGCCTGAGAGAAAATGTATCTTTAACTTTAAAACAATTGTCTGTGTAAATTTCTTTAAACTTTTATTTCTTTTTTGGCAAGAAATACTTTCATTTTTTTAAAACTCAATTAAAAAAAATATACCATTTAGTAAGCATAATCCTCAAACAAAATTCAAATTACAACAAGTATTATTACTCTTTTGATCTTCATACTTCTAGAAGTAAATGGACAGGGTGAGTTAAATGAAATTACCAATGTAAACAGAAATTGCCAAAATAACTAGTCAGTTTATGTTAAAAAAGAAAAAAAAAAAAAAAAAAAAAAAAAAACCTACTTATATTTATAAAAAGACAAATTTAAGATTGTTTTCCTTTTTTATGAGAAAGAAAAACAAATGTAGTGAATCAAGTGGAAGAGTGTTGCTTATATTAGATGACAACTGTGTTTAAAATGTTTAATAGGATGCATCAAAAAATATTTACTGTTAATATATATTTCTTAGCTCCTATCCTTAATACAAGGTGATTAAAAGGTAACTCGGTAATTATAAGTACTTTTCAATTATCCTGAATGGACTAAAATTACTCAACATTTTTTTGATCTAATGTGTTTTCTATACTTTAAAAAAAAAATTTAATGTTGACTTTAACAAATAAGAATTTGCAAACAATTTTACCACCGATAAATGATGTTGAATTTGAGTATGGCCACTGAAAAACATTTTTGTATGATATCTAGCAATTCCTATGTCTGAAGATTTTAATACCAAAGAAAGATGATAGACACTAACCTTCAATAACATGTATCCAAAAAGAACATGTCTACATCACTGGATGTTATTGAAGTTACAGATTTTATATCAGTGTCCCTCTCCCTGATACAGGCCCATCATTCAGTCTTATATCTGTGTCTTTCTTACAGATGGTTGAGTCATCAAAATCTTGGAGTCCATTACTCCCAAATGTCAAATGACCAAAGTTTTAATGTTAGGAATGTCTTTCTTATACTTCATAGCATGAAACCCTAGAAGGGGGTTTATCCATATTTACCAACCCCTCCACCCAGGCAGGATATGACACGAGGTCAATTTTTAAGCAGAGATTAACAGGTTTGAATTCAGAGTTTTCCTTCTAGACTAGTTGCCTAACCAGGGCTGAAGAACCCAGTCTGCCCTACAATTTACCCATAGCTGTAGGGAGAATAATTGGATTCATACCTTTCCCAAGGGTATTAGTGCTATGCGAAATGCAATCAGCCTAGTCCAGGATTTGAACTCGGGTTTACCTGTCCTTTGACAAGTCATGTTTTTTCCTACTAGCCACTCTCCTTAGCAGGACTGGGGTTAGTTGCTGGTCCATGCAACAAGCAATGCACTGGTACCATGTGACCTGACATATCACACACAAAGGTGTTTTACTTTTTCAGAATGAGAAAAAGTATTTTTTATAGTTGGATTTACTGTGCAATCAATTATGCAATAAACATGGAAAATAAAAATGGCATAAAGTTTCAAAATTTATAATAATCATACTTACACTTCAACTCTTTCCACTTTGACACCCCATGGATCTGTGGCTTCATCCAAAGATGACTGAAAAGAAATTGTGATAAATTAACTACAATATGCAATTCATGAAAATCAGCAGAACAAGGAAAATTCAAAATAAATATTCATATAAGAGATTAAGATTAATTTCTATAAAATAAAAGATTTATTTCCCAATGAAAGTTTGATGAATAGAAGATAAAATATATATATTTTCATATCAAGATTGTAAAATATTTTTTAACCAAGACACACACACACAAAGCGTTGGTATGTCTATTCAACAATGAAAACATGATCTAGCCATTAACTTTACAATCTTGAAAATACCACTGCATTTATGACAAAAATCAAATCAGATACTGAACTAAAACAAGGAATAAGCTAAAATATTGATTTAATAACACTAAATTATCAACTTTTTATGTTAGTCATTTGCTATTGACAAGTAGCAACTGGTTAACATTTGAGGATAGCAGGTAATTAAAAAAAACAAAGTATCCTTATAAAGATCAGTGATTTCTCATCATTGCAATTCTTCAAATTCTTACAATGTACAAGTAAAGTTCAAATAATTTAAAATTGCAAGATATAATTATTCAGAGTTTAAATCAAGCTCAACAATGTTTAAAGTATTCTTTTCAGTGATTCAAATAAATTATTTCATTCCGTGACAAGGCAATGAACATGTCTAAATATTACATACTATACATAAAAACATTTAGAAAAATACAATAACTGAAAAATAAAATATTTATGCACAATATTCTTTTTAGATTTGATGTCTCTGACCTACAAGTATTTACAAGATTAACGTACTTGTGACTAAGAGTGAAAACAAATCTATTTTAAATCTTGCCAAAATTATTCCATGCAGCTATCAACAAAATGTGAGCCATGTTCAAAAAGTATTAAGACTGAAGCTATATTTACCAAAACATAAATAAACAATGAATGAAATGTTGATTATTCCAGTGAGTTTTCACCTTTGAAACTCCCCTTTTGAGATGGTATGAAGCAAATAATTGGCATTTGGCAATTTACTTTCTTTTTTTTCTTAAAATCAGTCCTATTTCCTAGCCAATGAGGTGCTGGCAAAAATTGACTACCATAAAAAGGGAGTTTAATAACTTATTGTTACCAAATAAATCAACTTGGTTAATATTGTTCATTGATCAAAAACTCCAGATTGTCAACATCAATTCTAATACACCTTCCTTAATCATTGATAAAGGACATATTTGATGCTGCTGTTCCACACATATTATGGATAATTTGTACCTTGTTAAATCTACTAACAGATAAGAATTGGTTAAGCCAATGACAAGTTGACTAACACATTCAAATCAGGCAATTAGATCAACCAAGATAGATTCTTGTCAGCTTCCCAACTATATTCCGGCAACTGGTTGAAGTCTATTCCCATTAAGTGTGATGTTTTTTTAATGACATCACTGTCAAGATTTCCCTTGTTCACTCTCTATACTGGCATGAATGTCAGTGTTGAACATCTATGAAGATGTGGAGAGTAACCACTGACTGCAAAGGATCTCTCCTCAAGGAACTTTGAGAGTAGCCCTTGATAAAACATACATCTCAACCACCAAAATTTGATCACTGAAATGAAGAGTAATTGTCTGGCCATTTTTTAATTAGGCAAGTTAAGCATCTGAGCCATCACATTTTTGTTGACTATTTTCTATCCCTGTTACCTAACATAGCTGTTTTGAAAGCTATAAATATGAAGTGCACAAATACACTTGTCTGTTGGAACATTTTCTATTCAAGCCATTGAATTTTGAAAGGAAAAGCATCAATAGCAATGAGACAGAAACTGTTATCCAGAATACTTAGATTTTTCCGTATATATTTATTGCTTTTAGGAATGACATTACATTTTTTTTTATTTCAATAATTTGGAACAGCTCCTTCATGTTGTTTACAATATAAAAGGTTTCTCTTATATGGGCCAGATTGGTACATTCAATGGGAATGTTTCACAATGTATTTGGTCTGGCATGCATGACATGTTGGTTGCTACTTTGCTTCAAGTAAGAATGGGTTATCCTTGTATGACCTATACAAAGTCTTAACAAGATGACTATCTTTTCGTTTTTTTCTGCAGCTTTCTTTCCATTCCCCTATAGTTATTTGTTATACCTTCCAGATTGAGGCTGGCAACTATGCAGTCTGTGTCATGATCCATGCTTTCTACACTATAGGATCTTTGTAGGGATTTTGTTAATCTCTAAGCATTGCACTGTTTATTCATTTACATAGGTGACTGTTTTTGATACTGAGGGGTACTGCATCAAATTTGACTGGGGGCAGTTTGAATGTGCCTCCTGGTCTTTCAATGTTCACTTTGATGTTCATATTCTTCCAGCTTGGCCAATGAGAGCCTGTGCTTTTTGCCCCAGCTTTTTTATTGTGGTTGTCAAGTCCATTTCAATTTCCATTTGCTCTAAATTTTTAAATTTGTTTTTAGTTTCTATAGAGGGGCTTCGAGTTGGTTTTTGATTTTCTTCTTTTTCTTTTGTTAAATTGATTTTATGTCTTCTTTTTATAGCTTGCGTTTCATTTTTTTTTTGGTAGGATTTGTCGTTTCATTTTCTGTTGGGTTGTTTTTGGTATTTATTTTTTTTATTGAGTCTTTTGGTGTCTGTTTTGATGTGGGTGGTTACTTCATCAGAATCTTCTATCATTGTTTCAACAGGATCCATTGGGCTGAATCTGTTGGATAATGAGATTGGTTCATTTATTAGTGTTTTTAGTTTTTTCCTTTCTTTGCTTCGGGGATTTTTCCCAATTTTGATTGTGTGTCTCACGTTCATCTGAAATTGTTGAAATATGTTCCTTATTTGTCTCTTTTGTGATCATTTTTAGTATTTATATTAGATTTTTTTGATTTCATTAATCAGTTCAGTTCTTCCTGTTTTTGTTTTGTATCTTCTTTTTCCTCGTTTTCATTTTTTGTTATACATGCATAACTGGATTGTTATTTTTCTTGGGTTTGTTCTATTTTTCTGACCTCGACAAACGAGATCTTTCTTGTGTATTTTATTTTTCTTTTTTTCCATATTTCACTTTCCTGTGAGTATGTAGGGTGTGCAGTTGATGCCGTTGAAAGGATTTTGACATTCCAATTCTGTATGATTTGATTTTCCACATTTTGTACATATTGGTTGTCTAGTGCATTTATCTTTATGATGTCCATATTTTTGGCATCTTTGAGGGTTTGGAATGTAATTTTCTATTTTTACATTTATGTAATCTATTTTAATGCTGGTTGGAATTGTGGGTTTGTTAAATATTGATATGTATGTATCTATGATTCTTGTATATGGAGATTTTCCTCATGTCTAAGACGCCTTGTTGTTTAAGAAGTAGTTTTATCTCTTCTAGGAAACATGATGTGAGGTCTGGGGATTTAACTACTCCTTTCCAGAAGTCTACGGTTAGGTGAGGGTGTATTTTCATCTTCAGCTTTCCAAATTGTTTCCATTTTAGTATTCTTTCTGATTGTTTTTGATTGGTTGTTTGTATAATAATGGTGCTGTTGGTAACGTTTTTGATGTTGATTGGTTTGTTGTGCGTTTCTATTGTCTTTTTTTAATCAAGAATGGGGATAGTTTACTGATTAGGGTTTCTTCTATTGATTCAAGTACAAGGAATGGAAGTTGTCATCAGTTTCAAGTCACATGATCTCTTTGGTTGCTGAGTCGAGGACTGCTCAGCCACCAGCATCCTGTCCTCAAACATTATGGGTTGCCACTCATGGCCAACAGGTAGCTTCATTAGGGATTTTTTTTACCCCTCTGCAGAGGTGCAGTCAGTGTATTCTACAGCCTCAGCCTACAGGGCAGGTGAGTATGGAATGTTAAAATCAAATGATTTTTCAAACCTGACCACCAGCAAATTGAGTTAAAAGTGAACCTAATGAACCTCTGAGAAGCAATCATTAAATTCAACAATCTCAGTTTAAACAGAGATCAGGACTGAATTGTTTTTTAAAAGTCATTTTTATATTTAAAGAGCGGTTAGCATCAGATAAAAGATAAAACAAAGTAATATCTTCTTTATGGGCAATCAAAATAGGTGGAGTTTCTTTCTTTAGAAGATACCAGTCTTTTGATTAGTCCAGATGGGAGTGGCTTCTACTGAATCCAGGCAGAGATTTTCAGAAAACATTGTTTGATCCTTTCTTTAGTCTATGGACATCAGAGTTGGCCGGGTAGCATAAAGAAAGACACTATGCATTAAACTTTATTGTTAAGATATTCAGTAGATTTGATCATTCCTTTGAAGTTATTCAAATTTTGAACAAACTGTGTAAAGGATGTAAGAGGAATGAGTTACCAGGCCACACAAGAGATTTGATATATTTGTGTAGACACAAAAAAAAAATTATTCGGGGGAGAATCATTACTAGACCTCACTGTCACATGAACACTACAGAGTTTGGTTACTCTAACCAGTTCATCAGTGAATGAGACTTGGGTTGGCTTACGGTTAAAGAGATAGGAAAATGCCTCAATTACATAACTCATCAAGACTCAAGAGAAACTATTTTTCATTGTTGAAAGATTGTCCCTCAAATTGCAAGCAGAAATAAAGCAGCTATTGCTCTGGTTGGTGGGACCAAACAACTTGAAAAAAAAAAAAAAAAAATTACCTAATTCAATGTTCTTTTTAATGAGAAAAATGTAAATAAATTCATTTCATCAAAAACACAAGTAAACTTTTTTTTTAAATCTTGAGTTGTAAAATTGCTACAACAAAAAAAAACAAAAAAAAAGAAAAAGAGAGAGAGAAAAGAGGAATGAGGTTAAAAATGAAATACAAGGATCATTAAATAAGTTTCCGGACTTTTTCGTATGGACTCTTTTATTGATACTACACACATGAAACTAGTCCCCTTCAAAGTAATCTCCTCTGGCTGCAATGCACTTGTTGTACCGTTCCAACAACTTCTGAAAGGCCCCATGGAAGTCTTCTTGTGTGAGCATGTCAATGACCTTCGTCACAGCCTCTTTCAGCTCCTCAGTTGTCTCATAACGACAGCCTCTGAGCTTAGGGAATAACCAAAAGTCACAGGGAGCAAAGTCTGAACTATAGGGAGGCTGAGGAACTGTCTTGATGCCCATCTTGCTCAAATAGTCTGTGACAAGGATGGAGTTGTGGACTGGTGCATTGTCCTGGTGGAAATGTCACTGACCCGATTTGAAGAGTGCTGGCCACTTCCGACAAAATCTCTTCCTGAACTCCCTTAAAACCTCAACATAGTAACCCTAGCCCTTTGGCCAATCAACTCTGGTGTATTGACTTCCTTACTCCTCCCACACCTCTCATCATCCCTCACAGACTCCCTGCCTTCCTTGAATTTCTTATGCCACTCAAAAACTGATGCGCGATTCATGCAAGATGCTCGAAAAGCAGTCTGAAGCATTCCATACATTTCTGAAGCATTTTTCCAAGTTTAAAACAGAATTTTATTGCATATCGTTCTTCTAAAGTGTCCTCACGTTCTGATTGTATTTTTGAACTTGACCAGCTGTGACAATCAGGCTTTAGTAGGGTGTATTTCAATTCCTGCTGTAGCTGTTCATTTGAAGCTGAAATCATAAAAATTGGTCAATAATCTCATAAGATGTATAGCAATAAGATACTGAATTTTCAAGAGTCTACAACAATTTTAAATGCCCGTACAAAAAAAGTCTGGAAACTTATTGAATGCACCACATATTTTCAGCTTTCTCTATTATTGTTCTGCTTTAATATTTGTTACTGGTCCATTGGCATAATCGTTAGAGTAATGGTCCGGGAGCCCAGGGTTCAATTACAGGTTGAGTAATGCCAAAGAATCGGAGGAGGGGGGAAAAAAAGTACTAGATGCCTCCTTGCTTATCTCTCAGCATTATAAGGTAGGTATGGATCAAGGGTAACTAGAGCAATCTAGGGAAAAGAGTAGCAGCCTCGCCTACACCTCAGTGTAGTAGCTATTGCAAAGAGAGCTTTTGGGTCGCCCATTCATGAATAAAAGTTTGGGTTTTTTGTATGACAAAAAGCCTTGTTTGTAATGCATATAACCTAAAACCAAGGCAATTAATATATTACCTGCATCAGGTGACTGATAGATTCCCTCTCCGAAAGAATTTCACTCAGATTTTTGGTTCCAAGTACATTGCGTAGAGTGGTCTGTGCAAGGAGTCGAGTTGATCGATTAGCATCTTCTACATTAGCAATAGACATGGTGGCATTCTGGACACGGAAGTAAACAACAGCATCTACAGCAACTGTGACAGAATCTTTGGTCAGTACCTGTCAAAATATTTATTTGTAAAAATGATATATCAGATCAAAGAAAAATTTTGTTCAATCACTTTACGAATCTAAACGAATCATGACTAAATTATCTTTTAGCTGACAACTAATCTGAATAATATATTATTGGTTTTACAATATTGTTAGATTATAAAAAGAATTCAACTTAATTTTTAAAGTTGCTGAAATAAGTATTTCTTAAATTAGAAAAATAAATGATATATATTTACCTCTTGTGGAGGCACATCAAAAGAAACTGTTCTCATGTCAACTTTGCTATACGAGTCAATACATGGTACAATACAGAAGAGACCTAAGAAAAAGGCAAGAAAAAAAATAAATCAAAACATTAATATACATGAAATAAATGGATTTTTGGACACTCTCATATAGATATTTTACAATCCATCTAACAAAGGCCCTGCCATTTGGGACTAGATTTCAACCAACCTTTCAGCAATTGATAGGATAATGCCTGATAAGGTTTTAAACTGCATTCAACCAAGATTATCGTTTGTTTTGTTTTTTTTCTTTCCAAAAAGGATATTACTCGTTTCCATAAAATATCAAATCGCAAGTAGCATTATTTGTAAGGGAGGTAACTACGTAAAACTCTTGACATTCAGAGAGAGAATGTCATTTTCAAAGTTTTTAGTGAATTTATCTAACAGAACAATTGATCTATAATTCATTATTTATATTTACTGATATTTTACCTAACAAACATTACATAAACTTAAAATCTGTCAAATTTAACTTTACTAATTCATATATTATTATTATTTTTTTTTAAACCTTTATACATTATTATTACATATCTACCTTTGTGATGTTCTCTTTAAAACAATCTAAGAACCAAATATATTTTTATCTGAAGATTGTTGAAACCTTAATTTTGTTTAAATTCTACTGCATTTTGGAAAAAAGAAACCTATATAGTTTATTGAATTAATGCAGTTTTTTTTCTACCAAGTTAACAAGTTTAAATAATGTAATGAACTGACTAAAATAAAATTACATCTTGTCATTTGAACACTATTTTTAGTAGGTCAATAGAAGTTTATGTTTAGTTATAAAACAGCACATTTCTATGTTAATGAAAATTTGTTTTTAATTTTTTCCTTTGCTTATAATTTGGGCAATTATCTAACAAAACCAAGTTGTTAGGTTATTAATTAACAAAGTCTATCTTTTGGCAAGCAATTATTTCTATTCAGTAATAATTTGTAAATAACTATAGCTTCAAATAACAATTAATACAAATAATTTGTACAATTATATAATTTCAAGTACCTAATTGCAATAAGTTTTAAAAGCCATTGTAACTCAAAATCAAAACATTATCTAAAGCAGATATATTTGATTCAGAGTTGGGACTAACAGATACTATGACTCCAGGTCAGAATTGAACCGAGAGTAAAGGCAAGTAAAAGGGTGACTGAATTCTCTTGAGCGTCAGGACTGGAGCTTCACCAATGGATGAAGTGTTATCTCCAGTATTGAATTCTATGAAATTATTTTACCTCTCCAGTTTGAAGAGTTACCTAGAAACCAAAATAATAAGGTTTATTGGTATAATAGTTAGTGTTCGCCAATGGTCTGGAGACCAGGGTTTAATTCCATTTGAGTCATACAAAAGACTCAAAAATAATAGTACTTGATGCCCCTTCACTCAACATTATAAAGTACGGATCAATCGTAAGTGGAGCAATCTAAAGGAGTAGCACCCTCTCCTACACTTTGGTGTTGTAGCTATTGAAAAGGAGCCTTCAGGTTGCCCGCCAATGTGGTTAGTCAACTTACTAGATGTGAATATTTTAGTGAAATAACTAATCCATTAGTTTTTTTCTTTTTTATTATTTGGAAGTTTTGTGTTTTAAAATTTATGGTGAATCTATTGTTACAAAAGTTAACTTTTTAAAATAAATCCAGAAAAGTTTTACCCATCATAAATTTTATATTATGAATCTCATATGAACTTATATTCTTCCATAGAAAAAAAAAAATTTCTTTTTATGTGAGATTAATTTTAAGGGATTTATGTGAACATTTTTGTCTTGGTCTGGATTGTTTATCTAAAGTTATACTATTCATCTTATGAACATCAGTTACTGTCTTAAAAGCCATGTGTAGTATAACTAATGTGTATAATTTGTCAACTTAAATGGTTTATGGAAAGTTCTTAAAAAGTCTGGTATACTAGACATGTTGAATGTGGTAATTTCATTCCAGCAAGGGATGAAAACATCTTTTGTATTGGTGTATAAGCAGATAAATATTATTTTTGAATAGTTTCAAATGACTGGAGCTACCTTTACACAATAGCAACAGCATTATCTGTGTGGAACCAATTCCCAGATAAATGTTATTTGAGAGACCCAAACAGATGAGAAGGAGTCAATGTAGTCTTCTGCTGTTGATGAATGCTAACGTGCTGCATAAAGCTCACCCCACAGATTCATACATCTCTCTGTGAATGCACTATACCAAACCAATACCTGCAGCTCATTACATGTTCGACAGACAGCAAAAAGTTCCCAGTGAATTTGTCACATGCAAAAGTTTGATACTTCAATATAAACCATATTGTCTTTTGCTGTTGATGAATGCTAACGTGCTGCATAAAGCTCACCCCACAGATTCATACATCTCTCTGTGATTGCACTATACCAGATCAATACCTACTTTTTGCTCTTACATGCTTGACATAAAACAAAGTTCCCAGTGAATTTGTCAGATTTTGCTTTTGACATGCAAAAATTTTATTACATCTTGCACCTTTATCCATAATTGTATGGTGGGAGTCATCATTACAACTGGTGTGAATGTTAAAAGAATTACTACATATTCACAATTGCTTTGGGTTTGTTTTTTTTATAGATTTTACAATATTTAATTCTAGTTGATTTATGTATACTTAACTTTTGGGACATCCTAGTGTGCATGTGTATATACGTGGTGCATTCAATAAGTTTCCAGCCGTTTTTTGTACAGACATTTAGAATTGTCGTAGACTCTTGAAAATTTAGTAGGTTATTGCTATACATCTTGACTGACCAATTTTTATGATTTCAGGTTCCAATTAACAGCTACAGCAGCAATTGAAATACACCCTACTAAAGCCTGATTGTCACAGCTGGTCAATTTCAAAAATGCAATCTGACACTTTAGAAGAACGATATGCAATAAAATTCTGTTTTAAACTTGGAAAAAATGCCACAGAAACGTACGGAATGCTTCAGACTGCTTTTGGACCATCTTGCATGAATCGGGCATCATTTTTTGAGTGGCATAAGAGATTTAAGGAAGGCAGGGAGTCTGTGAGGGATGATGAGAGGTGTGGGAGGAGTAAGGAAGTCAATACACCAGAGTTGATTGGCCAAAGGGTTAGGCTTACTATGTTGAGGTTTTAAGGGAGTTCAGGAAGAGATTTTGTCGGAAGTGGCCAGCACTCTTCAAATCGGGTCAGTGACATTTCCACCAGGACAATGCACCAGTCCACAACTCCATCCTTGTCACAGACTATTTGAGCAAGATGGGCATCAAGACAGTTCCTCAGCCTCCCTATAGTTCAGACTTTGCTCCCTGTGACTTTTGCTTATTCCCTAAGCTCAGAGGCTGTCGTTATGAGACAATTGAGGAGCTGAAAGAGGCTGTGACAAAGGTCATTGACACGCTCACACAAGGACTTCCATGGGGCCTTAAAGAAGTTGTTGGAACGGTACCGCAAGTGCATTGCAGCCAGAGGAGATTACTTCGAAGGGGACTAGAGTTTCATGTGTGTACTATCAATAAAAGTGCCCATACAAAAAATGTCTGGAAACTTATTTAATGATCCTTGTATGTATATATATATATATATATATATATATATATATAATTTTTTTTTTTTCTTGATTGATGGATCAAAAAATTAGAAGCCAAATCATATATAAAATAATATTCAATAATAGTAAATATAAATGAAGGTAGCAATTTTAGAAAAAATTTACTTGAGGCTAAGAAGACAAATTTCATGTCCCATAAACAAAACTCTTGAAATAAAATTTTATAACTCCATAAATTCTAAAAATTTTGTTTATAAAATTTTTTTTATACATTACGTGAATCCATATTAAAAGACAGCAATTCATATCTAAAATCATATTTTTATGAACAATGGCTTTATCGACAAAACCATCTTATCCAGATTTAATAATTATTTTGACTGCTCAAAACTTGGATATGGCTACAGAATTTTGATTATACTATTTCCATATATATAAATTCTGATACATAAAATACAACATTTTAGCAGTCAATAACATTGAAGATCCAACAGCTGCTAAACCAACTTATATGGAATGCTTAATTAATTTTCTTCCACACCAAATGTTAATTGAAATAAAATTTACCTGGCCCTTTGGCACCACCTGAAAGCAATCTTCCTAACCGGAAGATGACTGCTCTTTCATATTCTTGAACAACCTGGAGAAACAAAAAACAGAATAAAAGATCTGCAGAAATCAGAACTTTAAGCTATAAGGGAAAAGAGAGAGAAAGAAAAAAAAAAAAATTATTTAAGTAAAGAATTTCCTCAGTTATTACTTGGATATTTTCTTGGAATTTTCATTTTATAAATACCCCAAAGAAAAGATCATTTATTAAATCACAAAATTTTTAATTCTTGACACAAAATATTAATTTCCTCTCCTCTGTGCAAATATTCTCTTTTCTTTCTCTTTATACAGTGGGGGTTGGGATTCAAGACTAGCCACGAATGGTCAACATAACAGTACCACATTTATGCAAATAACTAATACAACACCATCCACTCCAAATAGCCAATTATCAAAGGGGCATAACTTTTTTAACCGGAGAGAAATAAATTTATAATCTTAATGTGACTGACTGTTGGTTTTTATTTTGAAAAAATAATTTCCTCTGGATTTTATTTGCATTTTGCGGGCACCTCTGGTGGTGTAACGGTTAGCAAGTTAGACTAGCAAACCTACACGAGTGAGTTCGAGTCTCATTGTGCGCTCCTTTCATTCGGCCTTGTGCCACATCGAAGCAAAGAGCTTTATAAATTACTATTTGCATTTTGCTCTTGACCGGGATTACTTAAATTCAATATTCTATACTTGAATATTAGATTTGTCCTACTTGGAATTGTTCCCAACTCTGGATTAAATACTGTCTATATATATATATATCTCCAAACAGTTTCAGTTAAATAAAATGGAATCCTTATCTTGAATTTTTTAAAAATTTCTTTCAAGCGTCTTAATATTTCTTTTGATGTTACAATCTTGAAAGGCATTAATGATTTCTCCAAAAGAGCCATTCATAATAAGCCAAGTACTTTCTGTTCATAACTGAACCATTATCAAGGTAGAGTAGATTTGTATTTCATAATTAAAACTGTTTAATATTTAAACTATTGTTTCGTTTTTATCACAAAGGTGAGGCTAAACAGTAGCGACAGTTTATTTTGAATATTTCTATTACATGAAATTAAGAATAAATTTTGTTCTATCCTTTGTAAGAATTTTGAAATATAAATTGTTCTATTTTAAACATTTTAAAATATTATCACTAGTTTCAAAGTTAATTCTATTAATAGTGGATTGTCTAAATTTTATATATAGAGCTTCTAGGATTTTTGATTTTTTGATATTGTCTGTATGAAGTATTTTTGAATTATCAACTAAAATATCTATATGTTGTAGTAAGACAATTATTGTTTTTTTTTAAATGTTGGCATATAGAGCTAGAATCTGATAGGGGAAGAGTAAACCTAGATAATTTTGTTGTGGTGTGGCCAATGTAACAGTTTTTTTATTGTCAGAGATGCATTTTCCCAATGGACATTTAAATTGATAAATGATATTGTTTTTTTTCCCCATTATCCTAGTGAAAGGAAAGAATCATTAACTAAATTTTAGGTTTTAATTTTTTTCATAGTAAATTATGAATCTTATTCTATTATTATTATTATCTATAGGGGATATATATGTATGAATTATGTTTCTGAGTATTTTTTTTTCATCTAAAATTCAGATGCATTTGATTACAATAAAATAAATTGATAGGATTATAAATATTTTGTGTAACATAACTTATCATTTATTTCATTCTTAATCATTAGTTTAATTTGTTCATTTACTAAATAGTTTGGAAATCCACTGTTAATAAGGGTTTGTTTGATATCTTTTAATTCATTATAAAATATTTCATTAAATGAAGAGATTTGTTTTGCATAATTTAACAGATTTTTTATGATAGCTATTTTGTATCAATGTGGACATTCACTTTTATAATTTACAATACATGGATTATTACTAGTATGTTTTTTTTTTATATATACAGGTGCTAAAATTATTGTTGTTTGCATCAATTAGTGCATCAAGAAAAGGAATTTTATAATTTATATTCAGTTCATTAGGAAATTTGAGGACCGAGTTCTTTTTTATTTTGAAATGTTTGTCATTTTTTTTTTTATTATCAATATTATCAGCTAGACTAAGAATATCATCAACATAACGTACATATTTTTTTTTTTTTTTTAATGTCATTGAATATTTTGTTTTCTAGATTAGACATGTAACAATTACTAAATGTCAGGCCCAAAACTGAACCCATTGAAACAGCATCAATCTGTGTAGATATTTCACCATTGTGGTTGTAAAAAGGAATCTTAGTTATGTAAATTAATAATTTGCAGAGTATATTAGGATTAATTTTAAGAATATGGAGAGGAAGGTTGTTATATATATTTTTTATAATGATGTCAATTGTTTCCTTGGCTAGTACATTTGTGAATAAACTTTCTACATTGAGGGACGCAATAGTTTTATTTTTAGGTTTTTGTGTTTGTAGTATTTGTATTAGTTCGTGGGTGGATTTTACACTATACTTAGTGGGTAGATATGGTGTAACAAGTTCATTTAAAGTTTTTGTAAGTTGGTAAATAGTAGTAGTGACTTGGGATATTATTGGACAAAGTGGAAAGTTAGCTTAGTGAAGTTTTACAGCTCCATATAAATATCCAGGTTTATAGTTTCCAATGAGTTTTTGTAGTTTTATGAAATTACAATCAGCATTTTTAGCTGTGATGAGTTTGTTTACTTGTGTCTTGAGTTGGTCAAGAGGATTTTTATTTGATTTTTAAAATTTGGTTTGGTCATTGAGAATTGGTTCTAATTTTGAGTGATACTCCGATTTATCAAATATAACAAATATGTTGGTTTTTATCAGCTTTTTTTTTATGTAGCTATCCGAGTGGTTTCATAATTGTTTTATAGCTCTTTAACTATATCTTTAATTCCTGAGTAAGATTTAATTTGGTTTTGTTTTTGAAGTTTTTCTATATTTTCATACGTTTCAATTTCTGCCCTTTTTTTAAAAAAAACAAATTAGTTATATTTATTATAAAGATGGCAGTTAGGTTCAAGATTGAGAAATTCTTTTTTTGATGAGTTTATCTTCAGAGAGATTGATGTAATTATCATTTTCAGGCAGAAGTGTTGAACCTTTTTATAAAGAAATAAGCATTTTTGGTAGAGTCAATCTGGGAGAATACTGATAGTTGTTAATAATATTCACAAGTCTTTCCTGAATTATTCCATATTGCTCAAGAGAGAGAAGTTTTTAGTATGTTCTGAAGTTCTTTGATTTCAATGTTTAGCTCTTGAATTAATTTTTTAGATCTTTCTATTTGTCTTTTCATCAAGTTAAATATAAAGTCAATAGTTGCAGAATCATGTAATTTGAAGAAAGTGTATTTATTAAGCATCTTTTCATTTAAATAGGTTTGGTTAAATAAAATGGAATTCTAATCATTTGGAAAATTTTATTTTTTCTTTCTTTTATATATATATATATATATATATATATATATATATAACTTGTTTCTTCCTCAATCTTCTCTCTTCCATTGAAAGAGATTCTTTTTATTATATTTGCAATCTTTTTCTTCCCTTTCCTCCCAATCAAAACAGAATAGTCCATTATTTATCTGAAGAGGTGACCAGATGTCTTATTCTATTATTACAGGAAAGTTCTTTCAAAAAGGAAGTTAAATCATTGAGCTAGCAATATTTAACAAATATTAGTACTTCATTTGATTTTTTTTTTTATATTTAGCAGATAGGAACCATTTAGCAACAAATGAATAGCATTAATTTCAACATTGGCAGTTATCCTTTAACATTCAGCAAATAAAGAACAAGGCAGACTGGCAGTGATTCAAGATCCTGGCCAAAGAGAGAATTATTGGACTCTTTAACCTATCTCATTCTATTATTATGCATTTCATATACAAAATCTTAACCAGATATTTGTTTCGAAAATTCCATGTCTCAAAAATATAATGTAGATTAAATCAAGCTATGTGATTTATACATGAAATATGATTGTTACAATTGCAATTATCTAGATTAGAAAAATTTCTGCTGTTGTCTGGAACAAATTCAATGAATAAAATTATTAATACAAAAATCTGGTAACTTGAAATTATTTTATAAACACAAATTTGTCTTTTAGAAATTAAATTTTAGCATAATTTGAAAATCTAACAAATTTCAGGGGGTGGGGGAGTTGTTACCAGTTTCAGGGAAGAAAGCAGTACTACATGAATAGTTCAGCATTTTAAATTATAATCAAAATGCTTAACTATTCAAATATATGATTGAAACAATCATATTTGAATAGATCACAAAAGATCTAATAAGTCACTTATCTCTATTTGATGAATATATAAATTTATCCCCATTAAGCAAAATTTACTAAGAGGCATTTTGCTTCATCTTCAAAACAATATTTCAGTTATTTTGATCTTCATCTTTATTTTCATCTTCAAAACAATATTTCATTGATATAAACTGCAGTTATTTTGATGTCACAGTTCTACATACCATGTACACAGAAAATAGATGAACCAAAATATGTCTTACACCTTATACAAAATATTTTTTTTTTCCAGATAAATAGAGTTGCATAAATTTTTACCAATTTGTTATTTTAAACTAACAGAAGTTCACACAACTGAATGAAAATGTTTGCAATCAGGTTTATGTTTTCTTTGTATTTCAATTTGCAAGACATTTCTTTTTTCAAATGGAATTAATAATTCCAGAAGGCTTTGTGTGATGATCCAAATCTTAACTTATTTTAAGTTTGTAGACTGCACGACATTTAATGTTATCAAAAATATGTATACAACCTCTAATAGAAGAATACAATGAATTCATATAAATAATTCTTATAGTTCATTTTCTTACAACTTCACTTAGAAGATTACTTATCTCATTCATGACATCGTTTCCAAAAGTTCCATCTGAAAATGTTATTAACCATTTGCAAATGATACAACTAAACAATAATTATTTGGAAATCCATCTACAACTCAACTTGCATTTAATGCTATTTTTTTTTTAAATACAAATTAATCTCTATACAACCTTCAGAATATATTTGCAGAATGTTAAATATTATTGAAATCCAATGCCGTTACATGGGTAAAGGAGTCACTATAGCATAGTGTTGGCTTACAAATGCAGTTTCTATTCTTTTCACATGGATTTTGGTGGTTCTAAATTGCCCAATTCTACTTCTTGTGGTTCTAAGTCTCTTCATCTAGTTTAATCAGTTATAACCTCAGCTATTTGGTGGTGGTGGTGGTGGTGTGTTGGGGGGGATGATGTCGGGAGATTTCTTGGAGAATAAAGTTTCTATCTTGCTAATTGTTTGCTGAATTTTCTGTAATTTTTTTTTGTTTACTTTTCTGCATACTACTTATGGGTTTGTTGATATCTTGACATCACAATGTGATTTGTACCCCCTCCCACTCCATAAAGTTATATAGATTTTTTTTTTTTATATAAGTATAGAAATACGTACTATAAATTCATATGAAGAAATTATTTTGTGAAATTAAAGATAAAATGATAAATATTCACTAGTCATAAGCATAAATTAAATCAACATTAGTGAATTATGAAGAATTACTTAAATCTTTACATAAATCAATTTTTTTCAATAAAATTATTTTCCGAGGCCATTTTGTATAAATGTTAACTGCTCAAGTACAAAAGCAATGTATTATAAGTCAATAACTTGCCTTATATTGTGTTATTAATCGTAGATATTAAAACAATTTAAATCTTGAATAGTAGCTTCAATTTTATTGAAATATTGAATACAAGAATACCAGCCAACAGTTTATAAATGTTGATTTAAAAGTGTTTTTAAATTCTTGTTTTTTTAGATTTTTATTTATCAGAAAAAAGTTTTACAGTTTTTGGGGTTTTTTTTAAAATTAGAATTTAGATTTGGCATAAATACATCCTTATCAAAACTAGGGATTCATTTAAACAATGCAAATATAAATCTCAAGTACTATTTTCTAAGAAAAAGATTTACATATACAAACAACATTACCATTGTCTAAGTTAGTACAAAAAAGAAATCTATCATGGTATTCATTTCCAGTGCTACTTAGTAAAATTACAAAGATATATTGCCGAGTACACTTCGGTGTAGTAGCTATTGAAAAGGGAGCCTTCAGGTTGCTTTCGACTACGGGTGCCAACTTTAATGAAACAGCTGGGATTCAGTCATCAATTACTACGCTTAATTCAGCAAAAGAGAACAGAAACATTTTAGTTATAATTTGTTGGTATATTTGAGGCTCATTTTAAAAGTAAGATTTTTGTTACTTGGGTTTCTTGATGTCTTGGTCAGTTCGTCTGTGTAAACAAGTAAAATTGGCGACCTTAGTCGAGGGTGACCCAAAGGCTCCCTTTTCAATAGTTACTACACCGAGCTGTAAGGGAGGGCGATACTCCATTCCCCCGATTGCCCCATTTTACCCTTTATCCGTACCTTATAATGCTGAGTGTTAAGCAAGGCCGTACCAAGTACCATTGTTTGAGTCTTCGGTATGACTCGACCTTGGATTGAACCCTAGTCTCCTGGACCACTGGCGAACACTACTCATTAGACCAATGTAAACAAAGCCTTCCTTAATCTTTAAGATTCTTTATTTAATGACCTCAATTCGAGTAGGGTATTCATTTATTAATCTTGGCCCAAGTATGGGGGCACCCACAAATGAGAAGAAAAAAACCCACTGAGCTAATTAACGATAGTCCACTAACCTATCTTACTAACCATTATGATACATATATAAAGTTGCCATAAGCAGATTTTATGTTTTAGGCATAAAATTTATAAGTTTTTATCTTATATCCAACCAGATTTATGACAAGAGACTTACGTTACAGGAAAGTCATACTTTAAGTCTCTGGAGCCATTTTTATTTTTTGCCCTGTAAGTCAAAAGTTGCTGTTTTTCTCTAACCATGAAAAAGAACTGGAGGTTATGTACAAATTAGAAATGTATTGAACTCTTCATTCTAGAAGTTTGGAATGACCATAATTCGAAATAGTATCTTACAACATAACTGAAAAATCCACCATGTTTGATAACAATCTCCAAATTTGGTTTCAATGGTATATCAACTTTCGTAGGTTATTTAATGCCAAATCCGTCCTTGTAGAAGGGCAGTAGTAATACTATTTAAGCCATAGTTGGGTGGATAATGGAGTTCATATCTCTCCCAAGGGTATTAGTCTGAAAGGTGCCCGTGGTGTAATGGTTATCGTCGTAGGAAATGGACACGGCGACTCGAGTTCAAATCCTGGACGAGACTGATTGCATTTCACATAGCACTAATACCCTTGGGAAAGGTATGAATCCAATTATTCTCCCTCCATCAATTGGTAAATAGTAAGACAGACTGGGTTCTTCAGCCTTGGTGAGGCAACTAGTCTAGGAGAAGGAAAACTCTGAATTCAAACCTGTTAAACTCCGCTTAAAAATTGACCTTGTGTCATATCCTGCTCGAGCGGAGGGGTTGGTAAATAGGATTAGTCTGAAAGTAAACGCAATAACATGACTGGAGCTCCTCACTTACTACGATGTCGCAGTCCAGCACGTTAGCCACTGCACAATGAAGACTCCCCTCAAATTCTTGCCTACGAAGTTTTGAAAAATTGACCAAACAAGTACTCATAAAAATAAAAATTAATAAATAAAAATGGCAGTATACCAAGCCTTCAACGGTTTATCCTCCATTTTAATTGTTTTCTCTGCTAAACGTGAACTGTTTTAGAGTCGTTTTCTTTTGATCGGTCTGCTATAACTTGTATTTTTTCCCAACCAATAGGAACTGCCTTAAAGTGGTGATTTACCACTACCATCTCAACCTTCTGATAGTTTAGTTATACATAAACTAAAAGATTTTCATTCCTTTGTAATCAATTATATGAATCACAGTTGAAAGTGAAATTCTGAATTTTGATACAACTTAACAGACTGAATCCACTTTTGAATTGACTATGTATGATATAACAATTTCAAAATCAAACAATTCCCAATGCTCCTGCAATAAATAAGAGATGACTATTTTACTTTAAGAGTATATAGGTTTAAACAGAAATTTTTATCAAAATTTATAAGTAAAAACTGAAAGTTAAACTGATTTCTTTAAATATGACTTTAAAATTTATACACAGGTAGAAGAAAAAAACCTGCATCTTCAAATTAATTGATGTACACGTTCTGATCAGATGTTCAAAATTCGACCATCATTTATGTGTAATTAACTACATACTTCTAAAATATTTTGTTCAAAGTATAATTATGTTCGACATTCATCAATCTTCCATAGAAAATTTTTCAGTCATAAACATAAGTTTATCAAATCAGTGGCAAAATCATTAGTAAACATTACTGAATAATGAACCTTACATTTCCAGTTACATTTTCTTTCCATTTTTGTTAGAAAGAAAAATCTCTTTAAAAATCCATTTAAGATAAAAGTAGATAATGGGATTTGTATTTAGAAAGTATGACTGAAGGGTTTTTAATCTAAAAATAATTTTTCTCAGCATCTCGTTTTCTCGTTTTCGCCATGTTAGCATTTCCCAGAAACCATTTTACAACTAAAACTACAAAAGAAATTTCTAATACATTTCTAAATACAGTCAGTTTCATTTTTAAACTGTTGGGGGGAATATTTCCAGTAGCTCCAGTTCCAATTACCTTGAACCAATAATATCAAACTTTATTGCGCTAAAAATAGACATTAGATTCAGGATCAATAGATTTTTCTGAATGAAAGTCACTCAAGGATATAATACAATTTCAAGTGTGCAGGTGGAGAAGAGAATCTTTGGCTGGCTTCAAAAATGGCATCTTAAAGTTTTTATCCCAATAAATCTTTCATAAAAGAACAGAAATTAAAATATTTCTATGTGAAAAAGGAATCTTTCAAAGTAAATGCAATAAAATTTTAGAAATTGTGAAAATAATAGTTAAAATTTATCTTGAAGGTTTTCAGTTTTGTTCTGGAACGCGCGCGTGCGGGCACACAAAAAAACACACAATATTGTAGAAGTGTCTTGCTGGCACTTGATCCTAGACGAGATTCAACAATCAATTGCCATTCCTATACATGCATTTGGTTTCTATGTTCACGGCTCGTTTTCTGATTTCATTTATTTCACATGCGGGCTCAAAACCAATGATCTCTTTTAAACCTTGTTACCCAGTTCTGTACTCTGACACATTACATGCATACAAGCTCACACACTTATATATATATATATATATATATATATATATATATATATATATATATATAACTTGTTTCGTAAGGCAAACCCATAATAAATTCCTAAGAAAACAGTAATATACCACAAAACAGAAATAAACACCAGTTGTCCTAGATAACTACTGAAATTGACTTCTAGCATATATATTAAAAAAAATTAAGTTAGAGTTTAAAATTTTAACTAGGAAAAAAGCCAGTCTCGAAATTATGAAAATTCATAGAAATATCTCATTTCGAGGTCTTTACAAAAGCTTCAATATTAAAAGTTGAGAAACAAAATTAGGATTCGCAATAAATATGCCTGAATGAAAATGTGCCTAAAGGTAGTAAACATTGATTATGAAAGAACTAAGATTTTTTTTTTTTTTTTTAAAATCCTGATAAGAAACACTTTAAATGTTTACATTTGAATTTAATAATTAAAAGAATTTAACAATAGAAAATATTTCTTAGCAGAATGAGGTTTTATGTTGATACCTAGTGCAATGAATAATTCAATTTACAACTACAATTATTGTAAATGCAGTCAAATAGTAAAATTTTTATCCTCACATGACAAGTTTAACTCATTGTACTCAACCCTGTGCATACTCCTCAGTACATTTTAAAACATCAGCTATCAGACCAAAAAATTAATTTTTTTCTTTTTTTTTTTTTTTTAAAAAGAAAATTTACATTCACCTTGGTTCATAGTATTTAAAAAAATTGCATTAAATTAAAGAGTTCTTCAACTTGAATTTTAATAATCAAAATAAACTTTTATACTTCAAAATTTCAATATAGTGATTTTATAACACTTAAAGTAACGGTTAAGAAGTGCACTTCAGTAATCTTAATCAGATAGCCCATAAGTCACCATTTAAAATAACTTTATAATCTATTTTATTCATTTCAGTAATATTTAATGAAGAGTTGAGATTTACCAGAGAAGTACACAAGGAAAGGATTTTAATGTTAGAAATGGTCCTTCAAGGTCAACCATCCAAACCATCATTTAACGTTTTCAAAAACAAATTGTCATGCTCTTGAAAAGCACAATTGTCAGAAAAAAAAAAAAAAAAAAAAAAAAAAAAAAAAAAAAAAGGAGATAACTATTGAATGCTTATGTGAAATTCCTGCAGAAGGCAATCAATTTGAAAGTATTCTAGGCAGTTAATTGATGACTGCAAAACATTTTGAAAGAATTACATCTCTTTTCATATAAGATTCAACTGGTTCAAGAATTAAAACCAATACTTTCAAGCTTTTGTTACCCGAACTGATGATGGGTTTGTTCACAAACTAATGTTGGATGAAGTTTATTTTCACCAAAATGATTTCCATGAACAGGCAAAAATCCAGATTCTGAACATTAACTTAAATGCTGTCTGATGCAGAATCACATCAGAACAAATTAGTGGACTACTTTTTTGAAGATTGTGAAGGGAGAGAGAATTGAATTTTTATTTATTATTTTATATCTAGAGATAAGTCACAGACATGACATCTGGTTTCAGTAGGATGTAGCAACTGCCCACACTGCATAATAGAACCTCTTCAAATATTCAGTGGCAGATTAATTTCATGTAGGATAAAAACTGGTCACCATATCACCAGTGCTTGATTTTTTTTCTTCTTTGGGATTATCTTGAGGAAAGATGTAAAGAAACATCAAACATTCTAGAAACTGAAGAATTTATTTACTCATGGAAATCCCATGGAACCTAAACATTTACTCTTTGCATAATTACACCCCCACCCAACACCATTTTTGAAGTTACGTAATAGATTCTTTACCAGAAGTTAATGTTCACTCCACCATGAATTAATATACAAACAGTAAAAAGCAAAAACCATAATATGCAGACATGAGGTTTTTTTAATTCAAAAAATATTTTTATATATGCTATAATCCAATTTTAATTGGACAGCGATAACAGACCATGATCTAAGCACTTGACAAAACTGATAAAGAAAAAATTGACAAGGAATGAAGAATTTTCTGTTTTCTAGTTACTTAAATTTGTTTTATTAGATAAAAAAAGCCTCAATTATCTTCACTCATTGTATTTAATATCCAATTCATAAATAATAACTTGTCATCCAACTAACATTTTAGTAGTCAGCCTTCAAGGTCATTGACTGAATGTAGCAATACTAAAAAAAATAGTAATATTTAAAGATCTGACAAAAATCACTAATATAACAAAACTACAACCAAATCTCAACTCAAGGCTTCTTATAGAAGATTCATGTAATTAATGACTGCTAATATAAGGCAGAGGTACAGTCAGTGAAAAGAAAAAAAAATATACCTAGGTATTTTTGCTAAGTTATTTCCAAAGAGATTTGGTTTTAAGGAAGTAATAAATGATTCTGTCAGCATCAAAAAATTTCCCAGCTCTTTTCCAAAGCCATAAATATCAATTAATCAACTATGGTGGTTCTATGCATGAACAATATTCTTGTTTTATATGAATTTTCAATTAATAAACTGCCTTTTGATGTGGATTTGTATTACATAATTGGGGGGGGGGGTTAAAAAAAAAAAAGTTAATTTATCTTAATTGACAATGAAAATATTATTCAGTAGACAATCCATACTACTTGTATTAAATCAATATTAAGTCTATTTCAGAAATAATAGACATCTGATATTTGCAAAGCTTAATGTAACAATTAACTATGAAATTAAACAATAAAATAAGCTAGAAACCTAATATTACTCACCTTAATAATCAGGCAAAGAGAAAATGGTAGAGTTACAGTGATTAGAAAAATAGACAATATCATTATCAGGGTACCACAAAATCCCAAAGTAACCTTTTCAGTGGTTGTGGCTGGAAGAAAAAAAAAGAAAAAAAAAAAAAAAATTAGTATAAAGCTGGAAAAAAACAAAACAAAAAAAAAACTTAAGTCATAATTAATTCCAGTAGGGATGGTGGTGGTGCAAGGTGAAAAAACAAATCTAGACAATTTTTTTTCTCCATTTAATAGAATTTTAATTTGTTTCTGACCCCAGAAAATATAAATAGAATATTGATTTTTTTTTCATATTCTATACACCATATTAAATAGGCAAGTAGTGTTATATAGGGGTTTTTTTGTTAAAAAAGGTGAATCACCGTCAAATTGTACAAATGTTTCTGGTTCTGTGGTAACTGAAAGGTATTTGTGCTTTTTATAGAGAAGAAGGGAGAGAGAAAAAAAAATTTCAAAGTTTTTTGTTTTTTTCCCTTTAGCTTGCATTAATTTTCTGAAATGGTCCACATTTGTGGTTCATATTTGCTGTCACATCAACATAAAAGCTACCAAATATTTTTGTTAACTTTACCAATCTATATACTCTTGCAGCTTCTTTTCCAATTTGCTACCATTTCTTTTTGAACGGTCACTATCCATTTCACTGGTCAACTTGATTTTTTTTTTTTTTGATGACACTATAACAGTGCAAATAGTAATAAAAGTATAATTTAAGCATTTGTTAATAAAATTAAATTGTTTATTAGAAAATTTTATAACTTATTATAATCAATATAAACGATTATCAAATTGCTCAAACTTAAACTTATTTTTACTTAATTTACAAGAGAAAAAATTCAAAATCTTCAAAAATAATTGCTCTTTACTGAAACTGTTCAGTTAACGCAATATAAAAAGCACACCAAATGAAACGAGAGAATATCATTATGTAAATCCATTCAATTGCAATAAAAAGTCAAAGCAATTTGCCATAACCAGCAACAATTTGAAATTAATAGCCAAGAATGGTTTAAAAAAAAAAAAAAAAAAAAAAAAAAATCCCTAGAAATATATTTAAACATTCTGAAAAATAAAAGTTAAAAAGGTACAACTAAAAAATATCTATATGGTTTACTAACGCTATTATAAAAGGATAGGTATAAGCAAGTGAACCTATTCAATATTCAAGTGTTAATTTTATAGAAAATTATGTTCAATTCAAAATTGTGAGAAATCTAAAATCCAAAAAAGCTTACCAAAAAAAAAAAAAATAAATAAATAAAAAATTTTTAAAAAATAAATAAATAGACAAAAATTTCAGGAAAATTTAAGAGTAATCAAGTTTTAGAGATTAGTTAATTGAAAAATAGTAAATTATGATAAAAAGGTCATAAGGATACTTAATTTTTATACCTATGAATTTATCAAATTGCTTAAATGAATAGAATTATAACATCTAATAGACTCTTCATCCTTTAAAGAGATTTATAACTAGAGAAATGAAGAAAATGTATGTATAATAAATGTTTTAAAAAGTTATATATGGATGTGAAATCAGAGTAAAAAACAAAAAGATATGGACTTTTTTTTTCAATTAAAGTTTCTAGAGGCAATTTTCAAGTAATAAAAACAGCTCTACCTTTCTTTAAACCATATATGTAATTGACTCCTTTTTTTTTTATCTAATCAAATAGGTAACATAGTAAGAACTAAATTTTTGTCTACACTTAAAGATTATTTCAAGATTTTGTTTATTTAGCCCAAGAAATTAATTGGAGAAAGTTCTAAATGCTTGACAATTGGTACAAAGGCATGAAACTTAGTTGCAATTACATCTATTTTTTAAATGGATATTACTTATTTTAGATGCTCTGTCTGGGGAAAATTAACCACTCTTATCAGTTAAAATACAGCAACACACACATTGAATATTCAAACTTAAATACTTCCTAATATCAAGCAAACTACACAAAAATATTCAACTGGAACACTAAAAAAATGAGTTGCATCAAAAATATACTTAACAAGGCTTATTTGAAAAAAAAAAAAAAAAAAAAAAAAAGAAAGAAAAGTAGTAAAATTAAATAATTCACCTCCATGTTATTGTTAATTGTGCAATTATGCATACATTCTGTGGAATTTAACATATGTATGTACGGATATGTGTATACATGGTCTTTATCCTTAACTCCTATCCAGCTTATCTTAACCACCTCACAACTTTCCTTCTGAAAAAGATACTAAGAATTTATATATTTTCTATGTGTATACAGGGTAGGAAATTGTTGAAATGTTGGAGAAATTCACAAATTAGAAGATGTATCATTTTTAATTCAATCTTTAAAAGTTTTAAGTTTTTCTGTAAAGACATTGCCAAGTATGACACTTATGCAATAATCAAGAAAATTTTTATAAAGTCATTTTTCAAAGATAAATGATAATTTTGGATTTGTGAACATAGTGCCTACATTAGTTTCTATAGTTATTTGAATCTGCCTTATTCAATCTGACAGCAATTAAAACTCATCCTAGAAAAATGTTTTTGTAGAAGATATAGAATGTGAATTGACATCATTTTCAATAAGTTGGTTAATTCTGAAGAACAACAACAACAACAAAGTAATCTATGGACATTACATAATTTTATCCAAATTGAAAAACTTGGTGAAATTTTACTTTACTGGAAAGGTTTTAAAGGTTTAAACAGATTGTTCTTAAATTACCATAATTATTTGTGTATAAGATGCAGTATTTTTCCAGGTTTTTCAATTTATCAGGTTAAAGAGCATATTATACATGAAAATTAGAGAATTAACTTTTTTTGGCAACCATATACCTCAACAAATTCAGGACAGGACAACAAAGTAATTTATATCTCTACTTTAAACTAATGTGTTTTATGCCATAACAGAGAAATATCCACTGGAATGTGTTTGTTTATAAATTGGTTTCTTTTAATGTGAACTTATTTTTGCTACAAGATTCTTCCATTTTTATGTGAACATGTCCAAATGTTCTAAATACTGTATAAATTATGTTTTAAGACATACTGTATATAAATTCTTATTTTTCTTCAATACAAACCAATTTAAAAAAAACAAAAAAACAACAACACAACAACGAAAACAAATACAAAATTTAGGTTGAATTTCATCATGTCGTGCCGCAGGCATGGATATCCCTGATCCTCTCTTGCCACTTCTCCCTTTAGTTGTTACAAATTCTAAAAGAATTTTTTTTCATAAAACTTTGTAGTCAAAATTCAGTTATCATAATTATGTGTGTATAACACTAAATTGTCAACAAGTTATGGCAAACAGTTTACAAAGTTAAACCACTTATTTGCAAGATTTAACTTACCATAAGTGTAAAAAGTTATATTTACTCAAAAACTTAAAATGAAACATATGCAAAAGATCTATCAACTGATTTGAAACTTAGATAAAATATACAATTTTTTAAAAATCCAAGTTTAATGTAACAGTTAAAGACAAATTTGAATTTTAGATGTAAAGTTTTAGCTGCATAATAAAGTCAAGTGAAAACAGACAATTTTAACTCACAATTTTTGATAAAAATTTTTTATCTTAAATTCAACATTGAGTTGAAAGCAAGTTTGTGTATCTTTGCTTAAAAATACTCAGTGATAAATGACATCAAATAGATTTTTTGGGATGTCCAGAAAATACTTATTGCTATTCAATATTAGTAATTCTATTTATCAAGTATTCTTATCTAATATGATCAACTTGCACACAGATGTATGGTTTCAAATAACAAATAATCCTTAGTAAAAGGATTGGACAGTTCTATTTGACCCCTAGATGAGACCCTAACAGGTACTACTACTACCATGGATCAGAGTGAAGTTAGGAATAATGACAATGAAGGGGTTCCCCTCAAACTCCAAGACCCTCACCATCAGATGTAGTTTAATGTCACATACCCAGAAAACTACGAGATTTTAAGTATCACCACTCAACATTGACAATTTTATTTTAATATCAATCATTTGTTTGTATACAAATTAGATGGTTTTAAGTATTACAATTTCAGTGCAATTGACCCTCAGCTACAGTGCCTTTAAGGTAATAGGGCCAGATGGGTGTTGACCACAAGAGCAATTTGAAGGATATACAAGTGCTGTCTAGCCCAGTAAGTGCCCAAGTGGTGAAAGTCACTTGACCACCAGAATCCTGGCCTCAAGCAATACAGGTAACCCCGTTGGGTGGGGGTCCTTATCCCTCAGTAGAAGTGCAGTTGGCATATTCTACAGCCCAAGCCAACAGCAACCAAAAGTGTACAAATCCACAATTTCTCATATGTTTATCATTAAGCTATATGCAAAAATAAAGTTTCTTTTTTATTGAATGTTTATTTGTAACTTTCTTTCAAATTCTTCTTTGCATATAAAAATAGATGCCCCATTTTATAATGTTCAGTTTGGTTGGGTTTTATCAACCTTTGTAATCTAATGCCAAGTCCACTTTTATACAAATAAACAGTTCTATGTCAAACAATTCAGTTTAGCATGAGTACAGTTTAATTGTAAAAAACATTTCTATTTCAAGCTATTCAGTTTACTCAAACAGTTCTAATTCAAACAATTCAGTTTAGAATAATTATAGTTTTATGTTTACACACAGCTAAACGTCAAAAACGTTCCATTTCAAGCAATTCAGTTTAGCATGAGTACACAGTTTGCTTCTATTTGACCCATAGATAGGACTATCAGGTGCTACCACTCCAGGCCAGAGTGGACCTGGGAGCAATGACAATGAAGGGGTACTCCACATTCCCCAAAGCTCCAACATTACTGGAACTTAACCATCAGATTGCTTAGTGTCATATTCAGGACACTCGTTGGGGTGGGGGTTTACCCCTTCAGCAGAGAAGCAGTTGGTGTATTCTACAGCCCCAACCAACTGGGAAATTTATGTTGATTTTTGTCTGACGGGAAAGGTTTTATATGGACATCACAGAATAAAGAAAAGAATTTCAGATATAAAAAAAAAAACAAAAAAAACCAGCAACTTAGCATAAGTTTCACATTACACAAAAACCTGTACAATAGCAGCAAATTTGTTTAGAGAAAATTTTATAAAAAACTTTGAAAGTTATTTGTTGCAATAAATTTGAAAATATATTTCTACATTGTGAAAAAAAAAAAAAAAAAAAAAAAAAAAAAAAAAAAAAAAAAACACAACAACAACAACAAATGTACAAATACATAATCAAATTGTACTAATAGCACTTAGTCTCTTGACCCTCATCATTCATTCCTATCATCCACCACTTCTGGCAAATCCTCTAAACTGCCGAGAACTGGTTGACCAACTCTAGTTTTTCCATGTGTAGGCGTCCATAAGAGAGAATATCACATGAGTTTGTCTTTTACTTCTTCAACACTACCCAGCATGTCTTGTTGAAATTATTTAGATGGGTTGTGAAATGGGAGCTAAGTGGCCGTACAATAGGGGTGCTGCTTCTAAGATTCATTTAAAAACAGCATTTAGTATTCCTGCTTAGTTCTAACTTTCTCCATGCTTATCACAAGAGTCCAGGTGGTGCATCCATACAGTAGTATCACATAGCAACAGCTTGGAAGATATTAAGTTTTATTTTATCAGACAGGTTGTCCATTATATGTAAATCTGATCTGTCAATAGCAGATGACAATTGCCTTAGTCAACATATGCCTCAGGAAGGTACAGATTGCTATTGAGCTATGTGAACTAGTCAACTAACCCTGCTGAGGCTTGCCACTTAAAGTGGAAAATGGCTCCTTGTTTAAAACAAATGAACTCTGTTTTATTTGCATTCATGTAGAGTCTAATACCTCTTGCTGCTAGCTCCAGGTTATACAACAGGGATTCAGCTTGGGTAGGTGGATTTCCTAAATAAACTTGGAATCTAAGAAAAATTAAAACCCGAGGCTTTAGTATAATGTATTCAATGAAGTATAGAGATTAAAAAAGTATTAAGTGAAATATTTCATGATACATATTTACTTTTAGAAATTCATATATGTCAGCAAGAAATGACTTTAATAAATTTCAAGTTTGGTATGAACAATATAATTGCAAAGATAATGCTCAGTTTTCTTCATGAATTTGAATTGTCAAAATCTAATTTATTGGATATTGATTTATCTATGAAAGCTTTAATATTAAAATTACAAGCACATTTAGAAACACACAAACATGAAGAGCACTTGTTAGTGCACTTAGTATTAAGTGTTGTTTTGAATCTGAAGAAATTTTGTTTTTAAACTTATTTTTACTTTAAATAAAAAAAGTTGTTTTATTGACTAGTGTGTCAAATCCACAAGAGTTTGCAAAGAAGTTGAAATAATGAAAATGACACAAAAATCAAGTTGGTTAATTTGGATTTTATAAGTAGCAACTTCAGGAAAATTTGGAAGAGAGAGAGAGGGTTCAGTCTCATCTCCAATTAATTAAAGCTAGCCAACCAATCAATGTCAATTCTAAAGTGGTCTGATTAATGTGAACTCCTCCTCTGTAAATCTATTGGTCACAGCTAACCAATCAATGGCAAGTCTTGATTCAGGTCTTCATATCATGATGTTGATATCATCTAAGATATAGTGACTTCCATTTATATAAAAAAAAAAAAAAAAAAAAAAAAAAATTTAAAAAAAAAAAAATCACTGTGCTCTTTGGAAAATCCCTTAACTTGTCTCACAGACACCTACAGAAAGGATTTTTGTAGTTCCTCAATAAGCTTTTCTTATGAAAATATGGTATCATGAGAGACACATACACTTATGCCAGTCACATTCAAGTAAATAAAAGATTAAAAAAAAAATTGGGGTTGTGTAAATACAATTTAAAAGATTAAAAAAAAAATTGGGGTTGTGTAAATACAATTCCAGGGAAATGCTTTTTTTTTTTTTTTTTTTTTTTTTTTTAACTTAATAGAAAAGTTGTTTCATTGAACAGCAACTTGAAGATTTGAGAGAGTTCAGTCTCTTAATAGCCACTTAATTCCACTAACAATATCAGATTGTGTCGCATGAAGTGGTCTGTATTAGTAATGATATTTAAGTAGCACATTCGATCAACTACGAAATCAACTAATGAAAACTTTTTGGTGTTCACCAAAGTGTGAACATTCCAACAGGAGGGATAGGTTTTACATATGATTTTTGTTAGAAAATTATACTGAATAAAAGCAACATTTTGATAACCAAATTTTAAAATTTTGTTTTTAATGGCATGTCAACCAGTTTAGGGTTATTTTACAGAATTCTAACCATAACGGAATCACATTCGTTGAATATATATATTTATATTTGTGTTGTACTATACTTGTCATGGTACTTGATTGTGGCCTTATATGTTGGTAACGGCACCAAATGTGACACTATGCCGTTACCTTCGTTCCATGACTACCACATGCATTTCCAGGTAGTTTGTTTATTGATTCCCCCATACCCATGCCGTGTTTGTAAGATCCACAGTTGGGGAATGACACAATCCATCCGGAACTTCTGATGGTCGGGTGGTTTGTTGATGCTAGCAACTCAAAGACAAGAAAAACTCTTAACAATTACTTATTGAAATGTATTAGTATAATAACATATCCAATATATTTATAGAGAGAAATTGTTGCTTTATTATTCAGACACAAAAGGTGTTCATTGTTCAAACAGCATACAGTTTTGTAGCAGTCATCGAAGAGCGAGAGAACAACATCATAAGGGTCTATGTACAAACCCCAGCTTAGACACAAAGATACACTCCCAGGACCTGACCGATTCTTACCAGTGTCTAACCCCAACTTTCACCATGATTTCATTTTATGATAAGACATGAATTCTATTTTATTTACATTTAGCCTTCCTGTCTAGAGATGACAGGTGTCCCCCCTATCATGTTCACTGGGGCATAAGCCTGACCTTTCCAATTTGACTTATATTTCCACTCAAAGATTTTAACTAACTAAAAGACACCTAAACAATTCGTGACCTGACCAAACTAAACGATGAATTAAATATACAATTAACCATCACAGTAATTACTTCATATTTGTTTTGGTTTTTTTTTTTTTTTTACAGTCCTATCAAATATGAATAATTTAAGTATTTAATGGGACTAATATGTGGTGTATTCAATAATTTTCCAGACTTTTTTGTACAGGCATTTAAAATTGTCGTAGACTCTTGAAAATTCACTATGTTATTGCTATATATCTTATGAGATGACTGACCAATTTTCATGATTTCAGAATCAAATGTACAGCTACAGCAGCAATTGGAATACACCCTACTAAAGCCTGATTGTCACAGCTGGTCAATTTCAAAAATGCAATATGGACATGAGGACACTTTAGAAGAACGATATGCAATAAAATTCTGTTTTAAACTTGGAAAAAATGCCACAGAAATGTATGGAATGCTTCAGACTGCTTTTCGAGCATCTTGCATGAATCGAGCATCAGTTTTTGAGTGGTATAAGAGATTCAAGGAAGGCAGAGAGTCTGTGAGGGATGATGAGACATGTGGGAGGAGTAAGGAAGTCAATACACCAGAGTTGATTGGCCAAAGTTAGACTTAGAGTTACTATGTTGAGGTTTTAAGAGAGTTCAGGAAGAGATTTTGTCGGAAGAGGCCAGCACTCTTCAAATCGGGTCAGTGGCATTTCCACCAGGACAATGCACAACTCCATCCTCAGACTATTTGAGCAAGATGGGCATCAAGACAGTTCCTCAGCCTCCTTATAAGTCCAGACCTTGCTCCCTGTGACTTTTGGTTATTCCCTAAGCTCAGAGGCTGTCGTTATGAGACAAATGAGGAGATGAAAGAGGCTGTGACGACGGTCATTGATACGCTCACACAAAAGGACTTCCATGGGGCCTTAAAGAAGTTGTTGGAACGGTACAACAAGTGCATTGCAGCCGGAGGAGAATACTTCGAAGGGCACTAGAGTTTCAGGTGTGTACTATCAATAAAAGTACCCATACAAAAAAAAAGGCTGAAAACTTATTTAATAATCCTCGTAGGTATAACCACTTTAGATCAGAGTTGGCCTGAGAGTAGTGGCAATGAAAGAAGCACTTCTCAGACCTCCAGAACTGAAGCTTCACCATCTGATGCAATTTAGTGTCATGTCCAGGACACTCTTCTTGGGAAGTCTTACTTCTCAGCAGAAGATATAGTCAGCATATTGAAAGCCTCCACTGACAAGACAGAAGAATTTAAAGAGCATGTCAAATTCGAATAATACTATGTCTTTAGATATTTTCTTTCAGTTTGATTGGTTGGTCTGAACATTCAAGTACTTTGCTGGGTCTTTCATCTTTTAATGCAATTGCAGTTACTTAGCAATGATAATCTCTAAGTAGTAGAAAGATAGAGTATAGATTAATATGGTACTCTGATCTAATTGCACTCTTCAGTCGATCATTATGACAGGCCAGTGATAAGCTCTGTATGTCAAAACATTTTGCAACAAGATAAAATACAAGGAAAGGCAGATTCATACTTTTTCAAAGCATGAAATGAAATCATACTGCCTTAGCCAGGATTTGAACTGTCCACCAATTCTAGACTTTAATTAATCATTAGCCTCTTTCAGTTTGTTTGATTTTTTTTTTTTTTGTCCAAATGAAAAATTTAAGAATCATCAAGGAATGCCATCATCATAGATTCCCTTGACTCTTTCACTATCCATCTCAATTAACCACTCTTGATAAGTCCTCGAAATGGCATCCAGTGTCTACACAGATCTCATTAATATAAGTTTTGGCAGGTCAGAGATGACGTTGGTGTGCCCATACAAGAATGTCACTTACGAGTTCCTCTTAAATTGCCCGGCATGTCTTGGTTGGTTTGTGAGATGGGAGGTAAGTGGCCATACAACTGTTTTGTTGGGTGCTACAACTAAGATTTGTTTAAAACAGCTTGGAACATCCTTAATCCTAATCCTTTGTCAGTAATTCAAATGAAGGTTTTGCAATAATACCCCAAATATTTTAATGGCCTTAAAGCAGAGATTATAGAAATTATCTTTATCATTCAATTTAAAACTATTAAGAAAACATCTAAACGTTTACATATCTTACACAGAAATAATTGCATCTTATACCAAGTTTTTCCTAATTTTCTACATTAATCTATTGGCTCATTGGCCTAGTGGGCAAAGTGTTCACTAGTGGTCCAGGAGACCAGGGTTCAATCCCAGGTCGGGTCATACCAAAGACTTTAAAAATGGTACTTGATACCACCTTGCTTAATACTCAGCAATATGAGGTACGTTATCAAGGGTAAAGTGGAGCAATCCAGGGAAAGGATTAGTGCCCTCCCCTACACCTCGGTGTAATAGCTATTGAAAAGGAAGCCTTCTGGTTGTCCTCGACTACGGTTACCAACTTTACTTACTTATAATCATTTAATATAAGATACAAACCCAAGTGTGAGTAGGTGTACAATTTTAATAGAATTGTAACTGTTGATGCTGCAGCATGGACTGTTTTGCAGCTTTTCCTATTATTAGTCTAAGAGTATAAAAAAATAAAAAAATTAAAAAAAATAAAATGTAAATATTGAACAAATTTATAATTAAACATTTGTTCCTGGTTACTTCAAACAACCTGGACAGCAGTATCACCATTCCCATTTAGCATTTGGTTTGGTTTCTTTGTTTTAATGGCATATCAACTATTATGGGTTATTTAATGCCAAAGCCATTCTTAAACAGTAGTGGTGCTATTTGACCTATAGCTGTGAGAATAAAGGGTTTCATACCTTTGCCAAGGATATTGGTCTAAAAAGGAATGCAATAGGGCAACTGGAATTTTAACTCACTAACTACAATGTCAAAGTCTGGAATGTTAACCACTACACCACAGGAATTCCTCATTTAATGTCCAGGCAGTCCATTTTAATGGTGCATCCTTTTCAGTAGGAAAGGAGTTTAATAATACATAAACAAAAGGCTTGATCAAATTACTTCAATGAATATCAACCTCAAATTACTATTCCAAAAATAATCAATAATGAATAGAATTTCTCAGCAATGTCTCTCAGAAAGTTAAATTAAAGCTGTAAAAGAATTTTCAATTGAAATTCTTAAAAAAATTATTGCAGAACATTACAAAAATTGATACAGACTACTTTAGAATATGTAGATACTGTAGATATTTACTAAGTTCCATCATACAAGATTAATTACTTTAATTACAATAAGTAATTAATGCAATAGAAATAATTGCTAAATGAATTTTTTTTATCTAAACATCAAGTATAGCAGAATGTTATAAAAATAAAAACAATTATCTTTAGTTATTATAAAAGATCTAAACTAATTGATACAATATTCAATTTGGCTACTTCATATCTAGATTAGTCAATTTAGTTGTCTTTAAGGTAAAATAAAATTAAAAAAAAAAAATGTTATCTTTATGTAGTATCAGATTTGGGGGGGGGGGCGAGTACCCATTTCATGATCATGTTTGTGAACTTTTGTTCACTACTCAGCTAGATAGTTTGGACCAAGTGAATAATTTGACTCTTTTAATGAAATTTCTTTGCTTCATGACAATCAACTATGATTCGAACTTGGATGTAGTTAACAGAGTTGAAAGGAACAAAAAGAGCATCTATATGAATAAATAAAATATTCAAATAGAAATAAATAGCAAATCTCAAAGAATTTTGCAATAGACCAAATTTGAATATAAGAGAAACATTCAAATTGTAAAAATCTTCCAGACCATTGTAGCAAAGTAATCAATACAAGATTGATCGATGTTAGAAAAATGATATTTTATCAATTATTCAATATAATAAATTAAATATATTTTATCAACAATCACCATATTTCAATCCGATAATTAGCCAATAAAAAAACAATGTACTTTAGCAGATGCTTGTTTTTATACATTCACATGGACGAAAAGGAGAAGATTTAAGGGTTTTTGTTGTTTTTTTTTCTTAAAATCAAGAATATAAAAATCTTTAAGACTAATACAAATCTGAAATTACCAATTCTAAAATTGAACAACAATTTTTGCTCCAATAATTAACTTCTGTGTCTTCCTTAAAAAATGATAGCTAAAACGGTCCTTGGAGGAATACGCCGAGAAATTAGCAATGTTTGTTTTGACGTCACATGTGACGTGTTTACAGGTATTGCAATTAAAAGAATAAAAATAGAATTTTTTTTTTTTAGGTTAATGCAAATCACTAAGTTTTAGAAAAACATCAGGACGTAATTTCATTTTTAAGCGAATACGGGGGGGGGGGTAGACACAGCACATACCCGTGACGTAAAAGCATTTCTAAGCAAGCAGTCAAGCACATTCCACACGGGACCGATTTTCTTTAAAAGTACCAATAATCTGTTCGTAATAGTTACATTAGCGTATGAATTTCATACAGTACACTAAGGTGTAACAACGATTCTAATTTTATTGTCCATTTCTCCAGAAATGCAAAGAAGGTAAATAAAAGTATTGACAGTATGTTTTGCATTGTTTAGTGAATTTGTCATAGCCGCTTATTTTAAAAGAGTTTATTTTTCATAGCGTAAAATACAGTTGCCTATCATTTTTCGGGAAAGCGACATGCACAATACTAATGGACATTTTTAAAAAGATGATAGGATTTTTTTTTTTTTTTTTTTTAGTGATAAAAAAAAAAAAAAATCCTATCTTTTTTTCATAAAAGAAAAATTCTTCTAAAAAGATTGTATTTGTTTCAAGTTGAATAAAATATGCAAATTGATTGAGGATCGGAATTACATTACGCGAGATTGTTTTTCTGACTCTAAAACTAGTGAATAGCTTTCTCACATTACTAAAAGGGGGTCACCACATCATGTATAGAAGTGGACCAAGTCCAGTCACGTTGAAAGCATCGGTTCCAGTCAGACCACTGAAGTTAAGTAGCAATGAACCTGTACAGTTCTGGGATGAGTGACAATTTTAAAACAGAAAATTCAAGTAATCAGTTGTGTGTGCAAAACGAAATAAAACTTAGTAAATTTAAGAGGAGCTTCGTAACAACTATTATGAGACAAAACGTAGTGAATGTCTTCCGATTTTAAAATCTTGCAATTAAATTGTCAAGCAAAAATAATTTCAATAATTTTTTTAAGTGTCAGCAACTACATAGTTGACAAATTATATATATTTTAAAAAATAATCTCTTTCTTTGAAGTCTTGTAAAAACTTCCTAAGATCTGTTGCCGCTATTCATTAATTACATTTGTAGTTGTGACGACTGTGAATAGCAGAACAGCGTGGTAATCTGCCCCAGATCTTCGACCTGCAGCAGCGAGTAATTCTTTCAACATTTTATTGCTCTAACCATGGCGACAATAATAATAATAATAGCAAAATAGTGTTTTTGATAGACCTTTTCATTCTTAGCAATCATGGTATGCCGGGAATTCAGGTAAAACCTGAGACTGGAGTGTGGACATTTTTGGGAACTATCTATAGAATCAGGTGCTGCTGTAACTGTTACAGTAGCAGTTACGACAAGTGAAAGAAAACGAAAGGGAGACAATGTGTAAAGTGAATTTCTATATAAAAATAGAAATGAGTAACCAAGTGAAGAAATGAGTGTTACACATTAACACCTATAGGTAAAAAACAACAACAACAACAACAACACAAAAATTAAAAAAAAAAAAAAAGACAAAGTAATGGCAGTCAATGATTAGAAACAAAGAGGTTTTTGAGTATCAGCTTTTTATCAATGCTTAAGAACTAATTAACATCGTTCTCTACGTATTTCACTACATGACTGTCAAGAGATGATTTTAATAACATTTTTTTTAATTGAACAAGAACAATGACTACTTTTCTAACAAAGGGATAAAGATTAATTTAAATCTAGATTCTATTATTTTTTTCTCTGCCTCTTCTGAGCCATCAGTCAATTATGCCTGGGTCATAATCGTTTATTACAAAACATTTTACTTATCAAAGGGCATTTTAGTGTTTATTGTGTTGTGGTCGACACATACCAATGTCACTAAATTGAAGAAGCTTATGCCTTGAACAAGAGAGAAAACAAAAAAAAAAAAAAAAAAAAAAAAAAAAAAAAAAACTATCTCAATAAATAAAAATCGTATCGTACTCCTTCGATCACGGGACTTTATTATTTGGGGGGAAAATCGTTTTTTTTTTTTTTTTTACAAAAGCAAAAAAATTCTAGCTTGAAATAAACGAATCCAACTAATATTTTTCTTCCTAAGGTTAAATCAAATCAGAAGAATTTTAGATGTCCCAAATGTGTTGGTTAAGAAAAAAAAAAAAAATGTTAGTTACGGTAACTAGTCACACGATGAAGACAAACTTATTTTTCATCAACAAGATGACATTTTTTTTTAAAAATCAGAATAGGTAGATAATTTTTTAAAAGACATTTCAGAGACTTTTTTTTTTAAATAAAGAGCCACTTTTGACTCTATTTTAAGAAGCAAAAACATTGTGTTCTTATCAAACGTTGCATTCTAAAATTTAAGAATGATTTTAAAGGAAAAAAAAAACCCAAAAAAAACTAGATATTTTTCGAGTGTTAAAATGAGTAAATTAAAATCATAATTATATCTTCCAGTCTTTCTTCACATTATTCGGTAAAGCCAGAATTCTGCTACACAAAGTCGAAACTAAACATAATACTAGCAAAACAATCACTACAGATAAAAATTAGAAGTAAAAACACACACATACTAAAGAAAAATACACATGGTTATTGTTTATTTTAATATATTTCCATGAGATTTTAGTTTCAAAACTAAAAACTTCTTATAATGGGGATTTTTTAAACTTCAAAATCAAAACGTTGCTCAAAATTTTTAATGAGAAGCAGCAAGAAGTCCTTAAAGCTTTACAATATTTTTTCAGTAAAATCTTTGTACGCGTATATTTTTGCATTAAAATCATGCATTTAATTATCACACAGGTGATTAATTTAATGTAAACATTAATTTAATAAAAAATTCTTTTCGCTATTTTTTTTTAAATTTTAATACAAAAGACTTAAATTGTTATCCTCTTTAAAATATTCTTTAAAAAGGCTGCTCTAATATTAATATATTGTTAATATTGTTGTTAATATATTGTTTGTTAGAAGAAATCAAATAGTATTCTACTAGACTGGATATTGTTTAAGGCCTTAAAGAAAACATTTTCCCCTCAACAATTAAAAGTTAGGAAGTATTATTAGCGCTAAAACTTGCAAGTTACCAATGTAAAAATACGTTTAAAAAAAAAAAAAAAAAAAAAGCCAATTTAAAAAAAAAAATTTTATTTATGATTAAATCTATTGAAAGTTTTCCTTCCATTTATTCAAATTATATATGCATGGATAGTTGAGTGCAACGATAAGGAAAACTTAAGAATTTTATTAAATCGTCATATATATATATATATATATATATATATATATATATATATATATATATATACACACACACACGAAACAGAAGTTTATAAGATGGCCAAGGCAAATTTATCAGTCCTAGAGATTGTTTTTAGCTTTTGTCACTTAAGAAAAAGAAAATAGTAAAAGACAAATGTATACTTAAAAGTTCCTTTTGTTTTATGACTTTTAAACACTAACCAGTTTCACTGAAGTAGTATATATAATGCTTAACTTTTTATAAGTAACACAGAACATGTTCAACAATTTCCGTGATACTGTTGCCCTCAAAACAAAAATAGGATTTTTATTTTTACTTACCTGAATATGTCTCAACAGGATCAGATTTTAATTCGTGATGAGTAGCAGACTCAGACATCTTTAAGTATTCAACTGTATAAAACAGACAAGAAAATGTCCTATTGTTAGCTTATATAATTTTTAGTAATGCCAGCAAAATAAAATATGAAAAGTCAACGGCGGCTTAAAGCCACCCAAGATTGTTTTGTTTTGTTTTGTTTGTTTTGCTCTCCTCTCCTAGACGAATTGTTACAAATGGACAACGTTTGTCGTTTTTGGTTTATGAAGAAGAAGAAGAAGAAAGAGGTGGGTGTGTTGTTGTTGATTATGATCAGAAGTAGTAGGAGTTATAGCAAATATAATTGAAGAAGTGGCTTCCACAACGACCACGGTCCTCCCTTTTTAACTGGTTGCTCCCACCCATCCTAAATGTATTTCAATAAACGAAAAAAGACTTGTTTGTTGATGCCGCCTTCTTTCTATTGACGATATAGCATCAAGTATTTATTAATATTACTGAAATATACATGAATCTATATAGGTGCAACAGTTCTGTCTACTAGTGGACACGGTTGACTGAGAATAATATAATCATTAATAAGAGAAACAAAACAACAAAAACGGTCGTCAAGCAGACATTTCACTGTATACAATTAATGAAAGACTCCTTTACAACGATGACTTTTGTTTTTTATGCAATTGACGATTCATATTTCATAGTAAAATTATTAAAGAATGCGGACATTTAATTGTCGCTCAGAATCAAAAGAATTAAAAAAGAACTACTATACAAAAAGCAATTTAGGAGGGGGTATTAAATGTCTTCTTTTTTTCTCGCAATACAAATTAAATCCACTTAATTTCCAATAGTAATTGAACAAACATTCTTGATAATCATAATCTTTTCTTTCTTTAAAGGGATAACTTCGGAAAGTGTGTTTTTTTCCCCCGTTATAATGTGTTCTTATGCCGGTTCCTACAAAACATCCTCACTAGTGGAAGTGCATATTACAACAAACAGTTGGTTTAACTAAATACAAAGTTTAAGAAAAACCGATGACAATTATATCTTTTATTTTCCTTATTCTTAAAGGTGATTTCACTGTTTTCATACATATATTTTTAAGGCTTAACTTTTTATTCTTTGACAAATTCTGTTCAAAGGATTTTCCATCAATTTTTTTTTATTTCAAAATAAAACTTTTCTTTTTTTTTTTTTTTTGGTTGTTAGTTTTAACTTGGCTTCAAGAACTTCAGGTAAAAAAAAATACCGATAAATTAAACCATTTATTTCCGGAGGTGGGAATTGTGTTCATTACACGAAAATAAAAATATAGAAATTTGTTTAATTTAATTGTAAGATTATATACAATTTTTTTTTTACATATCTCGTTTTTACGAAACTTATTTCATTGTAATTAATTGTTGATAGAAAAAGAAAAAGGTCATCAATTTTTGTTTTTATTGAATAAAAAATAAGTTATCGATTATGAAAGTGATACTAATTAATTTATTTTTCATATTTAATTTATTTTGTTAAAACAGAGGTAAATTGCTTTTATCTATTTAGTTGTTATTTCCTCTTTCATACTGTAAATAGTGGTAAAAAGAAAAAGAGATGCTAAAAATTCATTTAAATATTCAAAAATAATTTAGCCAATTCTTTTTTGAAATGCGACTTAATTCCAAGGAATAAAATGTGTGCTTGATAGAAATATTTTAAGTTTAAGAACAGCTGTGAACCAAAACAAAAAGGTGGTCCTTCATATCCAATTGTAATAACTTGATTACAATCTTAATGCATTAATTGTGATTTATTTATCGATTCTACAAGTAGAAAAAATAAATCACAATTAAGTACAAACAATATGAAAATAAAATCATGGTTTTAAAATTCCGTTTATTATTTTTTCTTAAGTAAATTTGTGTTGTCGCGTGGTAAAAAATGTTGTCGAGTGTTTACAATTGTTTTGACGGAGGGGTTGTCTGCAAACCAAATCTTTTATTTATTTATTTATTTATTTATTATTTGATTTGATTTGAAATAATGGAAAATGTTCGAAACCAAAAATTGCTTAATATTTTAGAGGCTATTTTATTAAAACTCTTGGTCCAGTTTTGCCCAACAATGAATTTTTCGCTAATTTTGCGATAATGTTATTGTATAAGAAATTATGTCAGAAAATTTAAAAGGAGCTCAGAAAAGATGCAAAATTTATTAATAAAAGAATCCTAATGTTTTTAATCCACCCTTAAAACCTTTTCTAACTGAGGGTGTGCTACAAAAATTAAAAATATACAAAATGTGTATAAAGTCGATGCAGATCCATTTCCGTCCCACAAAATTATTTTCTAACTACCCAGAATGTTGTATTCTTTGACAATTTTTGAAGGGAACATTTGGAAATCTTCTTGATCCTACAGGACAGAGATAAAAGGTAGAGAAATATATATGAGAAGGCAGAAATATTTTTCCAAAAACCAACTTTGAATTTCATGCAATTAAAAAAAAAATAAAGAAATTTTCTCTAAGAACCAACTACATTTTTATACAATTTGAAAGAAAAATCCAATTTACATACATGCTATTGAAAAAAAAGAAAAGAGTAATTTAATTTTCTCAAAAAAAAAAGAAAAGTCAATTAAACTACGACTTGACTTGTCGGTTTGGGTTTGACTGAACATTTTTGACACACTTCAATTGATTTCAACACGCCTTTTGTCTACACCTGTTGAACTTACTACATTCTGTTTTCAGAAAAAAAATTTTCATTAAATGAATCTCTCAACTATTCCTAAAGACACTCATCATTATTTGAACTTTTAAACTCACCATAAACTTTATCACACACCAAACTTGACTATCGTAAAGTTTTTGTTTTGTTTTGAACATTTTGTTATCTGTCCTAGAAATATTTGTCTTATATACATTTGATTTTTTAAAATCTCTTCTAGGAGCACAAATATTTTGTATCATGTTTCACATTTTCTAAATTGTTTAATCTTTGGACCTATTTTTGTTAATTATTAAAAGTTTTTTGTTTTAGGATTGAAAACCAAATAATGTACAAAAAATAATACAGAAATGTAATAAATACATTTAACATCTCGATAAGAGAAAGTTTCAATCATTTACTTCATTTTTCAATTGATTTTTTTTTTTTTAACTGAACAGTTAAATCCCAAAATTAACTCTAGGAATGACTAAAGAAATATGGCCGGTTTAACTCGCTGAAGATGTAATTTTTGAGTGTATAACCATTCATAAATAAAATGAATCAAATGACTATATTATTCTTATCTGGACTATGAATATAAGTATTGTATTTTAATTAATTTTTTCTTGACGTTACCGCATTTTCATTGTTTTGTTATTATAGTCATATCTCAATCATAATATTGTTCCTGTTTTGCCTCAGTCATCAACTAGTAATTGACGTAACTTAGATTCAAGTCACGCCGAAACTATCGGTTCCCATCAGGCCACTGAAGTTAAGCAGCAATGAGCCAGTTCAGTTATAAGATGGGTGACCATTTAGGAACAATACGTACCTTAAGCAAAGTTGGCTGTGTTAGACGAAGCAAAGAAGAGCAAATAACAATAATTAGTAGTAGTTGACACATTACATCTCTCTTTTCCCCAGTTATATGTAAATAGGAGGAGAGACTAGGCTCTTTAACATTGGTATGGCAAGTTGTTTAGAAGGTAAATTTTGTATTAAAGTAAAAAAGTTGGCAACCGCAGTCGAGGTTAACCCGAAGGCTCCCTTTTTTATAGCTACTACACCGAAGTGTAGGAAATAGCGCTACTCATTTTCCTGGATTGCTCGACTTTACCCTTGATCCGTGCCTTATAATGCTCAATGTTAAGCAAGGCAGTATCAAGTCCCATTTTTTGAGTCTTTGGTATGAATCGACCTGGGATTGAACCCCGTCTCCCGGACCATTGGCGAACACTCTACTCATTAAACCAATGGTCTGGTTATTTATATAAAAATCAGTTGTAATCCGTTTAAATATTGATTTCGTTCTGCAACCCGACTATCCTAAGGGTTAAATGAATACTGAGGCGGAGGGGAAATTGTGTAGGGAAATTTTAAGGTATGCCAAGTTTTCATGTTCTTGTTAGGCTAGAGAAAAAGTCATAAGTTTTTGGCTTCCTTGGTAGAAAAAAGGTAGAAAATAAATATTCTTATTTATATAATTATATAAAATGATTAATCAATATTTATTTTAGGAACTTTTATTTTGTATTTTAATTTTCTATATTCTTCCGGATTCTCATTACTTTTGCCCGGCTACTAGTCATAAAAAATCCCATCCCACATAAAAAATTTAAAAAACAAAAAAACAAAACAGAATAAAATGAAATGATGGTATGAGAAAAAGTCGAAAAAAACGAATAATTAAAAGAAAACAGACATACGTGAACATTGTACAAAAACAAAAACAAACAATACGTGTTCATTGAAAAAAAATCATGTACTTCGAAAAAAAGAAAAAATAGAATAAAATAAATAAACAAAAGAAAACAAGACATACTTTGGTCAGGCATTCCTATATTCAATATTTAATTTTAACTTCGTCATGAAATTATGTAATCTATCAATTAGGGTAGCAATAAGTAAATGCTTGTTTTATTAGTACTTTATTTTATCTAAAGTTATTGATAAAAATCTAAAATAATGACATAAAATTGCGTTGTCAGTGTTTTCCTGATAAAACCCCCAACGACAAAACACACACACCAAAAGGGAAAAGTATGATAAAAACTTATTAAAACACGATAATCACTTAAGTAACTGATGATATAACCCACTTTTTTTTTTTAAATCTTTCCTTTTCTAATTTAATGATTATAAAATATGTTTACCTGGCCACAAAATCTAAAGAACACATTTTAAATCTTAACTTCTTTTTTCTTTCAAATGTCGTTCAAACGATTTACCTTAAATTTTTCACTTCAAAATAAAATTTCCCAATTATTAGTATTGTTTTAACTTGGTTTCATATTTGATCGTTTAAAGTATGTAAAAGGTTTGTATTGTCATATTTGCTTAAAAAACAAGTACAGTAAACGCCAACAATCTAAATAAAATAGACGTTAAGATTTGTTTAAAAAGAACAAAAATAGCCGAGGTGGAAAAATGTTTTTCAGAAAAAAGATACTGCTATATAAGTCTACAATTTTTGCCAAAAGAAATTGGCTTTCTGAATTAATTATATGATTCAATGCATATGAAGAAAGGTGAAATAACATTTTTATTCATATGAACAATTTAAGTATGTATGTACAAAAACGTGCACCTGCTAAAAAATCTTTTTTTTAAAAATTCTCTAAAAATCGGCTAATAATCGGATTTTCATAAGATTTTCAGAATTCAAAACAATAAAAGACGAAATTTCTTTTAAAAGACATTTTTCCACAAAATTATGGAGACATTTTAAAATTGCTTGTTTTTATCAATCATTTTGGTAATTTGACTCATTTACAACTGAGCGATTTTTAGATATTTTAGAAATGATTACATGGAGAACTGGGTTTTGTCTACATTTTAAATAATTGTCTATTTCTTAGTACGGATACCTCATTTTTGAAGTTCAAAAACGGTAAAATAAAATACAATATTGTGTAGGGAACGAATAAATAAATAAAAAAATTTAAAATTAAATTAAAAAAAAGAAAAGAAAAAGAAAACTATTAAATTTGCAGAAACTCCCAGAGGTCCCTAACAGGAAAAGGAGATGACTCATACGTAAAAGAAAAAAGGCATTCCTCTTGACAAAGGGGACCAAGCATTCTTTCTCTTTCAGGCAGTGACCAGCGTTCTGACAACTTCGTTGCTTTCTGGTGTCTGGGCACCACGCATACGTCTTTGGGCGTAGCGTTGGTAGGTCCCTTTCACCCAGTAGCAGCTCTCTCTCTATTGGTCAGCATTATGCTGAAATATACAAGACCCACAAATGAACTATAAACTAACTCTTACCGGACTTTGACAAACTTCCGAAAGAAAACTAACCCTTATGGAAGCCCGAAATATCCAAATGAGGATAAATACATACATGAAATGATTTAACGTATTTTTGACAACTTAACTAGGGGATTCAACTATTTCAGTGTATTCAGGAAAAACTCCCTCATCCATGGAATGGTTGTTGAACCCAAGTAAATAAAGGAAAGTATAAAAGAAACGTCTTCGTCTCTTATCTGTTGCTGTCTTTTCTTTTGTGTAATTCTTTTGGGACTTTCTTGGGCGAGGCATTACACCGACTAGTCAACGTGGGGTTAAAATAAAATAACCAAAATATGGAGTCAGATATCTAACGGCAACACAGCCTTGCCCTTTGTCCCTGATTCCTCAGCCACACATACCCAACAATTGCTCTTCTCGGCATTTTTAAATACTTTTTATTTTTACTGTATTCGTTTTCGTAGTTTAACTTTCTAAGAATGTGATTAATAAAAGAGAGAAAAAACATTTTTTTTGACATCCACTCACGGCAAGTGACTGGGATTTTGTTAATTAATGGAAAAATACTGAATAAATAAATTTGACTGATTAGATAAAGATATTTTATCAGAAAAATACTTTTCTGTCTTTGTTTTTTAGTGCGATTTTTCATTAAATGATTTTTTTTTCTATAGAGGTCCACCAGAGAACCAATATAAAAACGTCGCTTAAGGGTGATAAATATTTTTCGAAAATTTATTAGCATAAAAATGCGTGGCTTGTCAGCAATAAATCATAACTTTGCTGATAAGAGTTTTTATTTATTTATTTATTTTATTTTATTTTATTTTGTGTGTGTGTGTGTAAAGGTTTATAATTAAGCATATCGTATTCGCCCTGATTACTCAAATATAAAAACCTTGGTGAAAGAAAACGTTGAGTCACCTACGACGTCAGCTAATAACAAGGTCATACCTACATTTACGAGTGAATTTCTATTGTGAACACAAGAACTATTTTTCGAAATAGATTAATTCTGCCGGCCGTTTCGGAAACAGTTCTTAACCACTGGATAAAATACACCGCATTTAAAATCTCCTTTTTAAAGTACAATGAGGTATCCCATTGTTACTTATATTTAAAAAGGACTTCATGTACGCGATAACACAGAATTCCCTTCACTCAAACCATAAAAGAAGTTGGCTGTTACTTCTATATAAATACAGCAGTCAGCTGGACACAGTGCTCATTGCTCCTGGCTTTTTAGCCGGGCCATCTGGCCTTAGTGCCGGATGACGCTCAAGGTCAAAGACAGATTCGAAGCCGGATGACCCTTGGCTTCGATTAGGCTACCTGCGGATGGGTGTAGTTCAAGGTACGGGCAGGCATACGTACCGGACTCACGTAATATACCGAGTGAGTCTAAGACCAGCAGGCTCATCTGGCTCACATTGCACTAAGTGAGCCGATGACAACCATAGTCTAGCTAGGGTGATCGACCCTACTTTTAAAAAGACTTTATATCAAGTCCTATCTGGCAGAAACAAATATCACCGGGCATACGTGCCCGGAGGGAGGTATCTGTCTCTTTCCCACCAACCAGCAGCCGATGTGGAATCCAAACAGACCCAATACAGCCGATGCCAGTTTTCAACCAATCACCGAAACTTTTTCAAACAGCTCTTTTCAGAGCAAATATTAGAAAGTGATAAACCAGCTTTTCTAAAAGCTAATTTCATAAAGTCTTCTGAGCATCACCTCCGGTCTCTTCATTACACCCTTTGCAGATAACACGAAACGACGACGCAGCAGCCAACTGCAATTGCAGCAAACCAGCAGTTTAAGTTCCAGCATCAACAAGCAGCAAACACCTGCACCAACCGCAGCACCTGTTCCGGCATCATCAAGGTGAAGACACCTGCAGACCAGCTCTAGCCTTACCAAGCAGCAGACACCTGCACCAGCAAACACCTACATTTTCCATTACCGCAGACCAGATCATGCAATAGCACCCTCGTCCACGAGCGACAAATCTGCTCGGACGACCATTAGCACTTCAAGGCAACATCGACGCCCCCCCTGGTTAACCAAGGGCAGAACAAACCGGGAAATTGATAATCCAGCCTCTGCAGCATATGCGTCCAGATCATGCAACAGCACGAGCGAGAACTCTGCATGACCATACAGCTACACTTACGATCTGCACCAAGAACTGAAACCATCCTCGATACCATCATTATCTTCTAGATGGGCTGTCTCCAAGAACTTATAGACAGCTGGGTCTACGCCTTTCTACAACATCGTCTTTCAACACCACAGAGACTACACAGACATTATCCAGCAACTGCGATTCTACACCCATGCACAGGATTCGCTCAATAAAAACCTGACATTGAAACTTACCCAGTTGTCCTTGTCATTTGTCCATTCCTCTGTCAATCACACTTCCAATATACAAACGTTTGCGGGATCGACGCATTAATCAGTGTATTTGTTGTACGCCCCACCAAACGGACGAGTGCAGCACAAGGCCTCTTTTAAGGTGGGATCGGGAGCAGGGCCGTGACTCAGACACGCCTGGCGGCTCCAAAAATACCTCGAGTCCCGTCGGCATTTCCCTAACCCTCAGGCGATAAACCTTACCCCTCCAAAGAGGGGCTAGGCTCCCTGAGGCTCGAGGAGGGCTGGTCTCAGTGCATGTGACGTGGATGTCGGCTTCCCGTTCCCCATGTCAGATGGCCTTGACCGACGTAGTAAGACCACGCGATCAAGCCACACGAACCGATTTGTGCAGCGAGCAACACGACCAGCATTTGACAAGCCAACCGAGAAAGTATAATACATTTTCTAGATGCTCGCAAGATTCTGAATTTCTGCTTTCATGAGTGATATGTGTGCGTAGCCAGACGATTAAAAAATATTTTTATTAACCTTTTAGTTACAAGATATACAGTTATAATTTTGGGCACACAACCATCTTAACATAAAATTTCTCAATGCATAATAGTACAGTTTCTGAGATATAATAAGATTATATATATATATATATATATATATAAAACAATTGATGGGAATGAATACAGGAATAAATCCGTGGCCAAACAATCAGGACTCAACTCAAGGTGTACATTAAAAAAGACAAGAGATTTGTTTATTCGCTATTACAAAATATAAAAAATGAGAGTTCTTTCATTAACGGTTAATACTGTATGAAACATAGAGGAGGTAAATGCCATTTGAAATTAGGAAAAGTGAGACAAACTGAGCTAGTCACGGTACTTGATTGTAGCCTTGATTCCGTGACTACCACATGAGTTTTCGGTTTGTTGGTTTATTAACTCCCTCCGTGCCCCAAGATCCACAGATGGGGGATGACACAATCTATCAGGAACTTTTTCTGGCGGCCGGGTGGTTCGTTGGAACAAGTTGCTTGGGTGTTGGCAACTTAAGGACAAGAAAAACTCTCCGTTAACAATTAACAACTACTTATTGAAACACAATGGTGTGACTATGATATATACAATATATATATATATATATATAAATATGAAAATTGTGTCGCTTTTTGTTGTATTTGAGAGACAGACAAATATAGTACCTGGCTGGTGAAATCTTTCTAACTTACTCAATTTTTCTGAGAGTCAAGCTTTTGCTGGAGAGGCTTTAGAGATTTCTTTTCTTATTCTTTTGTCTTCGGTATGAGCATCAGATCTCTTCTCTCATTTACTCCACCAAAAAAAAAAAAACATCTATTTTTATAGAGGAACAAACATTCCCGATTGGCTAACCAATCACAGATCATTTAGTATTCTTCTATTACTTTTTGAAAGGTCAACCAATCAAATGCGCTAATCTATGTCGGTGGGAAGAGTATCCTTTCCACATTTCAGATTTTAATTGGTCAACCAATCAAACCATAATATAGGGGCTTGGTTAATTAAAGGTCCCAGCCCACACCTTGTCGGGGAGTATATCTTTTCACGTGAACCAAAGCAAAAATCTGATTAATCTATCCAAAGATTTGACCTTTTAACCCTAACAGGCAGACAAGAGATGTCAATTTAGAAATGATCAATGCGTCGATAAAATCCCATGACTGCTTAGTTTTTGCTTTGACAATTGGAAAGTTCGGTCAGTACTGACTTTTTAATTTCTTTTAAAGTCAATAAGTCTTTTTATGTTGTTATAAAAAGAAAATTACATTTTCCTAAATAAAAAGAATGCATCATACTCTCCATAGGTTTTTAGCACATATGAATACGTCATATTGTTATGCTGAATACGTCATATTGTCATGCTGAATACCTCATATTATCATAAAAGAATAGTTTATTGTAAACTTACTCTTGAGGAAAATGGTAAGTAGGTGTCTTTTTAAGGGTTAAAGTCCCCTAGTGTTGTTCAGAGTTGATGTCGAAAAAGTGGTGAAGATATAGCTGTATTTTGAGTGAGTAGATGATTGCATTCCTGACTTCTTATAAGGACCACCATAATAAAGGGTCAAAGTTATCTCCCCTTGACCATTCAAGGGACAGTTCGTCCCCAGCTAATGTTAGGATATAGAAAAGTGTTGCTGAGCGGATAAGCATGTCGACCCAGCAAATGTTTTAAGTTTAATGTGTGCGAGTAATGACAACCAAAGACAATGAAGGAAACAAAGGCGAGGTAACAGATACAACAAAGATGACCATTTATTGTTGCGTTTACAAACGTGAGTGTAAAGTCTGTGGCGGTTGTATTTGGTCTTCAGCTAGATGGGTGATGTCGATAGCTGGTATGGTCGAGTCGTAGATGTGCACAGCTGGATGTTCGATGCGGGTAGCTGTCGGTTGAGTCGTAGAAGGCAGCTGGACGAACGTAGCGGGAAGCTGAGGTCGGTTGAGTTATTGAATGCAACTGGAGGATCGTAGCGGGAAGCTGAGGTGGGTCGAGTCGTTGAATGCAGTTGGACGATCGTTGCAGGTAGCTGAGGTGGGTCGAGTTGTTGAAGTGGAGCTGGACGATCGTTGCGGGAAGCTGAGGTCGGTCGAGTCGTTAAATGCCGCGGGACGATCGTTGCGGGAAGCTGAGATCGGTCGAATCGTTGAATGCAGCTGGGCGATTGTTGCGGGTAGCTGAGGTCGGTCGTGGTTGGTAAATCGATGTCCCGGCTTTGATAGTACGTTAGGTTAACTGGGGGGGGGGTCGATCTCGTTGCTAGCCCGTACAGCGAGTCGTACATAGGCTAGTTGTTGCAATGCTAGGGCAGTCCGTAACAGCGAGTCGTACGTGGACTGGATGCTGCACTGCTGGAGCGTCGTGGTCGAAGTCGGTGTTGGCAGCTTGGTCGTGTAGAGTCGAGCGAGTTAGTGACTAAGACTGAGCCGTGTCTTAATATTACAGACCAAGTGAACGGACGGGGAAACCATGGCTAAGGTTTGTCGGGCCTTAACACATACGAAGTCGAGCGAACGAATCGGTGAAGCTAGGGTTTCGTCGTGCCCCTAGCTGTGCGGGCGTATCGTTGACGGTAACTATGGCTTTGCCGTGCCAAAGCTGTGCGGACGAGTCAGGACGGTAGCTATGGCTGTGTCGCGACAAAGCTGTGCGGACGATTCGGAGACGGTAGCTATGGCTTTGCCGCGCCAAAGCTGTGCGGACGATTCGGAGACGATAGCTATGGCTTTGCCGCGCCAAAGCTGTGCAGACGTATCGGGACGGTAGCAAAAGCTTTGCGGTGCCAAAGCTCTGCACTATCGAGCGAACAGGCTAGGAGGCCGCGGCTAAGATTGGCGTTATCTTAGCGCTGCGCATATAGCGAAGCGGTTGGTAAAGGCTAACCCGTGCCTTTAGCGCTGCGTAGCCAAACAGACGAGCGGAACTGATCGAAATGGTAAAGACCGACTGGTCTTAGAGTCCTCTTCGTGTTTGCCTCCGGGCCGTCTACTTCGACTGGTCGGTAAGGACCTATAGAGATGCTCCAACCCGCAGGAAACCTCTAATGGTCCTAAAAAGGACCATTAGTGCATATCAATGTGATAAAAAAAGCGGGTGAATCTACCACTAGAAGTGGGATTCAGCCTTGAAGCAAGGTGATTCGTTGAAAAAAAAGGGGAACGTGCCGAGAAGTGAGGCGAATACAACCAGGATTCAGCCTCGTGGAGCCGAGTGGCTTCTGAGAGCGTCCACGGACCTCTGAATTTCTCGCCGTCGAAGTCTTTTATATGTGAACGGAACGCGACACCACTTATGCCGGGGACGTAGATAGAAAGTTCTTCTATAAAAAATGGGTGTAGAAATAAAGTACTTCTTTAGGCTGATATAGGCTAGCGAAGATAATTAATTCAATTCTTTTAAAGTTATTTCTGACAGAAGCGTTTTGTAAATATTGTTAAATTTAATTCATCCCTTTTTTGGCTGTAACAGCAGGTCAAGGTCGTAAAAAGGGCTTCGTCATTTCCGGACGAGCTCGGATCTAATTTTTCTTGAGCGAGCGAGTAATCCAATCTGTTTATGTTTGTGGGCTGGTCGCGGCAAAAGGACACTTCCGGCATGACACCAGGAACACAGCACGTAGGACATTTCTAGGCTCTCAATAACTATGTCTTTATTTATTTTTAACAACCGTTAGCTGTACTTATTTTCCACAAAAATAAATTCCCTAGTTTATTTCTAATACTTAGCAAGTGTATTATTTTTCGGTAACAGTTTTATTTTGTTATGTTAAAAACATAACACTTCTTTAAGTGCGTAAAGAACTTGCGGAGTTCAGAGGAAGAAGACGGAAAGATTGTAGCAGCCACAGATCTATTTCCTTTCGCGAAATAATACCCCCGCCAAGAGAGTCGGTCACTCACTGACCAATCAACTGGCAGAGTGCATTAATTCCTTCTTCCTTTCTCACATCACTGTTACAGATTCCACTTGGAACCCGTCGCTGAAGATCACACTGCTGCTAGCTTCACACACGTTTCCTACAAACCAAGGACCAACATACTGACCAGCGACAATCAACTGGCAGAGTGCATTAATCCCTTCTTCCTCTCAGTAACTATTTTTCTAGTCCCTTCTTTTTGTGTGTCGACGGTCAGAGAGCCACGAGCCAGCAGCACGAACTGATCTCTCTCACATCACTGCTACTGATTCCACTTGGAACCCATCGCTGAAGAACACGCTGCTGCTAGCTTCACACACGCTTCCTGCAAACCAAGGACCAACATACTGACCAGCGACACAAAAGGGATTCTTTCTCACTCTCACTCCTTTACGCCAGCTACTATAATAAACCTTTCTTTGTTGTGTTGTTTAAAAGAAGTTTCGTTATTCATTTGTGTTGCCAAATAATTTATAGTGTTAGAGAAATTAACCATTTCCCAAAACACTAAAAGATAAAAACTCTCGTTTATTATCTCTCTTTACCCAAAATTCTTAAATTTTGTAGATATAAGTTTAATATTATACACGGCTTAACATTTTGAGATATCCGAGGCTATTGTGTCATTTTTCAGAGCATCGAATTCTTACTGATTTGGTTGTTGTGTTTTTTGAAAGCTTTTTCTGTCTGGCACTGCTAGAGTTTGAGTTTCTCATTCCTACTGTTTGAGTAGTAGACTTAACGTGTTACATGGCCAAAGGCCAGCGAGCACATGTGTATCTATATAGCCACGCGTCTGGTTACAAAGATAGTTGGGGTTTTACTGCAAACATATATTGCTGGCTCGGCTACTACTGAATTAGTTGTCGTTTCGCGTATTATTTATGAGTTTTTAATGAGAAAAATTTATCCCGTTGAACCGTATCTGAAAATATATTTTAAAATATTTTCTGACCCTATAAAATGCTGAAAATATATGCCTATCTTTGGAGGCAAGAAGCCTTGTGGGGCCTTTTTTTTTCTTGAAGTTTTTTTTACCCCAATCTGTCAGGTAGAGGTTGGCTGTTGACCTTATACTGAAATTTGTACTAAAAGTTCCTCACACAGTATGAACAAAAAAAAAGGTTTTCTCAATCGAATTTTTACAAATTTTTACAATATAGGCAAAAAAGTAAGAATTTTCGGAGCCAGCATACAGATTTTTACAATAAAATCAATGCAAACCAACTACAGTAATAATGTTGCAGGAACTATAATACTGACTAGTGAAAGTTGGCCTTATACGTTTGTCGTTGTCTTCGGCTACTATAACTCGCACTAACCGTAATAGTAGAAGTAGCAACACGAGGAAGACGAGATGTGTTTGGGATAAATAGAAGAAATATTTCATTCTTGGTTGATGTACAGAGGTTATCTGTCATCGTATAATGCTATTTGGTTATTGCTTCATCATAGTTGTGGTCACATCTTCGTTGAGGCTGCTGTTCCAACTAAATAGTCGTTTTTGGCATTTCTTTGAAGTTGCTGCTGTTACTTAATAATATTTTGATATCTCTTTGAATGTTGCTGCTGGTTTAGTGATCGTTCAACATATTCTTGAAGTGGTTACTTCCACGATTCATCTCCTTCTGTCTGCCGGGTTAAATCAGTTCTCTTATATAAAGTCAGAATGGCTGGGATCGGTTCAGTAATTGACTTGCTTGAAACATGTGTAATAGTTTCTGCTGGATCAGAAAAAAATTTAATGAGTTTTAATGAGTTTTCCCGGAAGTGGATGCATGGAACCGGTCGAGAATTCGATTTGTTTTTGCTAAGTGTGCGATGGCTGTCAGATTATCCTCCTTTAATCTCTCAGATTATCCTTGTTTAATTTCTCAGATTAGCCTCTAATCTCTCAGATTATCCTTTTTTAATCTCTCAGATTATCTTTATTTAATCACTCAGATTATCTTTATTTAATCTTTCATATTATCCTCATTTAATCTCTCAGATCATTCTTATTTAATCTCTCAGATTATCCTCATTCAATACAGTTACGCAACCCGTAAGTTGGATGTAATTCTGAGGTCATTGAGTTGATTCGCTGCAACACTGAATTCTCTGCCCTCATAGGCCTGGTCTTATTGTCCGACATGCCACTTTCCTCATCTAAAAAATATCTCAGCACCCTATCAAATGAAATATTTCTAGGCGACTGTGCGCCTATTATCATCTCTCTTCCTTATTATGACGTTCAATGAGCATCAACTGGTTTCATTTAGACCTTTTCGTCAATTCACATAGCCGCAAGCATCTGCTCTCCTTCTGTTTCAGGTACTACTTTCGGATGCCTCTACTTGTAATTGAAAACAGAACCCTGCTCTTGTTCAATCTTAGGTGGTATATTATACCAGAACTGATTCGATTCTGTTATGCCCTTGATGGTCCGGTAGTGTTGTGATATGATACCATTTCTACCTGGTCTGTATGTGGTCCTATAGATGCGCCTCATATTCAAACAGTTGAACATCTACGAAATGATTCCGATCGGAATGCAATGCTACCTCTTCTATAGACCCCTATCTAGAAAACCCCTATTGAGCACACGAGCAATCAAGACTGCAATATGCATAAGGACTTCCCTTGAAATTTCCAGTCATTCAGACCCGCAGTCAACCACTGACAAGTATAACAAACACACCTTCGTCTATGGCCAATTCCACGAAGTTGTTCCTCATTTGATCTTCTCCTGGTGCCGAGTTTATGACCTGGTATCTTTTGCAGCTTCTGACCACTTTCTGCATCTTGTCTCTAGTAATGCTGGCATCCATTTCAAGATTCACACTTCTATTAATATCCATGTGAAATATGCAATGTACCCCTAGACAACACATTGCTTCGTTATTGCTTCCTATCAACTTCTTCCTTACTCGGCTTTATTTTTCTGCACGTAAATCCACATCAAATCCGTTCGTTAATTCCTTTAATATTCCTAATCATTCCATATTGATGATTTTCTCTGCACATTTCGTTCAGACTCTTTTCATATCTGTGATCGTTGAGCTCGTTCATCTGAGAACTGCAACTGAACCTGTTCTGAGCGTTATCTCTTTTAGACCCCATCGTAAAGCAAAATTTACACCCTTCAAAACGTATCCAGTTCCGCCATTATAATGTTGTTATTCACCCCCTCTTTTTTAACCAAGTCATTCTCTGCTACAAAATCTTTTACATCCTCACACCCTCCCTTAACTATACCGCTAACATCGCACCATATCACGCCTCACTTCGATTTGGGGATACGTCATCTCCCAGTCCTCCTTCACAATTTCCCGCATTATACCAATCATTTCATTACCCAGTTTGTTTTCTCAGCTCGTGCCGTTGTCTTTTTTTGTATAACTGTATGCAGTTCACCGTCACCCAGCGATGAGGATAATGATCCACCAACTTCCCGCAAATAGAGAATAATTCTCAACTGGTTAAATCCCCTTTCACCTCTGCGACCTCATTGACCCTTCCTGATATTTCACCCTTCTATTTCTCTTCAGTCGCAGCCTCAATCTCATTCCACCCATATTCCTGAAGCCATTTATATAATGAGTCATACGGAGATAAAAAAAAATCCAAAAGCCACAACAATCTAATTTGTTCTGTTTGATAGCAACACAATACAACACAACCTCCCACAAAGCTGAGTAAAAACAAAATCTATATCAGTTTGAGGACAACCGTGTAAATGATTCAGAAAAAAAGGCAAATAATGGTTTCTATTTTGCCAACATAACAACAGGGCTGATAACAGCTTTTAAAATGTAGTACCAGTTGGTTGACGGGAAAAATTAACACAGAAAAAGAAGCAAATTAACATAATTGCTGTTATAAAGAACCAAAATTGGATTGGATGTAAATGATAATCATTAATTATATTTGGCCTCAGAATACTTGTACAGATCAGCAGAAAATGACTGTAAATTTTGCAAATTAACAAAATTAACCATGTTTTCCTAATCAAATATTCGCTAAAATACTCGTTTATGCTTAGCAACAGGCCCAGGTCTAGATTATAGCTGAATATTTTACTATATTTGTTGTCAATTAGAAATAATTACAAATGCTAATAGTTAATATAAAGGATAAATACACATATCAGAAAAAGTTGGGTTATTTAGTTCAATGGTATATCAACCCTTAAGGGTTATTTAATGCCAAATCCTGTTAATATATATATATATATATATATATATAATACCCTTGGGAATGGTATGAATCTAATTATTCTCTCTACAGCTATGGTTAAATAGTAGGGCAGACTGATTTCTTTAGCCTTGGTTAGACAACCAGTTTAAGAAAAGGAAAATTCTGAATTCAAACCTGTTAAATTCCAATCAAAATTGACCTTGAGTCACATCTTAAGCGTGCGGGAGTGTCTGGTAAATGCATATATATATGTGTGTGTGTGTGTGTGTGACACTATGGACCTATAGGATTTACATTCCTATTTCTTTCGACCAGTTAGCGAAGAGTACATGGATTGGAAAATTCTGGAAAAATAGGATTAAAAACTCACTTGTAAAAAACTTGTTCCCGAAACAAAAGAGTTGGGCGTCAAAATAAAATAAGTCGTTTCAGGAATCTGGTCGGGCAGAGAACCTACGTGCCAGTGTCTTCAACTATATCCGCTCCTTTGAAATCTCAAAGAACTTGTCTCACACAAAGATAAATCTTGCGTTTGGAACCGATCACGTGACTAGACGACCTATATATTTCACCCACGCAAAAGCAACATTTGCTTTTTTCTCACTCTCTCACTTTCAGCTCTCCCAGCAAGCCACAGCTCGAGATAAATTGATAGCAACGCAACAACTAAGGATGGGAGAATATAGAGCCAGAGAAAATACCTTCTTAGTCCTAATTAAATGAGTATATTTGCCATCTTTCAATATACTGAACTTCTCATAGACTTCAACATCACCCACCACATGCATACACAAACAGTCAGTCAGCGTGCAGACACACACTCCACTGCAATTTACTTTTTAGTTCTCACGCACATACACACACACATCTACGTATGTACGACTCCACGACTTTCTCTCTTCTTTTGCCTTCGGCGAACACACGTACACACAGATATGTTCGAACAACACACATTTCCAGTCGCATAATATTTGTAATATTATATAGATATAACAAACATATACGAATATTGCTACGTTGTACTTAATTTTCTTCATTTGTTTTGATATATAAAAATTATCTGTTTTAACATTCTTTTTGTGAAATTTCTTTTGTCTGCGTTGTTCCTATTATTTGTGTCGTTAATAGTGGAACATGACACTCGGAGGTTTGTTTCTAACAAAACTTCGAGAGAAAAACTTATCACTCCACAAGTTGTGACCACCGACGTTTGATCCTGTTATATGACTGAAAGAGATCACTTTCTAATTTATCGTATACACAAAATAATGATTGCAACTTGCACCCACGAGATGTTATCGATGCTGAGATTTTCTTCAAAGTGCAGCAAAGGGATTTCAGCGCATAGCGAAATATCGATGAAATTTCTCAATAAATAAAAATCATTCAAAGTTATTTTTCGGCCAGTCCGTGACCTCCGCGGTAAAAAAACAAAGAAAACCCAATCTGATCCGATCAGAAGAGAAAAACGAAATAAAAGACAATTTTCTCGACAGCGGATACAGATCAAAAGAAGGCAAACGACAGTCCGCGGACCAGAACTCCGACTGAGAGAGAGACAGAGACAGAGGCGAAACTCGAAACCACGCATCACCCGCATTGACCTTCCTCTTCTCCACCTTAAAGGAAGCGACTAACTCGTAAATCACTGAACACCCCTCTCCTCTCTGCACTCGTAATATCTGATTGACTGCGTACACATAAGCCCAACAACCCTATGACTGTTAAGCATAGGACATTCTTCTACTTTTTAATTCCATATCAACACGTTTTTACAAACCCAGCTATTTGGACTTTTTACTCATTTGTTTCCAATACTATAGTTAAAATTTATACGCACCTTCGTGTTCTGTGTTTTTGCAACTGTATCTTTTTTGTACTTTCTTTGCAACCATACGCTGATATAAGAATTCCCCACAGACCCTCGGTACGGTAGAATAGAATTAGACATGTGTGTGCATATGTATGCGTATTTGCATACCACGGTAGACATGAGCTGGTGTAGGTACATACATATATATGTGTGTGTGTGTGTGTGTGTGTGTGTGTGTGTGTGTGTGTGTAGATGTATCAATGAGGTATGTGACAAAACGAAGAAGGGGGAAGCAGTTCAACCACCCACCACCAGCCTGGCAGGCCACGAGGTCAACCGTGAACTCACAATCTTAAATAAGCATGGGACGAAAGAATATGCAGAAAAAGTGAACACAGAACAGGAAATGAACCAGCACTTCTTGTTTTCTCGAAAGTAGTAGGAGTCCAGAGTAAAAAGAGTTGGTCAGAAAAATCTGCCGGGGTCAGTTGATGAGAGTGTCGGAGATTTATCCACTTTCAGATAAATTCGACTTTTAATCCGCGTCTGAAAGAAAATGGAAAGAGGAAAAACAGGAAGAAAACACAAATGGCCTTGTTTGGTTATTACCCGAAAGAATTTATCTACAAAGCCACCCCGAGAAGTGACTCTTCACAAAGTTGCATATATTTCCCATATGCAGGCGTTACAATATTTCAAATTTTTGGCGCCTAGTAACAAGTTAGAACAATACAAGAAAACAGTATCTCAAATATAGGTTTTTAAAAAACAAAACAACCCACAAGAAAGTTTGAACAATGGCGAAAGAAAGAAAAAAAACTTTACTCAAACATGTTTTTTTTTTTTTTTGTTTACAAACAAATTAACCCACAAGAAAGTTTGAACACTACAAAGTAAGGGTCAAGGCTCAACTAGTCCATGTAAAGGCTTTAAGCCTCTGTCAAGTTTCTCTCACCAGAAAGTCCTTGTAGTGAGTTTCCTTGGTTGCTCTCGTTTGTGTAAAAGCTTTAAGCCTCTGTCAAGTTTCTCTTGCCAGAAAATATAATTTTCTTTTCTTAGTGGTAGACCTGTGGGGTTTAAAGGTTTTTAGCGTCGAGGTTACCAATGTGGGGTTTGAAGGTTTTTAGCGTCGAGGTTACCAATGTGGGGTTTGAAGGTTTTTAGGAGGTCAGTGGCTAAGGGCAAGGCTGTGTTGCCGTAAGATATCTGACTCCATATTTTGGTTATATTATTTTACACCACGTTGACTGGCTGGCGCAATGCCTTGCCCAAAGAAGGTCCATAAGAAATATACAAAAGGAAAAGATAAAAACAGATAAAAGACGAAAACATTTCTTTCATACTTTCCTTTATTTACTTGGTGAATGGACTAACCCTACGTCCCAAGACACAGCGTGGTGCCCAAAACACCAGATAGTAAAATCGGTGTTGTCGGTTCGACGTCACTACCCGAAAAGAGAGGTCGGTTCACAGAAAACCTGAGTATTTATCTCTCTTCACCGGCTCCAAATTCGCCACTCCAAATTCATTCTAATTTTGGCGCGACCGCTTCTCATTGGCTTCTTTACATTTTATTATTTTTCTTTTTTCTGATTTTAACCGGATGGATGCGTGGAGCCTTATGCGTGGCGACGCGTTTATACATTTTGTATCTGGCAGCCGACGAGTCAATATCCGGTTGGGAGTTTTTACTGTTAATTCCTAAATCGCCACAGACCGCAATGCAGGTGGCAATGTTTTCTTTCTGACCGCCTTCTGTCACTTCTTAAGATTCTTGTGTTTCACTTCAGGAACCTTGACTGAAAAACGAGTAAAAAGGGTTGCGCGTTTGAAATACCTTTTGAGCTTCAAAATCCTAAAGTGTATCCAATTTAGCGATGAGTCAAGGTCTCCAGCCATCGTAGTGGTAGCTGCTCTCTCCGCCTGTTAGAAAGTAAAAGAGGAAGCGAATTCAACTTTACAAAGATGAATTTGAAGTTAAAAATTGTATCCACTTTAGCCACTTGCCGGAGTCAAGGTCTACAGCCATCATAGTAGCACCTGCACCCTCTGCCTGCTAGGAAATAAAAGAGGAAGCAGAAGGGAGCAGTCTCACTTGGTCGACCTGCATACGGAGTCAGCCACCGGAACCTTTTCCTCCAGCATATTTTCGTACCAAGGTACGAAGCAAGGCCTTTATGTTAAAGATTAAAAAGACATACAACCCAAAGAAAAAAATGTGAAGAAAACGTATAATCAAAATAAAAAAGAGACACGCAATGTGCCCTCCTGAAATGCAATAAATTTCCAATAAGAGCTCATTTATTTGCAGTTAAATGGCTTCACGCATAGAAAATGATAAATTAGTTTTCTTTGGTCCATAGATGGTACCCTAACAGGTTCTACAAATCTGGGTCGCAGTGGATCTAGGAGTAGTTGCAATGAAAGAGTACTCCATATTCCCTAAAGCTCCCAGACTGAAACCTCATCATAAGATGCAGTTTAGTGTCAGACCCGAACACTCATTGCCGTGGGGAGGTGTCTTACCCCTCTGCAGAAATGCAGTCGGTGTATTTTATATCTCCTCAGTCGACAAAGTATTAAAAAAATGAGATACTGATGATATTTTTATAACAGTTATTCATATGAAGTTGATATTTTTATGGGAAAGGTTATGAGGAGAAATATTTTCTGCTTTAAGAGAGGAACCTTTTAGAGATTTATCAGTTTAAAACATTTTTCTCTCGATTCTTAATCCTAACTAATTAAAAATGTTGTATGATTATTTTGCATCTCCAACTTGAAAAATTACGTCTAATGTGCGATCTGTGATTTTATTTTTATAATTTCTTAAGAGAGCTAAATATTAAATGATAATTATTCATTTGAAATTAACTACAATATAAATTCTATAAATAAGATGTGACTTGAAATTAAGTTTACTGGCTGCTGGCGAAGTTACCGTGGTTTAGTGATTAATGTGCTTGACTGTGACATCGTCGTAAGTGAGTTCGAACTCCAGTCGCGCAACCACGTTCACTTTCGGACTTGTAGCTTTGGAAAAGGCATGAACCCACTTATCCCCTCAACTGTGGGTTAAATAATATCACCGCTGTCCTTCTATAAGGGTAGCTTTGGCATTAAATAAACTATCAAGGTTGATATACCATAAACAAAGAAACCAAACCAAACAAATGAGATGAAATATGACTGGAAAATGGTAACGTAGTTGTTTAAATTAACAATTTATTCGTATGTTTTGCCGACGGTTTCATCAGATAACGAAGTTGTTTTGAAAATGATCATGGAAACACTCTGGTTGCTTAGAAGCTTAAAATTTTTTAATTTGTTTTGTGATTATCACTTTTGCTATAAGTTAGAAGAACTAAAGATGATTGTTAAAAAGTACAACTGACATCACTAATAACAGTATCACATATAAGTAAGTAAGTTGGTGACCATAGTCGAGGGCTACTCAAAAGCTCCCTTTTCAATAGCTACTACACCGAGGTGTAAGGGAGGACGTAACTCCTTTCCCTGGATTGCTCCAATTTACCCTTGAAACGTACCTTATAATGCTGAGTGTTAAGCAAGGAGGTATCTAGTACCATTTTTTGAGTCTTTGGTATGACTCGATCTGAGATTGAACCCCAGTCTCCCGGGCCATTGGCGAACACTCTACCACTAAGCCAATGAATAACCGCAAATTATATAATTACAGACATAAATCTTTATAAAGGATATATACAAGGTATTTGCCATACCAAAAAAGAAACATGGACTTTCGGGAGAAATGAACAAAAAACAATATATCAAGTGCATTTGAGACAAAGGTGGATGAATCGTGATGATGGACACTTACAACGACAAAATGATATCCCCAACAACATTTGAGAAAAGATAGATGATAAGTCACCAACAAAGAAAGAAATTTATCAAATCTTTCAAAAAATTAATGAAAAACGAGCATAAAATACGCTTATTGCTTGTTGCGATGAGGAATACCGAAATGATATGGATTACCTAAAATGCATAAACCTGATATATCTGTTGAAAGTCTGGTGACTCCTACTATTATCTCCCCTTTATTTACCCTTTTTCTATCCTCAATAAAGTTTTCTTCTCTCTACGTGACAGCACGAGTCTTGCTTGCCTCTATTCGGGTCAGTCAATTCCTAAACCTTTTTCCTCAGCAGAATACCAACTTTAACAGGTTTGGGTCCCAGAAGAGATAATGGAAGTCACTGGAGCAGACTCTTTTCCACGAAGAAAAATATGAAATTGGGAAATTAATTTCTTAGGCCATCAATGGTCACTCAGCCTAAAAGACACCGTCCCAAGCGTAAACCTCACTGGAGACGAAGGAGATAACGATAGGAATGCGGAATTTGTACAGTTCTTAGATGATAAAAGTTTGTCATTAATAATGAAAGAATCCACAGACAATGGAAGAAAAGCTTTCAACACTACCCAAGAAAAGAAAAACCAAGAGTTATCTCGTTGTACACCCAATTAACTTCTCTCAAAAAGGACACTAACGAAACAGTGACGAACTACATAACAAGGACATAAACCATTTTAACAGAAATGGGAAATACCGAACAAACAGTAAACGATGCTTTGATAATCGCAATGATATTGAACGTCTTGCTTAGGCACCCCCCTCTCAACTTTTCCCCATTTACGTAACTCACAACAACTAGGAGTTGGCGTTCTGGGAATTCAAAATCAAACTTTACAGCTTCGAGGAAACATTAAAACACTGAGACCACTCTAGTAGTGACGACGTCATAAAGTTAACTTCCTCATTTTCAAAGGCTATGAAAAATGACAGCTACGACAGACGAGACATCTCATTTTTTTTACATGCGGTAGAGAGGGGTGCTAAACTCAAATATGTCCCATCAACTAAAGTAAAAGATGAAAACTATGGTACAGCTATTGTAAAGGCACCATCCACGAAAGCAAATTCAGTCGTTATAAACGAAGGGACACTGGAAAAGGTAGAAGACGTGGAAGAAAGCTCGTTCGCATTCAAAATGAATGACTACAACCTAAGAAAGACGAAACTACCGAAAGGACTGCTGGTCGACGCTGGAGCTATCTCACACATCATTAGAGACACGAAGGAATTCAAAAATTACGATCAAATATTCAAGCCAGAGAACCACTGCATGGAGTTAGCTGATGGAACAAAAACCAGCGGTATAGCGTTGAAAAGAGGAGACGCCGAAGTATGTCTACTAGATGAAAACCGCGTGCTGGACACTCTCAAAAAGGCACTACACATTCACTTCTACCCGCTGGACATATTTTCTGTAAAAGTCGCAACTACAAATGGACCGACAGATATTTTTATAGAAAATAAAAACCAACTCAAACATAAAAGTGGCACAAAATTTAAAATACACGCCCACAAAAGACTGTACCAGCTAATGACCACGGAAGACAATAAGAATACTAAAGACAGTTGCCGAGGATGCTACGATATCCACACGTGATATAAAATACTGGGCCATTGCAACTTCGACAGCTTCACAGTGCAGCAAGCCCAAACCTACCAATAGAGTACGAAGCAAAACTAAGTATATTCTAGTATAATGATAAACGACTCTATTATAAAACAAGATTAATTCTAATTTTTAAAAAAAATAAAAAAATAAGAAGATACACATAAAACAGTAAATTTACTCAATATGGCCACCATTTTTTTCAATTATTGTATCAACACTCATTCGAAACAATTTGCATGCCTTCAAAATAAATTCTTCAGACATTTTATTTTATTCCTCCTCAATAGCAGTCTTAAGCGAAACAATATTTGGATGTAAAGTTGCATCTGCTTTGCAGTCGGTATATTCAGCAGCCCCCCACCAACTGACTGGGCCATATTTGAGATTGTTATTCTCGGGGAAAACAAAAGCAAATTGATTATTTAAGTGTCGAAGTGCACGAAAAAAAAAAATAATCCAGACATCCTGGGCCAGACGTTTTACTAGCTTTATCATCTGTGGTTGTTAAAAGAGCGTTAAAAGAAAAGTAAAAATGTCCAGATGCCAGGCAGAACAAATTCTTAGAGGAATGAAGCAGAAATGATTCCCTGTTAACTAAATTTTCACGATATAGTGAAAGCCGATGAAATTTTCACATGTCTTTTGAAATGTATAAAGTGTTGTCTTTTGGAGATAAAGAAAGAAAAGGAGAAAAGAAAAGAAAGAAAAGAAAATAAGAATTTGGATTGTCTACCCAAAAGTTTCTGTTGGTGGCCGCTGGATGGCGTTGCCAAATCTGTATAAAGGAAGAGGGAGCAAAAATCATGTTCTCTCTATTCACAAAATACTTTTTGACAAGATTTACCTCGTCCTTAAAAGGCAAGGACTTTTGGTGTCGTACTGAACATGACACCAAAGAATAGTACAACGCATAAAGTTTACACAAAGCATTCAATGAGTCATGTCCTCGAGGAACATGTATACATTAATAATCCAGAACTCTTCTGGACTGTATCTAAGCTCAACAAGCTTTTTATAGGGTTACCCTTTCTAAGAACCTTTCTTATTATTTGTTTTATTATTTGAATCATATGTTAGATAAATTAAACTTGTTATTATTTATAAATGTTTTGTATTAATTTCTTGAGGCGCACGTAGTGTAATAGTTACAGTCGTAGGAAATGAACTCAGCAAACCAAGTTCAAATCCAGTATAAGACAGTTTGCATTTTACATAGTGGTAATACTATCGGGAAACGTACACTTCCAATTATTTTTCTTTCAACTAAAATGTTGGTCAGACTGCGCTCTTTAACTTTAGTATGGCAACCGGTCTATGGGAAGGAAAATTCTGAATTCAAAGCTGTCAAATTTTGCTAAAAATTTGACTTTGTGTCATATCTTTCTCGTGCGAGTTGGTAAATACATATGTTTATTTCTTCCTTGTTCTAACAAGGAGTTCTCGTAGCATAGTGGCTAGCGTCCTGGACTCTTGTAAGCCGCGCTATACCGTTTACTTTCGGATAAATACACTCAGGAAAGGTATGAACCTCTTACCCCCCCCCAAAAAAAAGTTAAGGATTAAATAGTATCACTACTGTGACACTGGGGTCCTGAGTTGATTAATTAAAAAGAATTAATTGAGAAAATAATAAAGCCAACATCGAAAATGGTTAAAATGCATTTTCTTTTGAAAGACCAATGTATTTTTGTTGCTGAATCAGTGATAAACGAATGTTTGAAAATTCGAGGTAAGTCAAAATTTTATCATTCATTGTTTATAGGAGTGTTTTGGCGAAAAGGCAAAATTACAAGTGTCAAAATTTATAATCAAATGTTTGTGGAGATTGTTTTGACCTCTCCGACATTGTCACAATTTTAACAATTGTGACAATGTCAGAGAGATCAAAAGGGTAAATAAGACAATTTGACAAGCCAGGTGCAATGAGAAAATTAAAAATAGTTCGAGTAATATCTTTCTAAACGTTCTGAGTAAAAGATACAATTTTTCTAAACGTGGATGTTTTTCCTTATTGGAATATCACGTGATAAAAAAGTGACCACCACTAAAGATAATTGGGGTTAGGTGAAATATATAATAAGTAAGAATTTTTGCTGGAGAGAAGAATAAATCTTCGATCCCTAATTTATGGGTCGCAGAAGATTTGGTTGGGTTATTTGGTTTAGTTTCGTAGGTTGTTGGTTGTTGGTGGTTGTCGTAGCATCTGACTCCATTTGTTTTTTTCTTAGCCTGTCTAACTCGTTGACGTCTTCTTTGTCTGTGAAGGTTGCAAAAGAATTACTGAAGGAAGGAAGACAGAAGACGAAGATACCTTTTACATTTCAACTTTATTTTGGGGTGTAATACGACAATCCTTTAGAGAGGAAATGTCTTCCTGGACTATTAAAAAACAGTTGCATCCTCAAATAAAGTGTTGAAATTTATTAGTCGTTTTCGGTAGGTGGTAAGTCCAAAGTCGGGGGTCATGTCCAGTTGGTGTTTTTAATAATAATTGTTTCGGCGGTGCTTGCTTGCTAATAGCATACATGGCTAAGTGTCAGGTCATAACACCCGACCACCGCATGTCTTCGCTACTAGCAAGTGAGTGGAAAAGCGTCCTTATAGTCTGAGGGGTATCGCTTTAGTGAGGTAGAATTTCTCTTTAGCACAGGGAAGGCCCTTTCTTTGGACACGCGCTGTTCCTACTTCCTGTTAGGGGCTTTTGGGAACCGCTACTTTTGGAATTTATTTCATTTTATTTTTCTTGTTATTAATCTCCACCAATTATAGCGTTCTGAATGGAGACTTTATGCCACTCTCTGAATATTCGACTGTCATGTGACTAAGACGAGAATGGGAAACTGCAGTACAAATTAAATGATATAAATAACGAAGTTTATCCATTTATAGCTGGACTTCATTTTTTGTTTTGTTTGTTTTGTTTTGTTTTATTGAAGAATTATTTTTGATGTGACCATAAGCCGTCTTTCTGTCCAGCGCTTCAGTGTCCTCATTCAGCGACTTTCTTCTTACCTTCTGTGATCAGAAACACATGTAGGCAGTGGGAGTAAGTAGTAATGAAAGACACAAACGTCGTCAACCCAAATGGAACCTTACCTAAGGACACAACATCAGAGTAGAATCGTAGATGGGTCAAAGGAGTTGGATGGTGACCATCGCGGCCCTAAAAGTATAGGGCCAGCGCTTGAGTAGAAGGGGTTGCACTACTGTTCTTCAACAAGTATGGCTTTGGCATTTAATAACCCACGAAGGTTGATATACCGTTAACAAAGAAACCAAATCAAACCTTGCTATAGCATCTTTAGTTACATATTTCTGTTCTATAAAAAATGGAAGATAAAATATTTCGCTTGTAGTTAATATGATTTTTAATATTGGCTCCTCCTCTGAATTCACTTTATAGCATGAATAATTCAGTCATAATAGATCGATAACTTCTGACATGAGTAAAGTCTCCAAATAAATATTAAAGCAGTATAATTTTTCTGTGTTATCTTCACGTGAACATATTATAATGTTTAAAGATAAATACATAAACTTATCAATGTAAAAAAAAGACACTATATTCTGCATATTGGAAGTGGAGTTGCAATTTACAGTAAAATAGTTTTGTTGTGAACTACACGCCCTGATTAAAGATCAATAGATACAACCAACAAGATAACTTGTTTATCATATTCAATCTCTCTTTTAGAAGGTAAAGAAAAGACAGAGTAAGAAAAAAAGTGACCTTTGATCTTCCTCATACTAGAGTAGAACTGAAAATAAGCTGACTGCATTGGGACGAGATACCCCTTTACTAAACTCGAATACCCTGGATATGACACTGAGCTGCATCTGATGGTAATGATGTTTTGAGCTCTGTGGAATGTGAAGTTGTTACAGATGTTTCTTGATACTACAAAGTCATTCCAATCCACACATGAGATTAGGGATTATGCCACGAACCATATCAATATAACATGTCCTCATCACACTCGACACCAAAGCAATTAAACTAGTCAAAATATAAGATAGCATAAGAAGAATTTCAACATATGCTTCAACTTGAGATAATTTGCCCATCCCAGAGTGCCAAGTTTCCATTTCTTCTCATGGTTCTTAAATATGTGGTAAATTTGGACAACTGAATGCAATCACTACACAAGATAGATTCCAAATATTTTACATCCACGACTTTTCTCAACACATGCATAATTTCTTAATTGGATCTGATTAGAACGTACAACCAGATCCTCGAAGCTGAAGAGAATTTAAAAGAAAAACGACTGTTACATCTTCGTTTGCTTTATACAAATTTACCCGAATAGATTTTGAATTATGAAATGCGACACAGACTTTTCATTGGTTAATTAATGAAGTATTCAAGACTCTATTTACGTCTACATAGATGACATCCTGATTGCCAAAAGGAACGAAGAGGAACACAAACGACATCTTTTACAAGACTGTTCTAAAGTTGTCCATTTAGGATTTAAATGCATATAAGTGCAGCTTTGGAACACGAAAACCTTTAGATTTTAGGACACGAAATAGCCAAAGTGATGCAGAATTTCCCTCAATCAACGTCTATGGGGATTTTATAAGCCCCGAAAAGCCCGGTTTATTCCTAGGTTTTGTAAAAGAATAAACCGTACTTCAACAGCAGCAGGGAATTGGTGACAGCTTTTGAAGAAAGGAGATGAACGACTTTTAAGTGCAACAAAATTTATATACAACAACAACAACAATAAACAGGGTTTTCTACCAACTGGAACAAACAACGAATATGTAAGAGTTCACAAAAGAGTTCAAGGTTCCGATAGGTGGTAGGGTTTGTAAGGTTTAGTTGTAAGGTTGTTATCAGATAAAGTTATAAGGTAAAGGTGTAAGATAAAGTAAGGTTAGGTTTGTTATGTGAAGGTTGTAAGGTTGTAAGGTTTTGTGAAGGTAAAATGCCTGCTGGAACTTAGCTGTATGTCCTGTTCCTTTTAACTAAGCACGTGCGTTCGTCGCTCTTGGCTCCTGGTTGGTGGAAGAAGGTACCAAATACGTTTGCCGTCAAGGGCTGCTACGAATGGACCTGTTGCTAACAGCATTGGGAGTGGAAAATAGAGGAAGAATCTCCAGTGGAGCTCTTTTTATAAAGGACGCCACGTGACCCCAAGGGCTGCTGATATTCGGTGAAACAGGATCACCAGTTCCTTAACAAAATTTCTACACGTCCTTAAATTAGATTCGGCGCTTTATAAGACTATTAGGTTTGCTTGGCGTTAGGAAAGATATTTAGTCAAACCCCCACTTACCAAGAGCTGATATTAGTATAAGAATTTTATGTTGTGTATGATAGTGGCCTGAACTACCAATCACACTTTCCCATAATGCATTTGACTATCTTGTTGATAGTCTAACACTGAATAGTTCGGCAAGGAAAGACTACATGACACGAAAAGTTAAACTGCAAACATTTAATATTTACATATATGGTACACAATAATAATTGTCCCAAACCATACTAAATAAAAGCACAATAGTTTCTTCAAGAACAAAGAGATGAATGTCAGAAGTTACACTTTCGTAGTTCTGGTATAGTGCGAGTTCTCGTAAGGTGATTTGTACGCACGTGCTTATCACGTAGCAGAGGCGTCATATCCCTAGGACCTTCTTGGTCAAAAAAAGATAGAACTCGCTTCTCAAGCTGTCACATGACCAACGGTTACGTGATTGTCGGAAGTTCGGCCCATCAATCACAAGAAAGGGAGATAATTACGTTTTGTTCCCAACATTAGCATTTATATATATGAGATATACCAGAACTGAATTAAAGGAAAGAAAGACAAGATAAACTCCTTTACACATAAACATTTAATATGCAAGAAATATTGAAAAGAATATGCAAACATGTTCAATCAGATAAAATATGCAGATATTTTTCTATGAATGAGAAATATATAAAACAAGAAAATGGTTATTTGCATAAAAATGGTTATATTCATGTTGACTTTATTTTTCAATGACCAAGAAGGAAGTGATGTTGTTAATGTTCAAGAAGTAAAAGTGGGGGGAAATGTTTTTTGAGATTGTCACGTGACAGTCCATGAGGCTCCCAGTGAACACGTTCATTCTCTTAGGTTAGATTCTTACTTATTGTCTCGACTAATAAACTATTATCAGCGTTTCTTAACTGTTTTTTTTTAATTTTTCACTACACACAGAACTGTTTAAAAGTATAAACAAACATATTACATTGAATAAAGACACGTTAAAAAACGTTTGAACAAACCAAGCCTTACTAGACTTCACTCAGTTGAATTACGTTTTTTATGCCAAGTTGATACTAACAACAGACGCATAGGACTATACAGGTGCAGTTATATACCAGAAAACAGAGGGGAGTTCTCGTAGCGTAATAGCTAGTGTGCTGAACTGCGACATCGTAGTAAACGAATTCGAACTTTATTTGTGCTATTACGTTTACATACGGTCTAATGCCCAGTGTAAAATTTTTAACCTCCTTATTTTCCCCACCCAGCTATGGGAGGGTCAAATAGTATTACTTCTATTCTTCAACAAGAATGGTTTGGGCATTAGATAACCCACGAAGGTTGATATGCCATTAAACAAAGAACACAAATTAAACCAAACCAGAAAACAGCAATCAAAATCATGCCAATATTTTTTAGACCCAACTGCATGCCACATATACTGTTGTGGTCTTCAGATAAGACCGGTGGAAGAACAACTCAAACAACGGGTGATAGGTGAACGTTATTGTATTAGCAGAAAAAAGGAAGTCATACAAAAGAAGTACGAGCCGTTCTCGGCTTGCAGTATGTCTGTCAAATGTCTCGTAAGAAACGAGAAGTTGTCTTCCCCGAGTGAGCTAGCTCGGAGAATATGTTTAGGTTGGACGAGTCCATCTTTGGAGTATGGTAGGATATGTTCCCATAACATATACAAAATATGGTGATTTTTCACGAAAATTCTGGTCAGTATAGCAAACAATTTAATATTTTCATTACGTACGAGAGAAAAGAGATTCCATGGTGCATCACAATCTTCATTATCACCAAGTCCCGCTAACAGTATGGAGCCCCCTCTCTTTCTCTCTCTCTCTCTCTCTTACAATCCACTTCTATCATCCATCTCTCCTGATAAGTCCTCTAGGCTGCATCCAGTGTTCGTACAGAGCTGATGTATGTGAGTTTTTGTTGGACGGCCAACACTGGTATGTCCCTGTGTTAGAGTCCATAAAAGAATATCACTAATTAGTTCTTCCTTACTTCTCCAGCAGTGCCAAGCATATCTTTTTATCTTAATTAGATGGTTTGTAAGATGGGAGATTGGTGACCGTACAACTGCTGTTTTGTCGGGTGTTGCTTCCAGGATTTGCTCAAAGCAACATGAAGTATTCTTGCGTAGTTCCCATCAAGCGTTTCTTAAAGGGTTTTGTTAGTGTCTATAGGGTGCATTCATATAGTAGTATGGACATAACTTCAGTTTGGAAGAAATCCCGTTTTATTTTATCGGATAGATCAGATTTTCATATAGTTAATAACCTGTTAATAGCATTTCAGGCCTTCGTTGGCATCAATTTCAGGAGATGAGATGTTGCTGCCGAGGTATGGGAACTGGTCTATTAATTTTAGAGGTTTAGCATTGAGTATACAGACTAGAAACTCATCTCATATACAGTACTGCACATATTCATCAAAATAAATTTGCCATCTCAACTTACCTTATATATCAGACATTTATCAAGAAAACGCAACTCGTGTACCATCCTTGCTTCGGTAAACTCTCAAAGATTGAGTTATGATATAATTATAATACTATGATTAGTGAACAGGATTTACACTCCTATAGTTTTGACCAATCAGCGAAGAGCACATAGAGTTGAAAATTCTTGAAAAATAGGTTCAAAAACTCACTTGGAGAAAACTGATTCCCAAAACAAAAATAGTTTGGCGCCAAAATAAGTAGTTTCGAGAGGCTGATTGGACAGAATAGTAAAGTCTGGTGTTTTCAACTAAGTCCGTGCGTTTGAACCCCAAATGAACTTGTCCCGGGCAAAAAGAATCTTGCTTTTGGGGCCGGTCACGTGATTAGGAAACCTATTTATTTCATGCTTTCGAAAGCAACAACCTCTCCCACTCTCCGACATTCTTAGATCTCAGACACTTGTAGATACTCACGGACTCTCTTTCAAATTCTTTCAGACACTTGCAGACTCGCTCAGAATTCCAGACAGCAAAACTCGAAATTAGTATGCTAACCATCTTTCGGTCTACTCAACTTCCTATGGATTTCAACGTCACCTACTACACACATATACACACGTTCTGTCAGCACACACACACACGCACACACACACACACACACACACTCATATATATATATATATATATATATAAGTACGACTATGTCACTCTTAAAGTACCGGACATTGGCCTAGCGGTTAGAGTGTTCGCCAATGGCCCGGGAGACCTGGGTTCAATCCCAGGTCGAGTCATACCAAAGACTAAAAAAATGGTACTTGATGCCTCCTTGCTTAACACTCAGCATTATAAGGTACGGATCAAGGGTAAAGTGGAGCAATCCAGGGAAAGGAGTAGCGCCCTCCCCTACACCTTGGTGTAGTAAGCTATCGAAAAGGGAGCCTTCGGGTCACCCTTGACTATGGTCGCCAACTTTTACTTATGTCACTCTTTACCCTGTAGCGAATGAGAGCGAGTTCTTATCCGTATTTTACGGGTATTACTTTCACGTTTAGTTCCACCACAAATTCAACACAAATTTTACAAGCACGTAAAACAAATGAAATATGACCACAACGAACATTAAGAAACAAACAATTTAATATTCATAACAAAACAGGAATAAAAATAAATGAAAAACATAATGTGCGAGTGGCTTTTGTAGAAATACAGTTATGGCCAGTTAAACGAAAATAGGGTTGTCGCACGTGTGTGTATGTTTTTACATGTTAATAAAGTCAATCAAATAAATGATTCCATGGTTGGCCAAAGTAAGGAGGGTAAAAATAATTGGCTTTACTTACATATGTGGGTATGTGTGTGTGTATATGAATGATAGACAGTAAGTATGGGTCTTTGTTTTCATAAAGTCCGCACGTGTGTTTTCTTAAGATTTTGGCAACAACGTGTCGCATTGATTAAAGAAAGTCGCATGCCTTTTCATTTGAGTCTTAACCTTGACTCTCTGCTGCCCGTTCATGACCTCGTAGTGAAAAGTCTTTTTGGTAGTAGACGGAATGACTTTTTGGCTGTGGAAGAAATGTATTGAATGACTGAATGACCAGGTTGATTAAATTCTTTGTTATTTATACTTTAGTAGTGGATCAAAAAATAGTTTTATTGCGGGTCCTAAAATTCAAGCGCGTAAATACTTCTTGGCCAATCAAATTCGTATCATTTGTTTATTTGTTTATTTTATTTGTTTTAGAGCCTTAAAATTTTCAAGCGCGTAGATACTTCTTGACCTATCAGATTCGTATTATTTGTTTATTTGTTTATTTTATTTGTCTTAGAGCCTAAAGATTTTCTGTTTATTAGTTTCTGATCGGAATTTTCTAGAATTCTAAAATTCTATGTTTTTAGCTGATTGGTTGAAAAATATAAAAATGTAATTTCAATTCTAATGCGATTTTAATCCAAAATTTCTAGAATGTTCTTATTCTGTGTTTTAGTTTTTAGCGTGATGTTTTATTGTGTTTATTCTTAGCGAGGAAAAGTTGTAACGTGTGTGAGTGTTTAAGTTGAGTTGTTTCCTTGTTAAGTGTGTAATTCCCTCGCTAATTGTTGTTAGGTATATAAAGGAGAGAAGTTCTAAGATGTACAAAGTCGAAAAGTTTTTAGGAATAGTTTTTTTATTTGCAACGTGGAATATGGGGTTTGTATTTGTGCTGCAAGCCTCGTGGAAAAGGAGAGATGTAAAGAAACGAAATGGAGATATGATAGAGTTGAGAAAGCGTATCGTTAGACGTGCAAGGGATTGTTTAGCGAAAGTCTTGTTTGCCGTTAGAGGAAATAAACTTTGGAGTCACCGTGAGTTTTGTGTGTCTGGTGGTTTTGGGGAGAGGTGTGCGTGAGGTGAAATGAGAGCTAGGTGCCGGGAGCGGGATTAGGCATCGCATCGACTTAGCCAATTTTGGGGGTGACATAAAGTTGTTCCTGTGTGTGGCGTATTGAATGTATCAAATTCATATTCAACTGGGATTCATTGGCCTAAGAGAAAATAGACGCAAGGAATCCATAAATTAGATAGGTTCCCTCACGTGTCCATGCTGCTGCTGCTATTGAAGAACCGCCAGTGAGACGTCTGCACTGGATAGAGTTGTTCAGCCAAAGACAGTGTGTTTGGCAGCTTACCCAATTTCTGCTGCCCGGATGAATAGTCATCCTGATTGGGTGAAATTATGCGTCGAAGTAAATCGCGCGCCAAACCCAAATACGAAATTTCCTTCCACTAGAAGTTGATTATTTTACGGCTAAAAAATGTGTATTCTATAACCCCTTTGTCCTGACTGCGAACACCCATACACAGATATATTCGAGCAACATTCACTCCCATTCATTTGTGCAATACACTCAACTCACGCACATATAAAACAGACATATAAGAACATTACTATTGTTGTATTAAGATTTCCCCACTTGTTTTGTTTTTTTAAAAAATATTTGTTTTAACTTTCTAGTGAAATTTCCTTTTGTCAACGTTGTCTATACTATTTGTGTTGTAAATTGTGGAACTGACATTCTAACAAATCTTCGAGAACAACCCATCCTTTGTAAATGTCAAAAGTTAGCGAGCGATATTAAATTAAAAATTTAGATTAAATATGGAGATAATTTATTAAAAGTAATAACTTTTCTTTTTTGATAAGGTAGTGTAAAAAAAAACAGAACGATCGTAAGAATTATTTAATAGTTGAACCTTAATAGGTTAACAAACTAGCACGGAAGCTAAGGTTCAGCAAGGTCAAAATACAAATTCTGGAAGGTTTAGTTTGAACTATTAAAACATAATAATTTTGAAAAGGTCATTGTTTTAATTTTGATTTTGGATACACGGAAATAATTCGATTAAAAGGTTAAGGTTGGGCTAGGATTAAAATGGTTGAAATTTGAGGGCTTTTCAGCTAAATATGTGACACAAGGCCATGATAAAATAATTAAGCATTATTGATTGTCTTTCCAATCAAAGAAAAGAGGAGTGGAGATTTTGCCACCTCCCCAAGATGTGCAACTGAAGGCCATAGTTTTGATTGGCTAACCAATCAAATGTAGACCCTGGGAGTTTTCTTCCCCTCTCCGATGATTACTATACCAGTCCACTGGTCAAAGGCTTTTATTAGCTGGCCAATCGGAGCCGTGCATTTGAGGATTTGGACCCCCCCTCTAAAAGAAGACACCGAAGGTTGGTTTCATTACTAGAAGACTAAAGCCCTTACAACTGGCTTCGCCATCCAAAGTCCAGAACTTGACCATTCAACCAGAATTTCCTTCGAAACTATCAAGAGGACTGACTTGAGACTTATTAGCCATATACGATATCGCCATATACGATATCGCTATACAACTTGATACTTTCTGCTAATGAATCCCACAATTTCAATCTGGGAACCCTTTGTTATGTATATATGATTTTAATCATTGTATTGTAATTAAAAGTTTTGGTTTTATTTATACCTGCTGTTTTGGTGAGTGGGTGAGGGATGACTCAACTCGATAAGGAATTCTGACGATAAGAAATCCTGTATCCCAACTACGTGTGCCATACATAAATAATAAAACAAATAAAGTGTCCAAGTCTGGCTGATTTTTTTTTGTTGTTTTTTGTTGTTTTACTTTTTCTATTTCAAATGGTTCACCTAGATATTATGAGGTTTAGCGAGAAAACATTCGATACATCCGAAAAAGCTTTATAACCAGCGAAAGGAATTGGACAAACACGTGGTGAAAATGTATATATATATATATATATATATATATATATATATATATATATATATTTATTTATTTCCGAACAATATAGAAAGAAAAACTTTCTGTGGTTCGAAGACTAATGGTGAAAACAGAGATGATTTTCAGCCTTTTCAAATATTTCTGTCTTGTTTCTTTAACGACCGTGTCTTAACTGTCTCTTTTTTCGAAGTCCCTCTTCCGGCAGCCCCATAACTATCTATTAACAGGAAATGACGTTGCTCTTTCTTTTTTTTTTTTCTCTGGGACATGGGAGAATGACCTAGCTTAGTGATCTTTGGCATGTGTCTATAGTCGTAACCGTTTATTTCGGTTAACTACTTTTTATGATACGCCCAACTGGCAAACGCATAACACTAATAATAAGCGTTTCTGAGTTATTGAAGTAGTTAATAGCACGAACCCAGCCAGAACTGAGGGGAGCTCGTTCTTTCACGACTCTTCATTGACTTTCCTGCGTATCTATCAACACAACGGGAACACGGGAAGTCCGAACTAATAGGCTCACAGAGACAGACCAACCTATAAATGACCCGCAGCGCAACATTCACTCATTGGACCACATACTCAAGTGGAACAAAAAATCATATAAAACTCTCTTGCAAGTAAAGAAGTGTAGAGGTTTCATACCTTGTCTGCCAAGTAATGCTTCTACCTGGCGTGATCAATGTAGCATATAAAAGAAGGGAACGGCAAAGTCAAATTCTCTTTTGTTCGAGATCCCAGCAATGCGTACACGTCCGTTTCTGTCCATATTGCCGCAGGGCATACAATGACAAGTTTTTGTTCAATACTTCCATTCTATCTCATACGTATATATTAAAAGATTCTCAACTCATACCAACATACTCTTAAAAATACAATAGAAATTTTCTCTAAAATGTTCTATTTTATTATTTTATGTCATTCTAGTATTGATTCTATTAAGTTTGCTCAGGCAATAAAATATGTTATTGTTGATTCGTCATGAATTGTTTTGCATTGTTTAGCACGATGAAATATTAAACCATGATACTTTTCCTCTGCTACCATTGTACGAATTGTGTTTCTCACATTCAAGTAATTGTAGGGATGAGTTTATAGGATTTACACTCCTATATTTTAAAATGGGCGTTATGCCATTTGTTCCCGAAACAAAGGTGGCTGACGTCATTATATTAATCAGTGTCGGGAACCTATTGGCCAGGGAAACCACGTGGTTAGTGCTCAAAACTACGTCCGCAACTTCAATTTTCTCTCGCGTTTTTGGAGCCTAGTCCATGACAAGAATTTTCTATAAATACTCTAATCTTCCAACACTCACTCCTCTTTTTCACAATTTCACTTGGAGAGTCAACACAGCTTAACTTCACATTTTCACTTAAATGGTCAACACACTCTTTCCAGTGTGACTTCCAGAGAGAACACTCTCACTCTTTCAATTTCGACTAACAAAGTCAACACACTTTCCCTCTTTTTACATTTGACTTCCGACACGAAAGTGTATACTCCATGCAACCATTCTCTTCCTTGTTATACTTTGTCGGTGAGACTTTTTCCAGCCTCGAACACAGAAATTTCGTCAAACCACAAAAAGAAACAAACAATAGAAATACTTGGTCAACACTCATAGGACACTTTTGTTAAATAGTCCTTTTTTGTAGTATTAGTTACACACTTACACACACACAGGAATATTTCACGAACAATATTAGAACTCTAGTAATGTTTTAGAATGTTTCATTGCATGTTTTGTTAAAATATAAATTGGTATTAGTTTGTACTGCTTTGTTTTAAATGTATTTTTGTCCGCGTCGTTTCATATCGTATACTTCATTTGCCGTTTTCAATTATACTAACTTAAATTGTAGGGGAAATAATAAATACCAACAACATACCACTACAAAATTGGAGACTAACCTATTCACTAAACAAACAACATGTACTCCTACAAAATGGCGGACCAAAAATATTCACCAAACAATTACAAGTCACCCCCTACAAGTTATAGTGCTCAGATACGACAAATATGCGAAAACAATCTTCAAGTTATCTATACCATAGCTCATTTCAGTACAAGTGTCCGAATTTTATCCCTCACTTAAATGTTAGCGATGAATTATGATACTCAGAGACGACAAATATACGAAGACAACCTTCAGTCGTTCATACCATAGTCTCCACTACAGGAGGATACGTCTTTACAATTAGTAACTAAAAGATACTGGAAGTTCATTCCAGTATCTTTTAGTGCTAATACAATTTTTTCGCGATCCATCATAGAAACAAATGTGGAGTTTGGAGGCTTTTGAAGGTCAGGGGCTAAGGGGAAGGCTGTTTTGCCGTAAGATATCTGACTCCATATTTTGGTTACACTGTTTCACCCCACGTTGACTAGCCGGCGCAATGCCTTGCCCAAAGAAAGTCCCAAAGGAAATATACAAAAAGAAAAGATAGAAACAGATAAGAGACGAAAACATTTCTGTAAGCAGAAGCAAAGATACGAGAAGAGACTGTTCCTCGAAGAACGAAGAAGCTTACTGTACACAAGGTTTTCCGTTGTCCATTTCTTTCTGCTTCCACGGCCCCAGAGATTGACCGGAAGAAATAAAACAACGAAATGTTTTGTGGTTTTTTTACTCCCAATCCGACGAATAGCCGCCAATGACATAGCTGTCGTCGCTGACCATACAACAGATATTCATTTGGTGAGAACTCTATAAAACACAACAAATTAGATAGACAACTTACTCTTAATGAAACAAAGGAAGATCGCAAATCGAGTCAATTTTCGGCACATCTTTATATTTATTTATCAGGAGAGTATTTTGGTGAAAATAAACATTTTCAGCCATCATTACCATTTATAGAAGACGTAAAAGATTAAATATCCCAACTTCCATGTAGACTCATTCGATAAGTTATAAGACAACTGTACACACCCAGAAATTTTTTTATACCTTTACGTATTAGTACAAAATGACTGACGAAAAACTCCTGATATAAAAAAAAAGATATAAATGGACAAATATTTTACTCAACAAAAAAGAAATAAAAATTTCAATTGCTACTGACCAAACCAGTTTTTTTTAGAACAAAAGGATCAGCAAGTCTCACATTAATTTCTCAGGTGTGTGCAAAATAACAACAGAAAATGAAAATATATAAACATATTCAAGAAAATGACTTTTTGTTATTAAAAAAAGAACATTATCAGAGATTGCATTCATCTAAAGATCAGGAGGAATCTTGTACTACTAATGAAAAAGACTATGAATATGTAGGGATTACATCATTTGCTTGCCAAATAGTACAACTAATGGCCGCTAGGTAGTGTGGAAATTTACTAAGCTTTTTGCTTAGATGTGGCACAAGGCCATATGAAAGGGGCGCCCAATGAGACTCGAACTCACTCGTGTAGGTTTGCTAGTCGAGCTTGCTAACCATTACACCACCAGAGGCGCCTTCGCTAGGTAGTGTGACCAAAGTAGCATATAAACGAAAGGCGCGGCAAAGTAAAATCTCTTCGGTCCTGCCTCGACTACCAGAAGTAGTTTTATTGATTTTGTGGGCACAAGCCCCTAAAGACCGCGTGTTGTATGGGGAACGATACCATAATATGACGTAAGTCTTTTACACATCTCCCATTCAATTAAGGGCTCAATTTATACCAAACGACCTCTGAGACATTTCTTTCACAAAACTCTTTATCAGATCTTTCTTATATCTAATGTCATTCTTTTATTCGTTCAACTAACTTTGCTCAGGCAAAATTGACATTCTTACTGTGCTGGATAGGCACCTTGTACCACACATTCACGATTTCGCCATCGGTCTACGAGGTACGGAGATTTTCACTAAATTGGACCAACAAAAACAATATTATTAGATTCTTGTCCCAGTGAAAGAAATGCCCAAAATAGTCGTAACCACCTCAATTCGAAATTTATGAATTTGAAAGAATACCTTTTCAGTTGTGTAACACTTAATCGACCAAGTGCTCCGCAGGCTGCATTTCACTTCGTTGTTGCAAGCAGAATTTCTCCATTAGCAGACAAAATGACTTCTGCTCCAAACTTTTTACTGCCAACATCTCTTTGTCACTTGGGATGTTTTATTGAATTTCGAAATCATAGAAGGATAGCACTTTCACGAGCTATACATCAACATTCATTAGTAAAACTACTGGAACTGCTCATTCCTTTGAAAAATGAAATATTCTATTGTGACACAATCAAGATCAATTACTGTGCATTCTAACGTCCGCAGTATTTCGACATTTTCACAACGTTGCACATCCCAGGAGACTTTTTATGACTAAATTGATTTACGAGCCGTTAATGTAACCAAATATGGCGATTGACATTAAAAATTGGACTCTGCAAGAAACACGAGATTAAGTGACATACTAATTTATTAACTTGAAATTTTGACTACCAAACGTGCGTTTCAATAATCTGCACATAAATATTGTTCCAGTCTCGCACACATCAATAATCAATCTACTAGGGTCTAAAGTTTTACTATATTTGTTAAGTACTTGTATGTGAAGCATATATCACGAGACCGAAGCAATTCAAGCCGAAGTATATACCTGTTGCTGTTGGTAGTATTGTAATAGTGCAGGTATATGCATTTTTTTCGCACCGAGTGGGATTTGAAAACCATAGAGATGAACATGCAACATAGTTTAATTCCGAACTTATGTTTTATGAGTTCAAACTGGGACAACGCCGCGGCAGCAACCAAAAATATTTGTTGTGTGAAAAGTAAAAGCGCAGTTTATCACTGTACAGTTTACCAGATTTCGTTCGGGTTGCAAGAACACTGACGATCAGACAAGGTCAAGTAGGACCAAATCCAAGTCTGTGCTCCAAGCCATAGGAAGGAATCTGGTGAGTTGTACTTGAAGAGTATCAGGCGGGCGAAGTATCTCACAGTCCACTGAGGCTAGTCACCTTCATGAGCTAGGCAAATTTGGTGAGTAGCACACGGAGAGTATCAGGCGACCTTGGTATCTCATAGTCCACTGAGTTTTGTCACCATTACGCCTTTGGCAAAAGCATCCGGAGCTACCGAATTGTACCTCACGTGCTACCAAAATATTGCAAAACTTTTGACTCAACCAAGTATTTGCAATTTACTTATAGTTTGTATTTCTTTGGTATCTTTTATTCTATTTTATTCTGTTTAGTCATTACTTTATCTGTATTAGATATTACAAATAACTAATGGGAGTTATCATTATGATCTGTTGATGAAGTACCTCGTAGATAAATGATATTTTTTTCGGTGAGTCTCCGTCGTGTAACACATGCTGGACTGAGACATCGAAGTAAAAGAGTTGAAACTTCAGTAGGGTAATATAATGGCGGAGGGATTTTGTTTTATATATCTTGCCTTTCGGTTTAGTTAGGATGAGAACCTTTCGGCTCAGCGCATGGGTTAGTTAGGTGCAACATTAACGCAGGGGTTCACGCGCGCGCGGAGTGTATGCGTCATTTGCAGATGTCAAAATAAAACCCCAGATAGGAAATAGGACCAGGAGGGGTGAGTGAAGTCACGCACCGGAAGCGTGGGCAGAGAATTTTGGGATTTGAGAAAAAGCAGTGAGTTGAGTTCCCACCTCGGAAGAAGAAGGTTGACTTTTAGAGCTGGGCGAGGCCAGACGACTTTGTGCGCTACGGGCGCCGCGCGTTGGTTGGGCTGAGAGCTGACGATGTAAAAGCAGTCAGCATAGAAAGATTGTGTCTCTCTCTCTCTCCTCAAGTCGAATAACCTTTAACTTAAAGGTGATAAAAAGTTTCGTACTTGAACCAATTTCGTAAAGTTTCATGTTTTTAGATTCCCTATGTCTATTTCACACATCCATATATCTGGCTATGTAACAGTAGCAACTATTCTTAATATAACAAATGTATGGTTGCAAGGAAAACAAACACAGATTGAAATTCTAATAAATTATATTCATTTTTTTACATGGGTGTATACATATTTTCAATATAAAAATCCAAGAAAATTATAATCAAGTTGATTGGCAAAAAGATTTTAAAAATGCATGAGTAGATGTCAGGACGAATCTACGTGTCTGAACCGGAAACTGACATCATTGCGGTAAGTGAAGAGGTGTCGATCTCCGTGGTGTGAAGATGCGGCAATCTTCGAGGTGAGATGTAAAGAGGTGGCAATCTTTGTGGCCGTCTCGATATGACACAGCTGAGACAAGCCGAACTGACTTTCGTCAGCGAGGCGTGTTTTTTTTTTTTCAAATCTTTATTTGTCATTGAAGGCTCCGATCATTAAGTTTGTGTTTTAGTGAGAACGTTTCAGATTCGTTGAAAATACAGTAAATTAGAACGCGATCTTTGGCTAAAGGAGGGTGTGGATAATAATATAGCTTCCCCGGATCTTATTCTGATATATATATATATATATACTCCACTGTCCATACTTACTCAATTAGCTGGGGCTTTGGAATACATTGACTGCATCTTTGCATAGGGATGAGACACCACCACCACCACCACGAGTGTCCAGTATATGACACTAAACAATCTGATGGTGAGGTTCCTGTAATGCTGGAGCTGTGGGGAACGGAGTATCCCTTCATTGCCATCGCTCCCATGTCCACTCTGGCCTGGAGTGGTAGCACCTGATAGGGTCCTATCTATGGCTAGAATAGAACTAAACTGCGTACTTATGCTAAACTGAATTCTTTGAAATAAAGCTGTTTTGATATTTAAACTTCATACTTATGCTAAACCAAATTGTTTGAAATAAAACTGTTTTTGACATTGGAACTGCACTTAAGCTAAACTAAATTGTTTGAAATAGAACCGTTTAGACAAAAACTTTACTTATGCTAAACTGAATTGTTTGAATTAGAACTGTTTGACTCAATTGAATAGCTTGGAATAGAAATGTTTTTATCAATTAAGCTGTGTACTTATGCTCAACAGAATTGTTTTGAAATAGAACTGTTTATTTGTATAAAAATGGATTTGGCATTAAATAACCTACAAACGTTGATATGCCATAAACCTAAACAAACAAGCAAACAAACACTGTCCACACAGACAAGCTTCCTTAGACACGAAATGCGATTTTCAAACCCAGTAAACAGCACCCATTCTTAACGAAATGCAGCCAAAATTTCCAGAAAGTATCCTGCCAACCTTTCACACATATCTATCCATTCTTGAACCATGACGATATCTGGGAGAGATGTTTTACTCCATGTCCAATTTCATCATGATTAATGACTCTTCATCAGGGAAAAAAACAAAATGGTATCCGTCAAACACCGGCAAACTGCTTACCTTAAAGACGATGTGGGGGCAGATTGCGTGATCTTCTTTGACCTATAGGAAGTCAACACTAGCAGGACCCTTGAGACATATATGTATACAACAGTATTCACTGTTTGCTCTCTAGGCCCTTGGCAATCAGTCTGTACACACGAATCTGGGCCCTGGCCGTAACCCACGTGCTGGGTCATTAGCTCAGCAACGTGATGTACCTTTCTCCTTTGCAGAGTTCAGCTAATTATACTAACAGATCAACAAACACTTATGAAAGCTTATCATCAATCTCACCGATTGTTATCAGACAGACATCTGCACAAGTCCTGCTTGCCCACGCACGCAAATTCAGCAACTCCATAGGCGTCTTACCGACTGCAAATAGATACTGCAAAGGGACACAATCAACGGCGCCACCCCACCGCTAGATTCATTCTTCCCACGTTCCCATATGCAACGTAAGAGGTCTTATGTCATTATCCATCACCCTAGTGCCGTATATCAACCTCTCGGCTGTTATTCACAAATCCAGAAGAGAATCAAACATCAGCAACTACTCAGCTCCAAGTTGCAATAGGCCAAAGAAAAGAATGTTAGTCCGCACTATCCACAGCAACTAATTTCATGCTAAGCCGAAGTCTTGAATGTCAAACTTATCTCCCCTTAGTCGAAAAGACTTTCTTCTATTTTCATTATCTTTTTTATTACATTCATGAATATACCTTCTCGTTTTTAACCCTTCTTGTTTATCATTCATTTCTTTACTCCTTATCTTCTCCCCTGCATTACCGTGCCCGTATTACAACATTAAGTTTACTTTTGGACGAATACACTTGGGAATGGCATGAACTCTTTTATCCAATAGGACTTACACTCCCATATTTTAAAATGGCCGTTATGTCACTTGTTCTAGAAACAAAGATGGCGGACGCACGTAAACAATCAGTCTCGGGAAACCAGTGGCCAGGAGAACCACGTGGTTAGTGCCTAAAACTACGTCCGCAGTTTCAATTTTCGTCCCGCGTTTTTGGAGCCTACTCCATGACAAGAATTTTCTATAAATACGCTCATCTTCCAACACTTACTCTCTTTTTCATATTTCCACTTACAGGGCCAACACACTCTCTCCAGTGTAACTTCCAGAGAGAACACTATCACTCTCATTTCAACTAACAGCAGTATACCGCCACAAAAATGTATATGTCACGCAACCATTCTCTTGTTACCCTCTTCGGTGAGATTTTTTTCAACTTCAAAAACAACAGAAATTTTGTCAAACCACTGAAAGAAAGAAAGAAACAACATTGGGGAAGACACGTTTCTCCTAATATACACTATTAAGAGTCTATAGAAAATACTTAGTCAACACGCATAGGGCACTTTTGTTATTTTGTTCCTTTTTTTTAGTATTAGTATTATTTACACACACATACACACACACACACACCCAGGAATACTTAACAAACAGTATTAGAACACTTATGTTTTGAAATATTTAATTGCATGTATCGTTGAAATATAAATTTGAATTTGTTTGTATCGCTTTGTCTTGAATGTTCTTTTTGTCCAATTCGTTTCACATCTTTCATATCGTTTACACATTTTTACTTTATTTGCCTCCTTTGCCTTTTTCCAAATAACATATCACACTTTTCCAAATATACAACTACAAACTTAAGTTCAGGGGAACCAAGCATATTCACCCATTAACATGTCCCCCTACAATCCTCCCAACTATGGCTTAAATAGTACCACTCTTGTTCTTCTACAAGGATGGCGTTGGCATTAAATAACCCACGAAGGTTGATATGGTATTAAAACAAATTATCTTGTTTTTTCGTTAAATATTGATGTGCTACTTGTATTAAGCCACATATTTTTTACGTGTATTCTATTTTTCATTTGCTCATTCTTATAACAACATTTTTTAGGTAAATAGATTCTTCAATTTTTTTGCTCAGTTATATGAATTTAGACAAAATACATAGAATTATAAAAATATTTTAATCTCAGAATTTTAGACAACTTAAATGCTACTTCGGTAACCCATAAAAATAGCACGACATAATTCTTTTTGAAGCTAAAGAAATGAGATTAGATATTAAAAGTTTGCTTGTCAATGATTTGGATTGTAGTGGAATGACATGCACATAGTGAAATGGAAATTTGTATCGTCTGAAATTAATTTGTAGCTGAAAGAACTTCGTATTTTTGTTTGGAGCGTAAATTAATTTGACCGTTATGGTCGTCGCATGTTTTCACCCAATGAGAATGACTTATCCTATTCTGCCCGGGCAACATAAAAATGTTGAAAGCCCGCCAAACTCTCTCTTTCTCAGAATCTTTCGAGCAAGACGGACGTCTTTCTGTCCGATCCCTTCCTAGCAACAGAATTACAACACCATGAGGAAAGCCGTCTAATCTATGGACCTGTCGCGACCGGTTCACAAACATAAACAGATCGGATTATTTTCATCCCTAGAAAAATTACATCCCGGTACGACCGGAAATGATGAAATCCGACGCAACCCAAACATGCCGTTACAGCTAAGAAAAAGGAACAAATTTCATTTAACAACATTTACAGAACACATCTGCCAAAAGTAACTCTATTAAAATGAAGTGAATTATCTTCGGTAGCCTATCTCAGGCTAAGGAAGGACTTTACTTTCATGACTAATTTTAATAGACGAACTTTCTGTTTACATAGCCCAGCAGTGTGACATACCGTTCCCTTTATATAAACAAGCACCGAGGTCAAATTTTGGAGTTCATTTTACGAAGCTCTCAGGAGCCCTCTCTCAGAGCGAGGCTCCCCAATGTTGAATCCTATATCTCGTGGTCGCATTCGCCTTACTTCCGAGGCTGAGTGCCACTTCTCGTGGTTGCATTCGCCTTGCCTCAAGGCTGAATCCCACTCGTGGTTGCATTCACCTTCTATCACCTAGATAAGCAAAAAGGTCCTTTTGCGGGTTGGAGTATCTCTGACGGTCCTTACAGACTCGTCAAAGCAGACGGCCAGGCGGCACACACGAAGAGGACCCTAAGACCACCCGGTCTTAACCAACTCGGTCGGTTCCGTTGTCCGTTCGTTCACTCGGCTGTCCAGCGCTAAAGGCACAGGTTAGCCTTTAGCTACCGCTTCCCTAACTGTGCAGCGCTAAGATATCGCCAATCTTAGCCACGGCCTCCTGGCCTGTTCGCTCGATACGTTCGCACAGCTTTGGTACGGCAAAGCCTTAGCTACCGTCTCCGATACATCCGCACAGCTAGAGGCTCACCGATTCGCTCGCTCGATTTCTCATGTGCTAAGGCCTGGCAAACCTTAGCCACGGTAACCCTGTCCGTTCACTTGGTCCGCAGTTCTAATACACGTTTAAGTATTTGTCACTTCACCCGCTCGACTCTACGCGACCAAGCTGCCAACACCAACTTCGACCACAACATGCTCCAGCAATGCAGCATCCAGTCCACCTACGACTCGCTGTACGGGCTAGAAACCACATCGACCTCCCCGGTTAATCCAATATATTCAAGAGCCGGGACATCGGTCTACCAACCTCGACCAACACCAGCTACTCGCCTCGAACGTCCAGCTGCACCTCTATGATTCGACCAACATCAGCTACCTGCATCGAACGTCTAGCTGCACCTCTACGACTCGACCAACATCAGCTACCTGCATCGAAAGTCTAGCTGCACCTTCCTACGACTTCAACCATACCAGCTACCGACACCAACCATCTAGCTGAAGACACAATACAACTCTCACGAACTTTACATACGCCCTTGTAAACACGACAAATAAATTGTAATCTTTGTTATATTGTTACCTCGCCTTTGTTTCCTTCATTGTCTTTTGGCTGTCATTACTCACACGCTTAACCTTATAAATCATTTGCGGGGTCGACGTGCTTATCGGCTCCGCAACAGACCTTTGAGTCTACCCTTCTAGACCAAAGGTTCCCATTTGAATATGAATTAGATGTATTTATTCCGCCACTTACAGGAACACCTTTATGTCGTCTCTAACTTTGCTATGTCTACAGCAACGCTTAATTGCGCTCAGACATTCAGTTACTTCATTCTTGGATAACCTTTTAGGAGACCATTATGCTTCTCTCCTACAGCAAACAGGACCACGTATTTATGGCTGAATATTCATTCCTGTTCTAAAATCAGCAACTGAATATTTGCCTTGACTGTAATTTGACATAATTTAATATGAAAACTATATTAGTTGATAACAGTCTAATAAAAGCAACAATGTACGAGTAAAAAACTGTGTAGAGTAATGAAAAAATTTCAGTAAAAAATCTCAGGTAATTTAAACTATTAGAACTACATGTCTGTTTTTGTACAGTTAATTTTATTCATCGTAAGTTTTTGGTTGTCAAGGGAACTAACTCTGATAGATTCCTGCTTCTGTTACAGGTTGATAAAACGTGCACTTTAAAGATTTTAGAATTTTCACGTACTATAACCATCTTTAGAAAATTCGTTAACTGAAACTCAAATTATGAAATCTCAATATATTACATTTCGATATTTTGGTTACATTTTGCGGACAATTTTCTAAATTTTTTAAGTGTTAAGGTGTATCAACTATGATACAAATTTTACAAACAAAATTTAATGAGGATTTCAAATTTGAGCTCAAAAATGCAAAATTGTGAGGATATTGTGCATCTTTTTCATGCTTTTTTGTAATAAGGCGTTAAAAACTAAAACTTTGAAAAAATCATACTTAAATTTGTAAAAATGATTCTTGTATATTTCCTCAAAGTTTTGTTTCAAAACGTTCTAGAATTTTTTTATGGTCTTTTTAGGAGTGTGAGAAATATTGAAAGTAAAATAAAATCAAAGTTTCATAAGCCACTTTCATCAAATTTAGAATGAATGTCCGTATTCTAAGGAATTTCATGAATATCATTTACCGCAAATGATTATAATGGTTTTTCTGTATTTTCATGCAATATACACTTGGAGGGAAATAACATTTTCCACTTTAAGAATGATGTCATCATCATCATCTTGTCGTGCCACCAGCACGGATATCCCTGACCCTCTCTCGCGACTCCTCCCTATTGTTCATCGCTTCTGGCTGGTCCTCAGGGCTACATCCCGTATCCTCATAGAGCTGCTGTATGTAGGTTCGAGCTGGTCTCCCTGCTTTTCCTCGGCCATGTGAGGGGGTCCATAGGAGAACATCACTTATGAGCTCGTCCCCACTTTTCCAGCAGTGTCCTGCATGTCTGGTTCGTCTAACTTTGATAGTTTTCGTGATGGGAGGTAGGTGGCCGTACAGTTGCTGCTTTGTGGGGTGTTGCCTCCAAGACTTGTTCAAAATTGCTCGCAGCATTCTTGTATAGATGCCGTCAAGCTTTTTCTCCATCCGTTTAGTCAGGGTCCATGTAGTGCATCCATATAGCAGTATCGACACAACTGCTGCTTGGAAGAAACTGCGTTTCATTGTAAGGGGTTTTAATTTAAACTAAATCTGAAACTTTTACGAAAAACCAAAATAATCACTCTATTTTTGCGTGGGGTTATCCTTAGAAAGGTTAATGCAAAATTTCCTCACGGCTTCAATTTTTATGAAAGAGGGCATTTTTTGTTCAGACTGTCACAGGGTCAACTCCCGTCGGAGGTCACCGTTTGAGTTGCCGGGACAGCTACGATAAGACTAAGCATTTTAACGGAGAAAAAACATCAAAAAAGTTTGCTGTTCAACAAGACTAAAGTGACTTTTTTCAAGAATAAATAGGGTAAATTTTTACCCTTTAATCCATCCAATTTTAGCGAAAACTAAAAATCAGATTCTACTTTTATTTTTTTATTCTTTTATTTTTTTGTGAATACATGTAAACAGGTAAAAAAAAATATGCGCAAAGAAGAAATTTTCAAGAAAACCCCAATATTTTAGAATTCAAGCAGGGGGATCACTTTGTTATATCAATTTAACTGAAAATGATCACCCTCTTCCAGATCAGCAAACATTACTGACGATCCGAGATAGCAGCAAAGGGACGTGTAACCAAATTTTTGTTTTTCATTTTTTGTAAGGGAATCAGATGGAGAGGAAGGCGGTGTTAACTAAGCTTATTTGGGGTGGGGATTTTTTCGTTGAATAAAAAAAGGGGTGGAAACAATATTAGGGGGATTTTTTCTTTTTTTATAAGTTTTGAAAAGACTCAAAATAAACTACGTTTTTTATTTTTATTTTAAGTCAACACTTATGAAAAAGAGCCCCCCCCCCAATATTGTTTCCACTCCTTTTTTATATTTAGCGGAAAAAATCTCCAATCTCCATTTGTAAAGTATGAATTTGTTAATGATTGGTTTTAAATGTGTGTATGAAATTTTTGTATTGGATATGTGTCTGCTAGGAGTGCTTTTTTGCAGCTTTGTCTACCCTTTCATTTTCATGTATACCAATGTTGCTTGGTAACCAGGTGACAATGATGCTATTATTTTTGGAAAGAGTGTTCATTTTGTTTCAGAGTCTTGTGATGAGCGGAGTTATATTTTTGTCCTCTAGATCTTGGAGGACTGATTTAAAGTCTGAGTTGATGATAAATTTAGAGAACTTGTGATTACTTATAATGTTCATGGCTAGGTCAATAGTTGTAACTTCTGCACCATAGATTGATGATTCATTTGGGAGACACTTGAGCAGTTCTTGGTTTTGGAAGATCTACTTTCAATCTACTTTCATTCCCTGTCTGGGCCCATCTGTCTAGATGTGGTGGTGATTGTTTTGGATGTTGTTATAGATAGGGTTTGGGGGATTTGAGATCAGTTTGGTATAGTACTGGAATAAAAGTGTATATCTTCTCAAAGAGAGTGAGTGTTCATTAGCTTCAATATATAAGCTTTCTATTGAAGTTGTAACGAGGGCTCCAATGACAATACGGAGTCCCTGATGACGAATGGTTTCGAGTTCTCGGAGATAGAACTTTCATATATGAAGCAGCCAAAATCAAGTTTTGATCGGATTAGAGATCTGTATAGTTTAAATAGTTTTTTTGTCCAGAACCCAGTTTGTGTGGGCTATGGTTCTCAGGAGTTGGACAGTTTGGTTGCATTTTATCATCAGTTGTTTGATATGAAGAATACTTTTGAGTTAAGAGTGATGCCTAAGAATTAGTATTGATGGGTTATGGGTATTTCAGTACCATTTAGTATTAGGGTAGGTTGATTATTCCTTTTGTGGATTTGGCAGAAGTGTGTGCATTTGGTTTCATTATTTGAGATTTAGAATCCATTTTCCATGGTCTCTTTTAATATCTTGTGGATGAATTGTTATATTTTTCTTTCTTGATTTGTTCACAGAGTTTTTTCTATATTAGTTATTTTAGTTTTTTAGGGTTTTATTAGGTTTTGTCATTTATTTATTACGTTTATCAATTCTTCTTCTATTTTTTTTATTTGAGTGTTTACTTGCTTTTCATTTGGAGGAGTTTTTGTAATTTTAGCAAAAGTTGGTTTGGTGGAATGTATTTCCGCAAGTCTTCTTGTTTCTGAGAAGGTAATATTTTAGGTGACTTTAATTTTTAAGATTCTTCTTTCTTTTTCCCAGGTTTTGCAGTCTTTTGAGTCTGCTCTATGGTGTGACGCGAAATCGACTAAAATCCCATAACGGGACTTTATTTTCGCACGTGTGAAGACGGGGCAGGTTGGCACTTGATCCCCTACAGAATAAGTCCTGTTCAGAGTTTTTCTCTCAGGCATATAAGAACTGGCATATTACGTGAGGGAATAATTTAGGGCCAGACTGACCACCGCTGGCAAAGGGGTCCCAAATTTCACACTATCACACACCCACCAGGCCGCTAAACTTCTTCCCCTTAGCCAACAGAAGAATATGGGCCTACAGGTTTTAGTCGTAATAATATTAATATTGTAGTAGTCGGCAACTCCGGTTTCCCGTGTGATACTTTAGGAATTAATAGGACAATTCAAAGCAAGATAACATAAGGCGAATAGAAGCTGAAAAGAAAGCATGAAGTAACAACATAGACCACATGGTAACATGAAAATACATAAAATCCTTTACTACTTATATATACACGTTCAGAGTGTCAAAACATATAATTGGACAGTCCACGAATATAAATGTCTTTTCTTGGCTTTTATCCTTCTTCGAATTGAGAGAGAGAGAGAGTGGTAAACGAAATTTGGGTATAAAGGAAAAATGTCCCCAAAGTTACTTATCTTATTTTCGACGGGGTTCCACTGGAGAATCGTTCTTCTTTCACGGGCTAATAGACTTTGTTCTGTTTTTAGTACTGGCTTGAGGGACTCGGGTCTCTCATGTCTCAGCTATTCTTTTGTCTTCAACCCGGAGTAAAGTGGCTATGGTTCGTCTGCCCGCTATGAACCCTGCTCAAAAACTAACTTTCTTGTCCTTTACTTCCGCTGAGGGGAAGGGAGCCCAACTTCCGTTTCGGGGTCCCAGCCAATCATTTGGCTTCTCTCTCTTTCCCCTTCCGATGTCCGGCGACCTGAGGTCACTAAGTACCAACATCTGTTTATCCCCTCTGTGACCCACATTCTCTCTTAACGGTCACTTTTTGACTGCTAGATAGTGCTGATTCAACACGGGAGGATAGTATCAGTCTTACCTCTTCGTCTCCGTGGGCTATCACGTGACAGTGACTTTCATTACAGTTGCACCAGTGTAAATTATTTTTGTAAGTTTCTTCTGTATGGTCTGGTTCACATGCTTCATATTTTACACATGTTGGTTTTCTTGAACAAACTTCTTTCAAATGTCCATATTTTTGGCAATTGTGGCACTTTCTGAGATTTGTAACATACTTTTCCACTTTTGCTTGCATGTATCCAATTTTTATTTCAGGTGTAGGTTTTGAGTTATTGTGTTAGTGTCGATGCTTTTGTTTAATTTTCTGATTGTGATTCTTTTGACGTCTATTACATTTGTTTTTTTAATTATTTTTTTATTTCTGTAATTGAGTATAGGGATAGATATTTGTTCTTTATCACACCTCTAGAGGTGTTTAGTCCCTTAGGGAGGTAGGCATTTATATTTATTTTATGGAATTTTTTCAGTTTTTGTAATATCTCTGCTTTTTTTTTTTTTTTTTTACCTCTTTGAGAATGGTTTCATTCTTTAGGTTTTTGACTGAAATGGAAGTAGTTATAGAGAAAATTCTTTTTTTTTTTTTCAATAATAAAATGTGATGATTTTGTAAGAGGGATTTTTTTTCGATTGCAGTCCAATGAATTTGAGGTATTCTTCCTCTTGGTCTGAATCGGATTCATAATGGGATCTTTTTGCTTGTTTTTTTTTTTTTTCAGAAGCCATAAAAATAAGTTTTGAGTTTCATTGACAATGCTTCCCAGCCGCTACGGAGCTCCACTTGGGGATATGCCAAGAAGGATACGCATTGGCCAAGGGATATCAGAGCTACATAATCAGTATACTCATGTTGATGATAGACGGTTACATCGTGTTCCTAGGTTTTCATTCCCGAGATAATTACTCAGCCAGGGACAGGAAGGGGTATGGGTCTTTCCTGAACATGATTGACCCTACAGACATCACCCTCTGATTTAGATTTTTGCAAAAATCTGAAAGAGGGCTGACATGACCAGCCGATTGATCAGATCGGGCCTTTACCACCCATCTGTCTAGCCTAATAAGGACAAGTCACATGATATCTTTGGTTGGCGGGTCACGGACTGCTCAGCCACTGGGACCCTGTCCCCAATCATTACGGGTCGACACCCACCGGCAACAGGTTGCCTCATTGGGGGGATCTTAGCCCTCTGCAGGGGTGCAGTCGGTGCATTCTACAGCCGGCAAGGTGAATACCAAATTGTTATGAAACAATAGTGGTTGATCTTGCTATATGTCATTAGTAATAATCTTTTGTCTAATCAGTGTATTTTGAACTGTAATACGGCAGGTTAGGAGAAAATTGAAGTTGAATGTTTAGATGGACACTTAAGATAAAAATATAACCAATGAAATATTTGAATCCTCAGAGTAACACATTAGCCAAGAAAATTATTGATGATCTGGGAAAAATGAGGTCAGTAAAGATCAATAATACATGTGTGTGTGTGTGTGTGTGTGTGTGCGCGCGTGTGTGTTTATATCAACACATATGTTATACATATAACAAGCATAGATGTTATATATATAAAAAATATAAATATATTTTTACATATAAAATAAAATGTTATACATAATGAAATATGTTATTTATAATAAGATACGAGGATCATTAAATAAGTTTCCAGACTTTTTTCGTATGGGCACTTTTATTGAAAGTACACACACGAAATTCTAGTCTCCTTCGAAGTAATCTCCTCCGGCTGCAATACACTTGTACCGTTCCAACAACTTCTGGAAGGCCCCATGGAAGTCCTCTTCTGTGACCGTGTCAATGACCTCTTTCATCTCCTCAATTGTCTCATAACGACAGCCTCTGAGCTTTGGGAATAACCAAAAGTCACAGGGAGTAAGGTCTGGACTATAGGGAGGCTGAGGAACTGTCTTGATGCCCATCTTAGTCAAATAGTCGGTGACAAGGATGGATTTGTGGACTGGTGCATTGTCCTGGTGGAAATGCCACTGACCCGATTTGAAGAGTGCTGGTCTCTTCCGAAGGAATCTCTTCCTGAACTCCCTTAAAACCTCAACATAGTAACTCTAACCCTAACCCTTTGGCCAATCAACTCTGGTGTATTGACTTCCTTACTCCTCCCACACCTCTCATCATCCCTCACAGACTCCCTGCCTTCCTTGAATCTCTTATACCACTCAAAAACTGATGCTCGATTCATGCAAGGTGATCGAAAAGTAGTCTGAAGCATTCCATACGTTTCTGAGGCATTTTTTCCAAGTTTAAAACAGAATTTTATTGCATATCGTTCTTCTAAAGTCCAGATTGCATTTTTGAACTTGACCAGCTGTGACAATCAGGCTTTAGTAGGGTGTATTCCAATTGCTGCTGTAGCTGTTCATTTAAACCTGAAATCCTAAAAATTGGTCAGTCATCTCATAAGATGTATAGCAATAACAGTGAATTTTCAAGAGTCTACGACAATTTTAAATGCCTGTACAAAAAAGTCTGCAAACTTATTGAATGCACCACGTATGTTATATATGATATGGGATGCATAATAAAATAGAATATGTTATATATAATAAGGACGTGTCATATTTAGAAGGAAATATACATTTTATACATATGGGAAAACATTTTGTATATTTTTGTATTTATTTCAATGTGAATATTGTGATATTTTGAGATACTTTCCCATCAATAGATTATAAGATTATCCCATTTATTAATGAATTTATTTTGGCAGCATATAAAATGTACGATAGTTAGTTTCATTGCACTCTTAGAAAATTTAATCTCGATTAGTTACTCAAAGAAAAATAACCCTAGATGTGTCAATTTGTTGCTTCAATGTGAACAGCATACAACCTTTGTTTTTTTTTTTTGTGTTTTTGTTTTGTTTTGTTTTGCTTTGTTTTGTTTTTCAATTACACCAAATAAACGTCATCATGGTAATTTGTGTGATTTGCAATAAAAAAAAATTGTCCCATGATAATATTGAAAAAGGGCAAGATATCGATATCAAAATATATCAATATCAGAAGATACATACTTAATAATGCGTTTATCAAAACAATGAACAAAGTTGACTGTTACAAATATTCAAGTTGTTGCTTGGTTGGTTTAAAAGCACGTCAACCCCAGTTAGATTTTTTAATATCAAAGTCAGTTGTTTAGTGGAACAACCAATTGAATGGGTTTAAGTAATTGTATTTCCTGAGAATAGTAAATTTTTACAATTCTAGGTGGGTATAAGGCTCAAAATGTTTTGAGGGGAGGGAAGGAGAAGGGGAGAAGAATATGTTTTTTTAGGGAACCCTAGCTAGCCACTTTCACCGTCCAATCACTCTTTACAATAAAATCACCCATACCTCACCAAGCGTGCAACAATCACCAAAATACAGCATTCGCTCTATGAGAAACCTATTAAAAAAAAAACATGGAGGAATGAATGATGTATATACAATTGAAAAACATGATGGGGAAGGGGAAGAAAACCCTGGGAATATTTGATAAAAAACAAAAAATAAATCCCGTTTGGTTTCCCTCCCATCCCCCATTCTATGATGAGGAGATTCGACTGTTTTCCGGTATCCAGACGGGTCCGAAAATAAGCCGAACTATCTCTATAGGGGAAGGAGCCTAAGCTAATAGGGATAAAAGAAAAGCAGGGGAGAATGTGACTAGGAAAGAGAAATATGAATTACAGTAATGTGGGTTCAAGATCCTCAAAAATCTAGGGCTGGAAGATGGTTAGGGAAGAAAAAAGAATGGGGTGATGGGGAGGATCTTGAGAAACTAACATCTAAGTGATAAGGCCAATGACACACCTCATACAACTAATAACTCCTATTTAACAATAATGATTTGTAAACAATTACATGTTTCAAGTAAAGTATTCTTTATGTCATAATCATCATCATCATCAAGTCGTACCGCCAGCACGGATATCCCTGGCCATCTCTCGCCACTTCTCCCTATCGTTCATCGCCTCCGGCAGGTCTTCTGGGTTACATCCTGTGTCCTCACATAGCTGCTGTATGTAGGTTCGGGCTGGTCGTCCTGCTTTTGCTTGGCCATATGTGGGGGTCCATAGGAGTACATCACTTACGAGCTCGTCCTTGCTTCTCCAGCAGTGTCCGGCGTGTCTGGCTCGTCTAACCTGTATAGTTTTCGTGATGGGAGGCAAGTGGTCGTATAGTTGGTGTCTCGTGGGGTGTTGTCGCCAGGACTTGTTCAATATGTCATAATAAACATTGATAAATAAATACAGTGGCGGCCAAAAGTTCAGGAACAGAACAACAACAACGAATATTTAAATGATTCTTACTTGAAAAAAATTGTATGTACCTTTACGAAATTTTCCCAAAATATATTTGGAATACATATGTATTTATTACATATAAAGTTTTCTAAAAAAACTTTTACAGTAAATTAATAGTAAACTAAATAAAACAAAAATATACATTTTTCCATGGTCAAAAGTTAAGGAACGCTGTTGAATTATTGTAATTTAGGTAATTTTTAAACAACTTGATTGCTAATTTTGATTTAAAGTCAACTGTCATACATCACTGGAACAATTTTTAAGCAAGATGAAGACGAAAGCATGTAATTGTTCAACTGGAGAAGAATAAAAGAAGGCAAATCATATTCTGAAATTGCTGGCATCGTACACGGTCACAAAGCATCGTTTATCGTGTAATCAGTAGATTTAAAGCTGACAAGACACTTGAATCAAAACCAAGAACTGGCAGGCCTCCTTGGACTACCAAACGGGAAGATCGGATGATTGTTAAAATATCTTTAAAAGACCATTTCGATACAGCAACGTCTATTTCTCGTGTATTTTGTAAGCAAACAGGAAAGCCAATCTTTAGAAAAACTTTCTCATATCTGAGAATTAATTTTTTATTTATTGCGGACTTTTTGCCCTCATCTTGGTAGTTTTTTGTGTTGTTTCTTCTTTCACTACGTTTCGGCCAAATTTCACCTCTGACCTTCTTCAGGTGATTTACCGCGACCTCGGATAGGAATGCTGAGTCTTGTAACCATATCCAACGGAAAGGAAAATTCACTAAATATTGAATTTTTCTTTTGTTTATTTATTGATCTAAGAAGGATTTATGATGCGTTTCTTAACTTTTGACCATGACAAAATGTATATTTTTGTTTTTTTCAGTTGACCATTAACTTACTGTAAAAAAAAATTTGTAAACTTTATATGTAATAAATGCATATATGTTCCAAGTATATTTTGTGAAAATTTCATAAACGTTTATGCAAATTTTTTCAATTAAAAATCATTTGAATATTTGTTGTTGTTCCGTTCCTTAACTTATGGCCGCTACTGTATTATTGATAAAAAAGTAAAACACCCACACTAAATTCTTGTTTTAGAAAAGGACATATCTCAGTGTATGTTTTCTCGCTTTTTTCATGTTACTCCTCACTATGGTGAATATACAATTCTTTTCTCATTATGGTCATCACCATAGTACAAGCCTCTGGGGTTTAATTTATTATCCATCCCTATGGTAGAATATTAAAATTGTGAAAAAATTGTAGTCTCACTTACATGGAATCTAATTGTCGCTAATATTTGATTGATATACTGGTTCCATGACCAATTACACTGGTTTACAAAGAAATTGAGGAAAGCACAAAAATACCCGTTTTTACTTAATTTGAGGGTGCTGAATGCAAATTTGAAATCCATTTTTACTCATCACCTCTAGTTTTTTAGATATGCATTGTGTACATTTTGTGCATATACGGTACATAAAGGCGTAAATGAATTCAGGGTTAATTCTAATATTGTGAGACTTATGGCTTATTTTCTAGTAATTATGCACTAAATGTAAGTGATAGAATGACATTATATATGTATATATATAGTTATATATCAAGACGGATTTTGACAGTTAAGGCAGCAGGTCTCAATCCACACTCTGGCAGTCATTAGAAAAGGTGTTCTCGCAGGCGGTGCAGGAGGTTGGTGTCCCTCAACTATCATGTTACACATCTTTTGGGTTACTAAATATTAGTATTACATTTTCAAATGCACATTTAGTTTTACTTTGTTATATTTTCAGATTCTCAAATGGCTTCAAGCACATCAAAATGTCGAGGATACCTCAACAAGGCCAATTCTTTCTGCTACGTGTGTGGGCACTTTACAACAGTTGCACAGCGTCGAACCATCACTTCCCTCCTCAGAACCGCCTACTTTCACTATTTTGACTGTAAAATTGGTGATCAGGACAAGTCTTGGGCTCCACACATCTGTTGTAAACCCTGCTACAATGGACTAACTGCATGGTTTAATGGCAAGAAAGCGGCTTTCAACTTTGCAGTCCTAATGGTTTGGAGAGAGCCGCGAAACCACGCAGATGATTGTTATTTTTGTTTAACTAATATAATTGGTTTCAATGCATCTTCTAGGGAAAAGATCAAATATCCCAACCTTCGATCCGCTGTGAGACCCGTTCCCCATTCAGATGATCTTCCTGTGCCCACACCTCCAGTAAACAAGGATCTTCTTTCCTCATCAGATGAAGAAATGCCTTCAAGGGAGGATTCTGCCGAGTCAATATCTTTGGAAGATATTGAGTCTACATATTCAGGAACAAGTGGCAATAAGAAGCCACACTGGATCACGCAAGAAGACCTGAATGATCTTGCTCGTGATTTGTATCTGTCAAAACAGCAGTCAGAGCTCTTGGCTTCTCGGCTTAAACAGTGGAACCTAGTCCAGGAAGATGTAAGGATCACCAGTTTCAGGAATCGGAACAAATAAGGTCATTGGTCTTCTTATGGGTATGCAAGCGGGCTTCACAAAGAACTGTTGTTTTCTCTGTCTCTGGGATAGTCAAGCTGTATCCCAGCATTACAAGCAGAAAGACTGGGGGTCTAGAAGCACTTTTGTTCCTGGCGAACACAGCCTCAAGGAGAATCCTCTGGTGGACATGAATAAGGTGCTTCTTCCTCCTCTCCAAGTCAAGCTTGGTTTGATGAAGAATTTCGTGAAGGCTTTGCACAAAAATGGTGCTGCCTTCCAACACTTTATTGTGTTCCCAGGTCTTAGTGCTGCTAAGCTCAAAGAGGGCATCTTTTTCGGACCTCAGATCCGAGAAGTGCTGAAGGATACTGATTTTGAGAAGCTTCTTAACTTAAAGGAACTGAGAGCATAGGAAGCATTCAAGTCAATCTGTAGTGGCTTCCTTGGTAACACACGCGTACCAGATTACCAAGCCCGTATTGAGAAGTTGCTAAAGTCTTACGAGGATATGGGGTGCCGAATGTCTCTCAAGATTCATTTTCTCCATTCCCACCTCAACTTCTTCCCGCCAACCCTTGGAGCAGTGAGTGATGAGCATGGAGAAAGATTCCACCAAGACATTACGAATATGGAGAGCAACAATCAAGGCAAATGGAACCCCAGCATGATGGGAGACTTCTGCTGGATGCCCTTGCGTGACATCCCGGAGGCAAAATACACCAGATCTTCTAAGAAAACACACTTTTGACTGTCTGTGGTACTATGAATTGTGTAGTTGTATCATCCAAGTATATTTATTCAATCAGTGTTCTTTATCTATCCTTTTTTATCTGTTATAATCTGCTGCAACTCTTGAAATATGCACATATATTCTCTGTTTATACTAAAATGAGACTATTTAAAAGCCAGAAAACTAGAGGTGATAGAGCAAAACTATTTATAAATTTGAATTCAGCACACCCAAATTAACAAAAAACACCTATCCCCATTCTTGCCTCAGACCAAAAATTTATTTTTGCAAACCAGTGTTATTATTACAAATTCTTTTGGGTAGGATATCGTGCATAGTCTTGTGTAAGCTCTCAACATTACCGTTACTTTGAAAGGTGGGATGATAAAACGCAATAGTTACGTGGTGTACGTTCAACTCTTCTAAAGTTTTTCTTATCATTTCGTTTATGTTTTCGGGTATGTTATCGACAACCAGTTAAAATGGTGCAAAGAATCTGGGAAAATTTCCTCATTTAGAAAGTGTACTACTATCACTGCCTTCTTATTGGGCACTACAAATGCTTCAGGCCGCGTTCTGTACATATAAATGAAATTGTCAGTTACTCAGCGAAACAGTATGGATATGAAGAAGGCAAAAGAACGTGACGGGCAAAGAAAACTGAAGAGAGATAAAAATTAAAGATCTGAGGAAAGACCAAAAATCTCTCACGAAACAATATAAAAGACCTAAACCAGAGGAGAAGGAGATATTACAGGAACTCCATATTATCATCTAGTCAAAGATGAGATCCTTACGAAGAGCAGAAGGACATAGACGACGGAGGAAAGAAAGGACACAAAAGAGACTAGCGTTCATTTCCAACCCGAACGAATTTACAAAAAACTGTTTGGTGTAAATCAAAGTTGACTGCTGGAATGTACGACAGATGAAATAAATACGTATCTTCTTGAAATGTTGAAGGACCCAAATAGATATCAAGAACTTGGAGAGAATATGTCACTAATATCACCAGTCTCCCCATCGACGAAGTTTGACTTAAAAGAGCCAACCTGGAATGAAATTCAATCAGTCATAAGGTCTGCGAGATCGAGCTCTGCTCCGGGGCCAAACAGAATCCTATATATCGTTTATAAACGATGCCCACAACTACTACGCAGATTGTGGAAATTATTCAAAAATAGTCTGGAGAAGAGGGAAAACAACATGTCAATGGAGATGCTCCGGAGGCATTTGGATCCCGAAAGAAGAAGGAACAAAAAGGATTAGTCAATTTAAATGTATTTCACTGCTTAACGTGGAAGGGAAAATCTTTTTAGCCTCTTAAATCAACGATTATCGAATTACCTTCTAAAAAAGGAGTACATAGACACTGCAGTACAAGAAGGAGATGTCCCAGGCATGCCAGGATGTATAGAGAATACTGGAGTCGTCTAGCAACTTTTAAAAGATCCGAAAAAGGAGAAGGGTGATAGCGGCCGTCTTATGTTTGGACCTTAAAAATACATACGGGTAAATCCCGCATAGTTTGGTCAAAGAGGCTCTCAAACGCTATCCTGTCCCCAACAAAATCACCAAGCTCATTGTGGATTATTACAACGATTTTAAAATGAGAATGGTATCGGGGAATACCAAATCAGCATGGCATAAATTGGAAAAGGGAATAATTACTGGTTGTACCATCTCGGTTACCCTTTTTGCTTTAGCAATGAATATGCTGATAAAAGTCACCGAAGTAGAATGCAGAGGCCTTACAACAAGATCCAGTCTAAGGCACCCACTGATACGTGTATATATGGACGACATGACGATAACGACTAAATCTGTTATTGGGGCAAGATGGTTACTTAAAGGAATTGAAAAGCTCATCAAATGGGCCAGGATGAGTTTCAATGCAACAAAATCGAGATCACTTGTGTTTAAAAAAAGGGCAAGCTATCAGAAGATCGCTTTAAACTTTCCGGTGAATATATCCCAACAATAAAGGATAATCCAGTGAAGAGCGAAAGAAAAACGCTTCGATCACACCTTGAAGGACGCGGTGGCAAATCCAGGAAACTAGAAACAGATTGGAGAGGTGGTTAAACAAAATTGAGAGGTCAGGTTTATCTGGTCGTTTTAAAGCCTGGATCTACCAACACGTTGTTTTACCAAAAGATTTTATGGCCATTAACCATTTACGAATTCACATCCTATAATGTAGAACAGCTAGAGAAAAGAATTAATTTAAGGTTGCGTAGATGGCTAGGCTTGCCAAAATTCCCTAGCAGCGCAGCCCTATACGGCAATTCCAACATGTTACAGTTACCTTTTAAAAGTCTTGTGGGGGAATACAAAGTCGCGAAAGTGAGAACAACAATACAGTTTAAGTTCTCCAAAGAGCCTAAAATTTCCGGGGCAGGTATCGAAGTCTGTACAGGAAAGAAATAGAAAGCAGAAAAGGAGTTAAAAAATGCAGAGGAACGACTTCAAGAAAAAAAAGTCCTAGGGGTAGTAGAGCTACTGGCCGCACGGGCCTGGGTTTTTTCCCCAATATTAGGGTTGACAAAGCTGTAGGTAAAGAGAAACATCAGTTATTACAAGGTGAAATACGCAAAGGTGAAGAGGAAAATAGAATGGGAAAAAGTGAAGGGTCGAGATAACAAGGTGCCTGGACAAGATGGAAGTCTATGATTAATCGGAAAATTAAATGGTCCGACTTGTGCGCAATGATGTAGTCATCAAATTTGTAATGCGATCCGTATACGATACCCTCCCCAGTCCTGTGAATCTCCACTTATGGAAAAAAACAAACTCTCCCTCGTGTAAGTTATGCGGGGGTATTGGATCACTAAAACACATTTTGAGTAGCTGCCAGACAACACTAGCGGATGGATGTTACAGATGGCGCCATGATTAAATATTAAAAGCAATAGTGGAGGTAGTCAGTAAAGCAATCAGTAAAAATGCACCAAATTACGAGAAAAATTAGATTAGGTTTGTCAGGGCTGGAGTAAATCCAAACCAAAGGAAAAGCCCACACCAAATGCACTGTCACTGGCAACAGACTGGGAATTAAGGGCTGATTTAGAGACAAGATTAAAATTCCCAGACCATATTGCTTAAACATCATTACGCCCAGATACACTGATATTTTCGAACAAAATAAAGAAAATATTGATATGGGAATTGACAGTTCCATGGGAGGAACACGTAGAACAGGCCCATGAACGAAAGAAGTATAAATATGATGAACTCCAAGGGAATGCAAAAATAACGGGTAGTATGTAAGCTGTACGCCAATAGAGGTTGGCTCAAGGGGTTTCGTTGCAAGGTCTCTATGCAAGGACCTGTCAGACATTGGTTTTTTGCAGGAACTTGAAAAAGGAAAGTCATCGAAAGGATAATTAAAACGACGGAGAGAACAGCCAAATGACTGAGGTTTAAAAAGAAGTAGTTCATGAGCTACAAAATAAACACATAATATAGTATACACATATTTATGATAATTTTAAAGTTTGTTTGTTTTTTTTTTGTAAATACTCACAAACGAGGTATAAATATTTTACACGAAGATTTCATCGGTAGGTAGTTGCAAGTCTTACATGGGAAACCGGTTTTGTAAATACCTACAAACGAGCAATAGACATATTTAACACGTTCAATTGTTGACCCCCCCCCGCTTAATTGAGTTCTAATAGACAATCGAACAATCAGAATATAATTGTATAAATTATAATTGTATAAATGGGTGCATGTGTGTGTCTGTGCGTGGCTGAGTGTATGGATATGTAAACATGAATAAAGGGTGGTTGCCGGGATGCGTGGCTGAGAATGGGTGTATCGATGTATGTAACATTTCTTTGGGTATCAAAGGTAAGAATACACGACCTTTCGAATTTTTGTTTTACATGTAAGTAGTTTTCGGTGGTGGTCTTCACGCACTCCCCCTTTTTTTTGGTGTTTTTTGTGGTGTTTTTTTTTTACCTATTTTAATAATTCATTTTTTCAGGACCTTAAGAATAAGATGTAAATAGTTGGGTTTAAAACGTTGTTTTGTCAATATTTGTAATCGATAAACATTTTAATATTTCAAATGTTAATTTGATGAGTTCATCTTAAATTGGTTGTAATAGTTGCTTGGGCAATTGGAATCTTTCATAATATATTACAAGAGCAAAGGTAGTTTTTTTGTTTGTTTGTTTTTTTTTTTGTAAACGAGTGTATGTGTTGGTGTTGTACAGAGAAAGGGAATATAGGTTTTGCGGTTTCGGTCTTTCAATTGTTTTCAAATATTTGAAAACTAATACTTCTCGATAAGTATTTCGAGTGTCATTGATTCGTTCTAACGTTGATAGAGAGGGCAATTTCGTCATTACTCTCTTGCTTTTTTTTTTTTCATTTTTTTTTTTTTCATTTTTTTTTTTTTGTCGGGAAAACGCTGAAATTGTATAGAGGAATTTTTAACATATGGAAAAGGGAATACAAAATTCTTCGAATTTTGTCTTTCAACTAAATAGTTAAATTAAAGATTAATATTTCTTGATCAATGTGTCAAGCGCCAATGATTTGTTCTCTTGTAAATAGGTAACGGGAATTATACGAGGATCATTAAATAAGTTTCCAAACTTTTTTCGTATGGGCACTTTTATTGATACTATAAGCATGAAACTCTAGTTCCCTTCGAAGTAATCTCCTCCGGCTGCAATGCACTTATTGTACCGTTCCAACAACTTCTGGAAGGCCCCATGGAAGTCCTCTTCTGTGACCGTGTCAATGGCCTTCGTCACAGCCTCTTTCATCTCCTCAATTGTCTCATAACGACAGCCTCTGAGCTTAAGGAATAACCAAAAGTCACAGGGAGTAAGGTCTGGACTATAGGAAGGATGAGGAACTGTCTTGATGCCCATCTTAGTCAAATAGTCTGTGACGATGATTGAGTTGTGGACTGGTGCATTGTCCTGGTGGAAATGCCACTGACCCAATTTGAAGAGTGCTGGTCTCTTCCGAAGGAATCTCTTCCTGAACTCCCTTAAAACCTCAACATAGTAACCCTAACCCTAACCGTTTGGCCAATCAACTCTGGTGTATTGACTTCCTTACTCCTCTCACACCTCTCATCATTCCTCACAGACTCCCTGCCTTCCTTGAATCTCTTGTGCCACTCAAAAACTGATACTTGATTCATGCAAGGTGATCGAAAAGCAGGGTGAAGTATTCCATACGTTTCTGAGGCATTTTTCCAAGTTTAAAACAGAATTTTATTGCATATCGTTCTTCTAAAGTGTCCTTACGTCCAGATTGCATTTTTGAAATTCACCAGCTGTGATAATAAGGCTTTAGTTGGGTGTATTCGAATTGCTGCTGTAGCTGCTCATTTGAACCTGAAATCATAAAAAAATGGTTAGTCATCTCATAAGATGTATAGCAATAACATACTGAATTTTCAAGAGTCCACGACAATTTTAAATGCCCGTACAAAAAAGTCTGGTAACTTATTGAATGCACTACGTAGATTTTACTGTGATCCACTTAATATCTTATTGTCATTTACAATGTTTTACGTGGGGGGGGGGGCAAAAAAGTTTTCAATTACCGGTGTAATTAAGTCGGCTTTAAAATAATTCATTTTATCTGTAGTTGATAAAACGCAAACTCTGCATAGAGGGTTTTTAGAAGCCCATGAAAAGATACAATCTTTCAATAAAATCTTTTTCTAAACTTAAAATTTCTCGATTATTGTTTCGAGTGCTTAGATGTGTTTTATTACAAATACGTAGAGGGGATTCTTTTATTTCATTTTTTTTTTCATTTGCAAGCGTTGGGGTTTATAAAGAAAAAAAAAACTTTTTTCCTGTTGCCATTGTAATTTTTGTTAGTTAATTAGATCGATGCTGATATAATTTAACTTTGGAGAATTTGGAAAATTTGAATTTGTATAGAGAGGATTTTGTTAGTGGGGTAGAAGAGCAAGGAAAAGAAAAAACTCACAAAACCAAACACTCTTGTCCGACAAGAGGTGCATACTGGACAGGAAGACAGGAGCTGTGAAAATGAATAATTACGAATAATCCATATGTTAAAAAAGGCTTATATCCTCGTGTAAAATACAGCTTGGCTCACAATATGAGACAAGGTAAAAATTCTCACTGTGCCGTAAAAAAGTGATGCGCCGGAAGAGATTGACCTATGAACTGCATGATAGTTATTTCCGCTCGATGATGATCACACCTGCAATTCCGAAGATAGCGGATGTGACACATCCCAATGGACAATAATCGAAAGAAATCGCGCAGGTGTGCTCGGCTGATAATATGGGACAAGGTGAAGGTCCCACTTTAATGATGCACCGGAAGAGAGTGACCTGTGAACTGCATGAGTTATTTCTGCTCGACGACGATCACACAGGCCATTCCAAATGAGCGGAAGTAACACATCCCAATTGCCTGAGATCGGAAAAATTGCAGAGGCGTAGAGGCGTGTCTTTATCTTTGCGTGGGATCTTGAAGGTAATATAAGGCCGACGAATTGAACAGAAGAAGTCAGAGAAAAAAGGATCCCGCTGTTCACGAAACCTCTCTCGTCGTCACGCTGTGTGCGTTGTCTCGGCCATCGTCTCCTGACATCGAAAAGTTCAAGCCTCATCGACGAACGATCCTAATTCCTCTCCTGACTGCTCCTACTTCACACAAGCGTCCGTCGAGAAAATAAAAATATATTGTTATATACAAATTCCGTGTTGTCGTTTGTTTGACCAGAGGGCGGAACGTAACACTCGCAGATCACTAAAATAGACAGAGCCACGTATTTGACTGGTTGTTTGTCGGATGAGCGGTCTATGATCGTCTAAATAAGTAAAAAGCCAATCTAAATTTTCTTTTTCGTTCCAATGTTCCGTGAATTGGAGGGCGTATCAAAGACTGATCATCTCTGATAGGGTTTGCTTGGTGAGGGGAGTATGATGTTGGAATACTCGAAACTCCACTAGGAACCAAGCAAAACATCACTGACGACACCCTCCGGCGCTAAATGTTTTAAGGCGTATATTTAAAGAATGAATGTAAATATGTATTAGTTGCCTGAATGAATTTTGGGATTGGGTCCCAATATATCCCACACTAACACAAATAGGAACTACGGTGTGTCGTAATCCTGAATGTGTGACTGTTTCTTCCTCAAATTCCTTGTCTGACACGGAATATATTTACTTACAAATTCTATTTCTTTCTTCTGCAGGTAGGGACGAATATTTTTGTATAATTACGTGGAAAATCTTTTCCTTGCCCGTGTGGCTATTGACGTCGTTGGCCTTTTTTTTTTAATAAGATGGGACATATAATCTCACCACAGATTCGACGTCTGACAGCAAAAAATAATAAACTACCTTATCCATTATCAGGTATTTCTTCTGTTCCATCTTAAACCCGATTTTTAAATCGAGAATTTCCTTGTCCGCCCCTTGTTCCCTAATTGAATATATCTCCTGCATCGTGGGTCGCTCATGTTCAGTCTCTACGTCTTCGTTCCTTTCGTATAAGGCCAAATCGTTCGGTTCAAACCAAGTGGATTGCACTGATCGCATAATTTCTGTCGTTAATATCTATCCGTATTTATTCATCACTTTCAGGTATCTCTACCGATCACAACAGAAAGTCCCCATACACATTGTCTTTACCCTGAAGATATTTCATTTTACAGTCATAACACGCAATCCTTTAACCTACTGAAAACCTTTTCAATTTGTGTTAAGTAGTTTTTCACTGATTCAGAAAACACCAGAATGTCGTCGAAGTACAATGACACTATAAATCTTTCATGTGTTAGTATGTAGGATTAGAGGTATGTATATGTATACATGGTTGAAAGTTGACAATATATATATATATATATATGTTCATGTAGGGACATACGTGTAACTGTGTGTAGGAGTGTAACACCATGTATGTTTGGTTGATTGATATATATGATTAAATGTATGTGCATATATGTGGGTGGGTACGCATTTTTTGCGTAGATTCTCGTAGAGAAAACTAAGAGAATTGAATGAATATCTGGAAATGGCCAGATAAGGTTGAGTGGACCGCTCAGGTCACAACTTACAAGAGTTAAATTTCATGGTCACACTTTTTAGGGTGTCCTAGAAACGTACAGTCTAGCAATATTTTTATGTTCAGTCTTACAGGTGGTCTGTGTCCGGAAGAAGGGAAGATTTACCCCTGCATATATACAGATAGAGTCACTTAGTTAGAGAGTTGAAGATGGAAACAGTTTCTCAGCGGCTCAAGAGATAGTAGAAGACGTTAAAATAGAAAAGACTATTAAATGTGTAAAGGCTCTTTTCTCTTTGTCTTCCTCGTGTAGCCGGACTTGCCAATAGTCGCTTTCGAGATCTAATTTTGCTGAACTTTATTATGAAACGGGTGTACGTTATTTTACGTTATTTCAATATATATTATATTTAAAAACATTTTTAAAACCTTACTAAAATCTACACAAAATCTTTTAGCTGCATCTTTCTTTTCAACAAACGCTACTGGGAAGCAACAGGAGCGTTTAGACAGTTTTCGGGTCGATCATCTGATTCAGTGTCTTGTCCGCCAGTTTTTGTTGTTTAAGCTGTGTACGATACAATTTTTTCTTGGTGAGTTCATTCAATCCCAAATCTATTTGCGTCTTCAACGTATCGATCCTGCTGAGATCTCTGACGTCCCAAACGTACAAATCCTTGTTTATCCCTAGAAAACTATAAATTTCTGACTCAAACTCTTCAGGTACATAAATTTGTTCTAGATCTTTGTGATTTTGCTGTCTCGTTCATCAGACAGGTTTGTTTCTCTAATTTCGATGATCGCACTTCAGTTTTGCAATCGGACATTCTCTTCTTCTTGTTGGTATTATTGAATATCATTATCTGTTATATACGCGAGTCGTTTATTGTAATCACAACGCCCCTTACTGATACACCAATTAAATTACCAGCGTATCCGCTCTTTGGCTATTTGATGTCAAACACCTTCCTAATATTCTCCCTGTTTCTTGCTTTCGCCGTGCACGTGTACATATATTAGGATTTTACAGTTACCATATGTGCAAATCTATGGACGAAATGTGAATATCTTTTAAAGTGACGTATTCATCTTTAAATCGATAAACCTTCTTATTCCATTTTGTCTAAGTCATCTCTGCCAAATATTACGTTCCTATTTAGATTTTTCGCTACAAAAAATCATGAAGGGTAATCTGATTTCCTATTGTCATTTCTAGTTAAGGCCGTCAAATTGTAATGAGGTTCTTTTGTTGTTTCCAAGTTTTGTTTTTGGGGTTTTTTCACAGCTTCCTATAAACTCCACTAAGTGATTACTAATATCCCTAGCCCTGTATCCACGTATTTCCTACGTCCTAATCTAATCGAGACAGAGTTGGGTGGACCCAAATTACTTATTACCTTCGTCGGTACATTCTACGCCCGACCGCTGGTTCTCTTACGAACAGACTTATTCCGTTTCACCAGCCTCCCCATATACAACCTCCCCATATACAACCTCCCCATATACTCATCATGTAACTTTCTTTTCCACTGTGCCAACAGACAAAGGAGGTTTGTTCCTTTTTTACCCTTTTTACTGAGAGACTAGTTAAAATAAACAAAACTCTAAAGTCTAAGTGTGACGATAAAGTCTAGTGATGAACCCTTAGAATAATTTGTTGTGTCCACACAAATATATTAAGTTTCTTGCGTAGCATAGTAACTCGTGCCCCCAGCATCCTTTACACGGCTGGATCAGAACTGAAACAACTTCAAAGGAACGATCAAATCTGCTGAGTAGCTAAGTAGTAAGGTTTATTGTCTATTTTTTCATACAAAGAAAAGAAAATAGTCCATTAATAAAGTTTTTCGTCGACAGTACTTAATTTTTTCGATGGTAATGCGAGGCGTCTTTTCTTTATGCTACCCTGGCTGACTCTGATGTCCTTAGACTAAAGAAAGGATCACCAATGTTTTTTTTTTTTTTTTTAAATATCAGCTTCCACTCAGTAGAAACCACTTCTATCTGGATCAATTATAAGGCTGATTTCTTCAAGGGAAAGAAGCTCAACCTATTTTGACTGCCCATGAAGAAGATATTATTTTGTTTTATCTTATCTAATGCTAACCACACTTAAGATTTGAACACAGCTTTGTTGCATGACCGATAAATACGTTGATCACAAAAACTTTTGAAAAAGAAGTGATTGATGACCAACTAGGCAAGAGAATGACAAAGACAAGAGGGTTAATTCGAATTACCAAGATTTATTCGGCGAATCGATAACAATAAAATTTGGTCCGTTCAGGGACAAGGATGTAGTTTGAATTTGTGTGCGCAACTGCCATGTTGCGGATTCGAAAATTCAATTACTGGTTCCTCGTCCCTGAACAGACCAATTTCTATTGTTATCGATTCGCCGAATAAATCTTGGCCTTTCAAATTAACCCTCTTGTCGTTGTCATTTTTTCCTAGTTGGTCGTCAATTACTCCATTGTTCATTGAAGTATCGGAAATTCTTAAATCAGTACCAGAGCACGAGCCGTACACACACCTCAAAGAGGCTATACTCAAACGTTCTAGCCGCTATGACGAAGACTCGCTTCGAGCACTTTTTCGAAATGTCACCAGAGGCTACAAAACTCCATCCCAGCTTTTACGTCACACGAAGGCGACAATGTGAAAACATACAATGGCAGAGCTAATTCTTCGAGACTTTTGACTTGAAAGATTACCTGCGATAATTACGCAGATTTTTACCCAGTCGATTGAACATTTATCCCTGGATCAACTGGTTGATTCAGCTGACAAAATCTTTGCAAGCGTGGAGTATGGAGTAAATCAAATACATACGCCAGAGAACAGAGACGAACCCTGGATGAAGGCGATGGCAGTTCTTCAAAAACAGATCACGGATCGACCCAGGGGCTAATCTCCTTTCTACCGAAACAACAAGAGTCTACCTCGCAGATACAGCCGAAGACGATACCAAGAGCGAGACGTCTGTTGGTATAACAGCAAATTCGGCTCCAGAGCCAGTAAATGCAACCTTCCTTGCAAATATCGACGGAATCAGGGAAACAAAGCAACCAGCAGGTAACGGCAACGAACTCTGCTGGTCAGAACCATCATTATCGCCTATTCTACGTGTTGGATCACAGGAATAAATTGAAATTCCTTGTACACACGGGAGCTGCAATCAGTTTGATACCACACTCAACTGAACCCTCCTCTAAACCCACCTTGTTCAGACTACAAGTAGCAAACGGTTCAACCATCGGTTCAACATACGGCAGCAAATCCCTCACGTTGAATATTGACATGCGACGTGACTATACCTGGTCATTTATCCAGGCGAACGTTAAGACACCCATCCTTGGCGCAGATTTCCTGGCAAATTACGATTTGGCAGTGTATATGAACATGTCGGACAATACCACCAATATCAGCGTCACAGGGATTCGAACGCACCACAATACCACCGGGATCAGGGTGGCAACCTGCCATAGTCGAGAGTACCTGGAAATCCTGAACAGAATTCGAATTTAGTATAACCAATTAAAAATACTTGTTCAAAACAACACCAAACACAACACCACATCAGAACGTCTGGAAAACCTGCATACTCCCGCCCAAACCTGGAGGTACCAACTTCCGGATCTGTGTGGACTACAGGCGACTAAATGCATGGCGAGAGTCGAAATATATTTTTATGAATAGGTTTTTATTTGCAGCATGGAATATTGGGTTTACTTTTGGTGCTGCAAAACTCGTGCAGAGGTTATGCTTATTGAGACGAAATTGAGTTATGAGAAGTTGAGAAGGTTGAGAGGACAGCGTGTGTCGTCGGACGTGTGAGGGATTGTGTTCGCCTGTTGTAGGAATTGAACATTGGATGTCACCGTGGGTTTCGTGTCTGGTATTTGGGGAGAGTATGCGCTATCTCCATTAAAGCGGCCCAGAGGTAAAATGGGAGCTAGGTGTCGAGAGCGGGATAACGCGTCGGATCGACATATCCAATTTCAGGGTGACATATAGTTGTGCCTGTGCGAGGCATGTTGAATGCATCTAATTTATATTCAACTGGGATTCCTTGTAAGGAATCCATAAATTAGATGGGTTCCCTCGTGTGCCCATGCTGCTGCTGTTGCTATTCTAGAGCCGCAGTGAGACGTCTGCACTGGGCGGCATTGTCCAGCTAAAAAGCATCGCTATCGAAGAACGGCCAGTGTGACGTCTGCACTGGACAGCGTTCTCCAGCCAAAGACAGTGTTTTGGCAGCTTACGTGATTTGGTGGCCGGAAATGAATGTCCGGGCTGAATAGGATAAGTCATCCTGATTGGGTGAAATTAAGTGTCGAATTAAATTGCGCGCCAAACCAAAATACGAATTTTCCCTTCACTACAAGTTTCCAGTCCCAACAACGATCAAACAACTGCGTCGTTTCATTGAAATAATTAACTTTTGCCGGTGATTCATTCCGAACTGTTCAACCATCTTAAATCTGCTAATCTCCTCTAAAGAAAGAACAAGATTATTGCCTCAGCAAGCAATTATCCTGCAAGCATTCATCTAACACAGCTTCTGTCAAACACGGATCTCAAATCTCCCCGAAATATTCTTTCAACACAGATTTTGTCTAACATCAACTCACTACACAGCATACTTACTACTAAACGACTGAAAACTCGATTAAATATATCGACACTAAAATCAGACATTTGTTTACACAAGCTCTAAACACAACTTGCTCCAACTTCAACACGATCCTAACACTTGACTCAGACAAGAGTGACACTTATCCCAGCTAAAGAGAGATGAATAAGTCACTCCTCCTAAACCATGCAAAAGTTTACGTTAATTGATACGATCAATTATCTAGGAGGGGAACCTATGGGGATTTAGGAATTAACAGTAAAAACTCCCAACCGGATATTGACTCGTCGGCTGCCAGATACAAAATGTATAAACGCGTCGCCACGCATAAGGCTCCACGCATCCATCCGGTTAAAAATCAGAAAAAAGAAAAATAATAAAATGTAAAGTAGCCAATGAGAAGCGGTCGCGCCAAAATTAGAAGAATTTTGGAGTAGCGAATTTGGAGCCGGTGAAGAGAGATAAATACTCAGGTTTTCTGTGAACCGACTTCTTTTCGGGTAGTGACGTCGAACCGACAACACCGATTTTACTATCTGGTGTTTTGGGCACCACGCTGTGTCTTGGGACGTAGCGTTGGTTAGTCCATTCACCAAGTAAATAAAGGAAAGTATGAAAGAAATGTTTTCGTCTCCTATCTGTTCCTATCTTTTCCTTTTGCATATTTCATATGGACCTTCTTTGGGCAAGGCATTCCGCCGACCAGTCAACGTGGGGTAAAACAAAATAACCAAAATATGGAGTCAGATATCTTACGGCAACACAGTCTTGCCCTTAGCAACTGACTACCTAAAAACCTTCAAACCCCACAAACCTTATCGTAAACGGGACGGCTATGATACCTAAAATATCCCGTTTAGAAAAAAAACGCTGAGTCACCGGTGACGTCAGACAACAAAACATCGTATGTACGTCGTGAGTGAACTTCTATTATGAACAACCGTACTATTTTTCAAAAAGAGTTAATTCTGCTAGCCTTTTAGGGACAAAATTATTACCACAGGATGAAATATATTATATCTAAGAGGTTCCTCTTCAAAGTATAATGAAGTATCTTATTATTATTTATATTTAATAAAGGAACTTCCTGTTTACCGAAGCATTTCACTCAGCCTTACAGAGTGTTAGTAGACAACCCCAATATAAAATCAGTGATCAAAGACCCAAAGACATTCCAACCGCGTGCCGGAGTGTCAATGCTGAATGGCAGACCGAAAAGTCCCCGGTTTCGGCTGGGCCAGGCTACCTTCGGGTGGGCGAGCAACATTGACACCTTTGTCCCCTTGTATAGCACTGGACTTCGCTGTCTAGCTTAAGCTATAATCAGGCATCCGTGCCTGGACCCATGTTTGGGTCCATGTACAGCAAGGCTCATCAGGCCCACATTGCGCTAAGTGGGCTGATGACTTGCATAGTCCAGCAGGGCTCGAACCTCGGCTCGTGCCCGACCCTTCCCTCCCCTAACCTCCACTATAATTTGACCTTCGGGTCATTGAACTTGTGTCAAGTCCTGTCTAGTGGGAGGCAGAGATAAATATACACATTCCGGCTGAGACAGCCCATGAGCGAGGAAGGTTATCTGTACCTCCGCTGATCATAGCACTCCGACCAAGGCCTTATCGGCAGCAGCTGCCAGAGACACACTGCTCATGGCCTACACAACAGCCGGTGTCTTGACTCCAGCCAGCAGACGACGTAGGATCCCATCACAGCCGCGGGCCCAGCACAACCAACCAAACCAACCATAGCTGTTTTTCTCATTCAAACAGCTCTTCTAAGAGCTAACCTCAGAAAGTCTTCTGATACCACTTTTGGTTTCCTCTCTACATATTCCTGGCAGATACCATGAGACGATGCAGCAGCCAGCACCAGCATAACCCAGCAGCCATTCCTGCACAACCAAGCTACAGTACCATCCAGTCCACGAGCGAGCGAGCGACTCACTGCTTGGACTAGTACCAACACTTGAAGCCACATCACCCCACCCCGATTAACTAAAGAAAGAACAAATCGGGACATCGATCAGACAGCCTCTGCAACCAGCATCTGCAGCATTTAGTCCACAAGCGACTCACTGCTCGGACTAGCACCAACACTTCAAGGTCACTTTGACACCCCCTCGGTTAACAAAAGTACTGCACAACCGGGATATCGATCATCCAGCCTTTGCAACCAATGCGTCCACTTCATCAATCGTCTCCAGCAATATCTACAACCTGACCATACAGCAACCTCTAATATCTGCCCCAAGCACAGAGACCACCCTTACCTGCTAGACACGCTGTCGCCACAAACTAATAGACAACTGCGTCTAAGACTTTCTACGACACAGACTTTCAACATCCAACAGAGACCACACCGACGTAATGCAACAACTGCAATTGCTACACCCATACACCTTTGGTGTAAAATTCGCTCAATAAAATCTGAATTTAAACTTATCCACTTGCCTCTATCATTTGTCCAGTCCTCTGTCAATCAAATAACATACAACCTATTCGCAGGATCGACGCATGCTCATACCTGTCCTGCGATAGCTTTTCAAAACAGACTATTTGGTGCTGATCCCTTTTTAAACTCAAAATGTAAATATTTTTCTTTTTATTGTTTTATTTAATGACTGCTACTCAGAAGTTCGTTTTCCACCCAACTAACAGATAGTCCGATTTTGAAAATCATCTTCTGATTTTAACGCTCCCCACACACCATTTGGGTACTGGCACCTCCTCCACCAATACCAGGGTGGCAGAAGTCACAGGCCCATCATTTCTACTGGCACAATCCCTTTAGCGTGATATACTCTCATGGGTTCTTGTTCACATTCGGAATTTGACCTGAGTCCTATTTTCCACCTACTTTACGAGAGGGCTTTCTGTTATACTATTGTAATGGAAGGGGAAATTCGTATTTTGGTTTGGCGCGCAATTTAATTCGACACTTAATTTCACCCAATCAGGATGACCTATCCTATTCAGCCCGGACCTTTCATTTCTGGCCAGAAAATCGGATAAGCTGCCAAACACACTCTCTTTAGCTGTAGAACGCCGCCCAGTGCAGACGTCTCACTGCGGCTCTAGTATAGCAACAGCAGCAGCATGGACACACGAGAGAATCCATCTAATTTATGGATTCCTTACAAGGAATCCCAGTTGAACATAAATTAGATACATTCAACAAGCCTCGCACAGGCACAACTTTATATCACCCCAAAATTGGCTATGTCGATCTGACGCATAATCCCGCTCTCGACACGCTAGCTCCCATTTTACCTCTGGGCCACCTTAATGGAGATAACTCATACTCTCCCCAAATACCAGACACGAAACCCACGGTGACATCCAAAGTTCAATTCCTACAACTGCAACATGTCTTTCGTCAAAATCCAACGAACACAATCCCTCACACGTCCGACGACACTCGCTGCCATCTCAACCTTCTCAACATCTCATAACTCAATTTCGTCTCAATACTCACAACCTTTCACGAGTCTTGCAGCACAAAAGTAAACCCAATATTCCATGCTGCAAATAAAACCTTATTCATAAAAATATATTTCGACCTTCGCCATATTACTTCTTCATCATCTCTCCTTTATATAGACAACAATTAGCGAAAGACCTTCCAAACTTAACGAGGGAATTACACTCTTAGCGAGGAAACAACTCAACGTAAACACCCACACACGTTACAACCATTCCTCGCTAACAATAACAAAAACTCCGGCTAAAAATTTATCGCTAAACTATCTATACAAATTGCGACTCATTTTTCAGGACTGTTTTCTTGACATCCGTATCCCTCAGAACTACGAAAAATCGTAAAATTTGCTTTCTCATTATTTAATTTCCCTGGTTTACTCCCGGACATGCCTTCTCCAGTAAACGAATTACACACATGCATGTAAGCCTGAATTGCCAATTTGACTGTAGCTAACCCCGTTAAATGTCCCAGGGGATTATCTACTATCCCATTATAATCCCGTAACACCAGTTTACTCACCCCACTTGAGTAACGAGTTATTTGTTAACAGCCTATATGTATAGTCCACTACGTTACTGTCCATGGTTAGTAACGTCTCCTGCACTAATCCTTTTTACTAACCTCTTACACCCCCCCCCAGCTGTGAATTAAATAGCACCACTACTGTTCTTCAACAAGAATAGATTTTGTATTAAATAACCCACGAAGGTTGATATGCCATTAGACAAAACAAAGAATCAGAAACCAAAACCTAGCCCCTACTAACCTAAAATAACGGTTTATCCTATTTAACGGTAGCGTAAATTTTATATACATACACAAAATTCGCACCCACATTTTTAAACCAATCAACAAACATTAGAACATTCTAGAAAAAAAGGATCAAAACCGAGTACACAAAATTCGCGCCCATAGATTTTTAAACCAATCAAGTATTTCCCCCCCAAAAACATTCATACCTGTTTTGATCCACTTAGGGGTTATAAAAAGAAAGCGATGTACCAATTCTACAGATCGCCGCTCATGACAGAATGAAGCTACGCTACTGAACTGTTCCCTTACTCCACCAAAACCCGAGAGGCGCCAGGCTGTCCAACAAAGACATATTCCCTCTTCTCCTTACACCAAAGACAAACAAAGGGAAAAGTACTCCAACAGAAATTAAACACTGCACAAGCGGGCGAAAACAACAACAATAACAACAACGACATCGGCGAAGACAACAACAACAACAACAACCACATTGGTGAAAACAACAACAACAACAACAATATTGTGAGTTCCTGGGCAAAATATTCCAGCTGAATAATAACCCTTTATTTTAAAGTTATTCAGGTTTTGGTTTTGTTTTGTTAGGGAAATTATTTGCGAGGAACGCGTACTACCTCAAAACTTTGTTTTATACATTCGACACATCTCGCAATATCCCAGACTCCAAAATCACGGTCTTCTCTCTGTACTAAAGGGCGTGTAGTTTTGTCGGAAGAATAATTGGATTCATACCTTTCCCAAAGGTATTAGTCCTATGTGAAATGCTATCAGTCTAGTCCAGGATTTGAACTCGTGTCGCCATGTCCATTTCCTACGACGATAACCATTACACCACGGACACCAACGCATTAATGGCGTTTAAAATTATTCTAAACATCATTTTAAACATACGTAGTTGACTCACAGATGGGACCAAAGCAGACACTGTCACTCCAGGTTTTATTTTCTTGATTTGTTTTATCTTTTTGATTTTTATATTAATTAATCTTTTAATATTTTCATTTTGCTTTTTGTTTCTTTGTGTACATTAATGGTATGATAACCATGTAATACTTTTTGAGTGATACTTTTTATATGAAGTCGTCTGAACTTTTGAGACGAAACGTGTTGATTTTTATCGTTCAGGGTTTTTGTATGAACTTTCAATGTGCTCGCCAGCCCAAAATAAAAATGGAATTAAGGATAAAAACAGAACTAGAATTAAGCGAAACATGTTATGTGTATGGTTTTTAGTTTGGATGTGGTTGTCCATATCAATGAAATTGTGGCACTCAAAATGAATATGGCTGCAGAATGGCAGAAAAAGAAAATCTTTTGGCGAAATATAGAAATAAAACCTGGAAACTTAACCCAACTAGTTATGATAAGAACCAGGCTTGTAGCAAAATGCTATCAGGATACAACTAATATCTGTAAAGACTTTCCAACCTGTGCCACGGAAGCAGTTTATATATTACTTCCCTCAGTTTCCAAATGTGTATGGTATGTCACACTGAGGATGTAAAAACTGCATATTTACAAAGTCTCAAAAATGGACAAGAAATTTAGCTTCTAGCTGCAACTGAATTTTATAATGAAAATTTGTGGAGAGTAAATAAAACTGTTCATGGGTTGTGTGATGCAGCTAGAATATGAGACACAAATCAATTAATGTCTCTTTCTGTGAAAATGTCTTCAGTGTATAATTCCTTATTTTCATTTCACAACAATGACAAATTTGAAAATATCATTTGAATTTATGTTGATTTTCTTTATGTTGGTATCAGCGTTTCAGAGGAACATATTTTTAAGTTGAGAAACATTCTTAATTGGAAGCTATCTCTCTTTTAAGTGTCAGGGATTTAACATTATATCCACAAAAGATGGTTTGAGAGTAAACTAAATTTATGCATCATCCTTGTCATTGGTCAATTCAGAAACCGAGAAAAAAATCTGCAGTTCAGTTAAATTGGTCTGCAACGCAACACACCAGACCTGATATTAATTTTTTACTTCTGAATGTATCCTGTAACAAAGTATCAATTGTTGACTTACTAAAATGAAATAAATCAATCAATAAAGTGACTCATATGAGTGTCAAGTTGCTTTTTACGAGCAACTTTTTTTTTTATACATGAATGTCAAACATAAAATTTGTTCCCCTGGGTGCTTCGTGGATGCCGCCTTTTCTAACCTGCCTAATAAAAATTCTGGATAAGTTGGATAATAATTGTTTTGAAAGTATTGTCTCATTTATTGGCAAACAAGAAGGGTCATCAAGTTTGTATTCTCTGCTGAAACTATTGAATTACATGACTGTGTTGAGACTGCAGTAAATATTGCAAGCATCATCTGGTTGTCTAGAAGTTAATGAACTGCCTCATGGACAATAAAAGCCTCATAGAAACATTGTATTCATGAAGACATGTAGAAATCGTAAGGAGATGTGGCAGGGATAAAAGACATGGTCAATTGAACCAGGAAGAAAAAGTAGTGTTACATGGACAGTCACATTGGAGATAAACAGTAAGACTATTGTAAAATAAATAAATAAAAAAAGAATAATAAAAATATTCATTTCAAAATGGGTAAGTCTACACAACCTCATGAGAATGGACTCTTCCAAAGAATTGATATAAATTGAGTAAGTTTTTGCCACAAGTAATTTGTTTTCAGAAAGTGGCCTAGTGAATCTTGATTTCTAATGTATTTGACTTGGATTTCAAACATAAGTTGAGAGGATTGACACTTTCCTAAGAATATTAAAATTCCTGTTACAGAGTATAACTCTTCTTTGATGGTTTATTGGTAAAATTGGTTGAATTTGATGGCAACACTGATTTTAATACATTTAACGAGCCTACCTAAATCTGGATTCTGACAAAGTTACCAAATAAGAAAGAAGGAAGTTGTTTTTTTATGCTCAGATAGTTTTTCAGCATCTCCTATGTTGTGACTACAAAGGGTTTTTCCCTGCATGCCAGCATATCTCGCCAAGGGAAGAGAGTTATTCTAACTAAGTAGTATTTAAATGAAGTCTTATATTGGTTGACCAAATAGATACATCACTGGAAATACCTTGCTGTAGACTTGTACTGAAATGTTTCTGTACTGCAGCTTGCATGTTGAAATGAACCAATGTTCAACTCCCCACTGGATCTTGTTTTATCAGTAATTAGGCATTTTGCAACTCTGGAGCATTTTTGAAATAACCAAAAGCAATGCTAGTTTTTGATTAATCCGTTACGAAGAATGTTGGTCTGTTTCAGTTAAATGTTCTATCTCCTCTTTTAATCTCCATTACAATCAGGGCCTCGGATTCAGCAAATTAATTAGTGAAATTATCAGCTCATTTAAATAGTATTTGGGATTTAAGAAGCTAACAAAATTATTGAATCTTCTTCGCCATACTAAAAGTATAGGAGACTTGATTTACTAAACTAACCAAGAGTGTACGTCAGTTATGTTTCGTAGTGTAGAAAAGTTTAAGATTTACTTTGATGGACAAAATCTTGGAGGCATAATCTCAAAACTGGCAATATCTTGGATGAGCAAAAATTTGTTTGGGTTCAGTATGATATCTCATGCTGTTCACAGATGTTCAGCTACTTCATGACTTGGAAGAAACTCTCCTCAAAGAAATCAGCTTAAAGGAATGTATTATCTATACATTTTTTATTGAAGATGCTAAATGCAATTTCATTGCATTTCCTTGTGAGGGCATCACTTGAAGCAATGCATTTCGGTGATATAGTCTTGTTATTACACCTTCCTCAAGAGGAGATGAATGTCATAAGATGACAGTCTTCTTCTCACAGAGGCACACTACAAGATCTGTTTTCGGTATTAGCACTATTTTTATTTTCTCCAGGTTAAGTGAAATTAGTCTCCTTGTGTAACCAAAGAGGTTGGAAGTCTTCGCTCCTCTGAGGTTTTCTACTATCTTGCTACAAATAACCATTCTATGGCACTATATTACTAATTCATAAATGGGTGCTTTCTCAAGGGCATTAGTGTTACCTAATTAGTGCCAGTAGCTAGATACTAGGGCTGGAGTGAGGTGGGTATAAGACTCAGTTTTAGAGTCTATCATGATTTTCTTTGGTGGTCAATATATAAGAATCAGGGATTGGTATTCGTAGGTGTTAACAATGCTGTCATATATCCTTTAGGTTTTGTTTTTACAATTATTCACTATAGGAAAATGTTATTCTCAAGGTAGTTTTGGTAGTTTTTGACATTTCAGGTAAGTAAATTCTGCAAGTTGGTCACTGACCTCACCTGCTAGTACAGATAAACTGTCAATATTATTGTATGTTTTATCTATTTCACCTACTGTAAAGAAGGCTTCTAAGATTATTCCAAAGGCAATACAAGCTTCATAGTTAAAAGATAACTGTCAGTCATGCACATCATTTGCTTCATCTTTATACAATTCCTCTTTTATTTATGCTAAAAAGTTTAAGCAATATGTAATTCAAAAGTTATTTTCATTGTAACTGCAATGAGGTTATAATGTTTCTAAGTATTAAAATTTACACCAAAAACAAATAAAAAATCTTTTTTTCTAAAAATGCCCAATCAGTGAAAAAAATATTAAAAAAAAACATTTCCTAAGTTCTAAAAATAGACCTGAGTTAGACACCAGGACCTAATTCCAAAAATTCCACGCTACCTGACTCCTTAGGGATAAAAATTAATCAATAGTATTAGACTAAACAAAATTTAACTTCAGCAACAACTCAGAATTCTTGGGAGACATATAAAAGCTATAAAACTACTTCATTCCTGGACAACCTTTTCTGAAGACCTTCATGGGCCTCTCTCTTACAGCAACCAGGACCACACATTTATGGGTGACTACATCATTCCAGTCCTTAAACAGCAAACACAACTTTTGCTACGTCTACAACGAAGCGTATGCCCCTCAGACAACCAGCCACTTCAATTCTGCTTATCTATTTTGAAGACCTTTATTCCTCACTCCAAAATCTACAGGACTACCAACTGCTGGCAGCACGCCAAATGAATGCTCAACCCTTTTATACCTGTTTTCCGTCCTTCTCACTACGACGACCAGCATAAAGGCTAACTCTCAACTCAAGCCTTTATTGAACTTCTAAAATTGAAAACCTTACGGCATCTTCGTTCTTCTCCTTTATTTTCCTTTTAATATAACGAGGAGGTAACATAACCCCCAACCGTTATACTGTGTTCTTGTTATTTTCTGTTAGTCAAAATCCTTTTGTTCATTTCATTCCCAATGCCAAGTTTACTACTGTCCACCTCATACAATCAGCAAGGTCAACATTGTGCAATCCAAAGGGATGAATCATTTACATATAAGCCAGATAACTTTGGTATCAAGTGCTACCATAGTGAGCTGCTTTCTTTCTAGAGGAGCTTGTAGTATTTCTTACATGATACTGTAATCTAAAAGTTTGATGGATGTTCGTAGTTTAGACTTATTTTTATACCAGGTATTTTAGGATGAGTTGTAAGCATGGTGGTCAACGAATGGAATTGTCTTATCAGAATACCAGCGGTGATCAGTACTCAAGGTGAACACAGTAACTGCATTATTATCAGTGCTGTCAAGTTTATCCTTCTAAAAACAGACTATTCCAAAATGGTGATCCCCATTACAAAGAGAGATTCTCAGCTATAATCAGGGGACATCGTAAATAAGCTGGTGCTCTTTCCTTATGGCATGGAAGTGTTTCTCATCTTTTTCTTTTATGCCAGACTACATTTTTTAATGCACTGTTGGTGGGTTTAATTTCTAGCAAGTATGACGTGATATGCTACAGAGAGAGGAAGGGGAGGTCAATTCCCTTACCCTTCTTTATTTCAATCAACAGGCATTAGGACTGACCGTTAAAACGGTAGGGGAAAGAGGGTCAAGCTACCTGCACTCTGTGACCGGTAGTCAGTTGAACGAAGTATAGGTCAATCGAGTGGCGTGACCTGACGGAAGAAAATCAAATGATTGGCTCACAGACTCTTCACGCCAAAATGCCATTACCCGTTAGAGAAATTTGAAGCAGAATTTTTAGTTTGGGACAGAATTCAGCGTTATAAAGACATGCTGAATTCAGCCGACTCCGGGGAAAGTCACCAGTAAAAAGAGTAGAACAGAGTTTTGGACAGAAGTCAGCGAGAACAACACGCTGATCTCCGCTGACACCGGGAAGGTCACTCACCCATAAAAAGGAGAGTAAGACATCTGAACATTGAAAACCCGTCAAAGATAAGTATAACTTGAACCGTTTCCCGTCCACAACATTCCCTTCCGAAATATTGGAAAGTTATATGTATTCAAAAAAGAAAGAGAGAAACTGAAAAGATTCTGTTTCATCAATAGTTAAATTAGTGAATGAACTTTGTTACATGCTTCAGTCCGGCGACTTTGACACTTTTCTCAAGTAAGAGAAAAAGGAAAGAAAGGAAAAAAGAGAAAGAAGAAAAAAGGACTGTTGAGAGACATTTCTGTTTGATGCATTTCTGTTGGCTTAACATTTTGTTATATTGTAAAAAGGAAAGAGAAAGGAAGAAGAACTGTTTCTGAAATCTCATCATTTTTTGTTTGGTCGTCGCCAATTAAAATTTTGTTGTATTTTAAATGCACCCTTGTGTTAAAATCTTTTGATTGTGTTATTTCCTCTATCGATTTGTCTTCTTTTGCACGTATCTGTTTTAGCCTCGTATCGCTTTCATTAATTCTCGCTAAACGTCTTATTGCCTCCTTAAAACATTACAAGAGAATTTTGGAAATTTTGCTATAGTTAATATTTTCGAACCCAGAGGTTCGTTCTTTTGCTATCTGAGGGGTAGGAAGACAAAGGACTAAGTGGTGTATGTGAAAGTGAATTGTCACCCCTTACCAACGTCTAAGATCAGTCTAGCCCCAAATTAACTTCCACATTATTTGCCAGTTTATTATGTGCCCGAAATAGGAATCTTGGCTGGGACTTATTTTACGGAGTGTCAAGAGCCAAACTGCCCTCGACGTTACATGCGCATAAAATGGGCTCTAGCCTTGGGATAATTATTTATGCAACGTCATACAAGTCTTATAAAAGATGCAAAACACTTCTCAGACTCTTTTGCTTTAACAAACAGGAATATTTCTTCAAGTGATATTTCTTGACTTTTACTCAGAGCAGGATTGATCTGTACCTGTGTATCTGCAATGCTTCTGGTCAATACATTATCAATAATGACTTCTGCATTATGTCATCATAAAAATTTGGATTGAAGGTAGGTATTAAAGTTTCGAACTGATTCATCATGGTCTTGAAACATATTGTTAAGTACTACTTTTTTCACCATAAAATTTTCTTCTTGGACTGCCGGCTAGCTCTGATTGTGGGTTATTGAAAATCAAGTCATTAGGGGGGGGGGGAGAAATTCTCTTGTCTTTCTTTTATATGGTAACCAAGAAGAGCCCAGAAAGGGTTAAAGCCCCTTAACTTCTCAAATCATATCTGTTTCAATTGGAACTTTCTAATGAAACAAACAAGAAACATGATTCTGCCTTTGCTCAAGCCTTTCCAGTTACCAATGAAAATACATAGTCATGAATCACTTGTTTCATATTTTGGTTGCCACCACACCTTCACTGTGACCGCACCTGATACAATCACCAAAATATGTCAACCAGTCAAGCAGCTATTGAAATTAGGTCAACTACATTGAATGATCTCACCTCAATTCAAATATTGGGAGTTTAAACGAATGTCATGTCACTCTTTCGCCAAAATGATTAACAATATTCATGGATGGTTGCAGGATGATTGTAGCATCAATGAAAGGTTGAACTTTTATAAACAGAAATACACAGGATAAGTTTTTTGAAAGAGAATGTTTACAATTGTTGAATGTTCATTTCAGCAAGACTAAAGTTTCCTATTTAAAAGTTCAAGGAATGGACTTATTTGTCTGTAGCCCAATGGGGTATAAAAGGTTTAGGTGAGAAGGGAAAGATTATGAAGTTTGTCCCTTATTTTATCTTATTGCCATTCACTTATTATCTTCTTTTGTTGGTTATTCAGGTTGAAAATGAATGAATGACAGAAAAGTGATAGGGATACTTTTGAACTCAACTTTTATTCTCAAGTTTATAACAATTGCGTGGAGGGAAATGTTTTCTCAAACCAGTAAAATAGCTGTCCTTCTGATCAAGGTGTCTATAGGAATCTGAGAAGGAGTTTCTTTTTGGCCCCATGAAGCCGATATTTTCAGACATGCGTAGATTGCCCATCACGTCAGAGGCCTCCTGAGAGATTGTCATTTTTTTGTATTTATTTATTCATCTATTTTTGTTATTGTTGTGACCTTGTAAGGGACCAGAAATAAAGACACACGAGAAGAATTGAGTTAAACAAATATATTAACAAAGAACAGTAATACAATATATACAAATGAGAGGGTTACTACCGAGACTATTCGGTCCAACTGTCAAGGCTGTCTGCTGGAATATTACTTAAGAGCAGTACTTGCTACTATTTATATTTGGGAGAATTCATGCGTGCGTGGGTAAATTACCATAATACCCTCTCCTAAGTATTAAATCCGCAGGAATCTCAATGATTTTTTCTCTTTGGGTTAACGACGATAAAGTCCATCCTTTTCTTTTTCCTCTTTAAACGACGTTGTTCCGGGTTGCTTGCGGTATTGGCAAGTCAAAAGTATCATAAATGACATCCACGACTTCTTTCTCTTCCGAAGGAGCGCCGTCAGCATCGTCCGAGAGGTGTTTTCAAATTTGGTTCAAATGTCTCTTGTGTGTAAACTGGGGACCTCTAATTATGTACATCGTATTTCCTACTTTTTTCTCAATTGTACCCATTTCCCAGAAAAGATTTATTATCACGAAAAATCCTGAAAAAAACTTTCTCTTCGGGTTGGCAGCGTTTTTTGGGTACAATGTTTGTTCGTCCGAATTTTGTTTGTTTGGGGAGTAGCTTGTCGAACACTGACCTGATTTTACGCGCAAACATTACCTCAGCTGGGGATGTTGTTATGTGGTCGTAGGGGGTAATTCTACAGACCTGAAAAAAACTGTTTAGGGCTTTTTCTGTAGGTGTGTCCCTAGCGTTCTTCAAAGTTCTTTTCACCGTATCAACGAAGCGCTCGGCCTGTCTGTTGGATCTTGGGTGATATGGGACGATCGTGATTGATCTGGAAGGTCACACAAAAATAGCCAAAGTCACCGGACGTAAATTGTGTCCTATAGTCGGACACAAGATAATCAACTACCCCAAATCTGGCGAACAGTTCGAGGGAATTGATTGTAACTTTTGTTGTGGGATTTCTACATCTAAGGACTTCGAGCTATTTCGAAAAACTATCTATTACTATAAGATAGTAGAATCCGTCTAGCGAACCTGCAAAATCTATATGTATCAGGGACCATGGTCCGTCCGTTTTAGGCCAAGGACTATATTTGATTGGGGATGCCATAGCTGCCAATGCAGTGTTTACAGGATTTTATGATGTTTTTGACATCTTTATCCATGTTTTGGCCAGTACACATACCTACGCATAAGGCTTTTCATCCTTGTAATCCCTGAGTGGCCAGCATGGAAATGTTTCAGAATTATCCTTTGTAGTGTTGTGAGAATGACGACTCGCTCACTATATAGCAGAACTTCGTCGCATAAGGAGAAAATATCTGAAGTCTGTTGGTCCTTTTCACAAATTTTGGTTTTGATTTGCCTGATAAACTCATCGTTTCTTCTTGTTTGATTTGGTCGAGAGTTACAGGGAGTTCATTTACTGTGTTGCATAATGTGGTTTTAAAGTTTCCTTCTGTTCGAAGAGAAGCAATCACAGTATCTTTAAGAGGTTCCCTGTGTTTCGGAATTAATCTGGTCAGTCCGTCGGCATGACAGATTTTTTAGAAGGTAGGAACTCCATTTTAAAGTTGTAATTTAAGAGGATTGTTCCCTGTGGTACGATATTGAGCATTAATGTGTGAGTATATATATATATATATATATGGATGTATGTATATATGGATGTGTGTGTGGGTCTGTGTATTGTGGGTGGTCGGTAGAATCATCTTCAACATCTTTGAAGTGGCGTCAGAGTGTTCAGATATTTCTGCGAGACCGGAAGAGAAGGACGAAGGATGTTAGTCAGTCAGGTGTGAGACTCCGAAGCAGTCAGTCAGAAAGTCAAGCACAGGACACGGAGCAGTGAAGACGATGACCAGATGACTCAGCATTTTTGGTTGTATTTTAGGAATTTTGCAGAGTTCTCGCGATAACTATGAACATATATAGAATGATAAAAACCGCTAACTTCACCTTCCTGCGTTTACAATTCTAAATCCGTGTCTGTCTGTTCTTCCTTCCACGCTCTGTTGTTTGTTATTTCTTAAAGATGTTTGTACAACCTTTGAAATTGCCACACGGCCAGGTGTGAGAATTACCCACGGGGTCCACACCACTAGACGAACGGCAAAACCAACAAAACCCCGGCGTTTGAGAGTAACGTTTCACACCTCATCTCGGCAGTCTGTTTGCTGTATGCACAGACAGAACTTTTTTAGAACCGAAGATGGTAAGTAATTCTTTATGGTCCGTCTGTAATGTAAAGTGTTTACCGTGAATGTACCGATGAAACTTGGTTACTGCGAAAATAATCTCTAACAGCTCCTTCTCAATTTCTTTGATTTTGACGAATGATTCCTGACATTCAGGTGTCCACTCCTTGTTTTTTTTAGAAGATCGTTTAAAGGAACACGTAAGTTGTGCATATTAGATGTAAACACTTGGTAGTAGTTTGCTAAGTCAAGGTCGCCCAGCATAGGGTCCTTTACTTGTTGGAATACTGCCAGTGCAACATTGACCTCGAACGGAAGACGGCTGAACTTGTACGGCCCGTGATGAGTGTTGATACAGAGCAACTTAGAACATTCTTCCTCCACCGGTATTTGAAGATACGTGTCACTGAGGTCGATTTTTTCCTCCATTTAGTTTTGCAAAAATTTTCTTCTGGAATTGGTTAAGGATGGTGATAGTCTTTGAGTGCAGCATTAAGCTCCGTCGAGAAGTCGGCGCAGACCCGGATCTCCTTTGATTTCTTTTTCACATAGACGGTCGGTGAAGACCATTGATTGTACTAAATTTTCGACAAGACACTGGTTCTTTCTAGTCTGTCGAATTCTTCATTTATTTGTGGTAAAGAGGTGAAGGGCACATTTCTTTTTTTTCTTAAACACTGACTGAATGTTATCTTTTAATTCGAATTTTGCCGTCATCTTATTACACCGACCAAGGCCTTTAGAAAAAAAAGCTTTCTGCTACGTTTCTTTTAAATCTTTTATTAAGTTTTTTTTGCCTCGGTGGTCAGTTTTTCGAGTTTGAGACAAAATGAATTAATTGGCATATCCCACAACTTAAAATTTCTCCATCCAGTCGGTGCCGAATAAATTTTCTGTATTCTTTATACGCAGCTATTACCCTTTTTTCTCGCTCAGCAATATGAGCTCTTGTGCCCGACACGGCTTCAAGTTAGTCACTTCTTATTCCAGTAAGAGCAATCATTATACCAATGTAGTGACCCACAACCGGAACACGGATTAGGGGGCAAGTTATCTTGTTTCTTTTTGTATTGGTTTGATTTAGAGGGAGAATTAAATTGGGGTTATTTTTTTTGTCTTTTGGCGTACCTTTCTTATGTGAGCTATTCCAGATTTCTCGATGTTTTTCGAATCTTGGAGTACGCTTACGAATCTTTGACCTATCTCTTCCGCTATTTGTTGGGGAGTAAGGTTGGGCTTGTTTTCCAATTTATTCAGAACTCTACATCTCATTTCAACGTTTTTAGCTGAAACGAGTCCCTGAACAAATATCAGAAACTTGAAATTATTCACACTCAATTCTGCTAGTTTAAAATTGTCGCAATGCTTGTTCACGACCGACGCGAATATAGTGTAATCTTCACAACCGTTTCCGGTTAAATTCATACACTTCCATCTCTTATAAAAGAATGAAGATTTAAGACTAAAACGTTCTGTAAGAAGTTTAACGGCTTCGATAAATGTCAGTTCGCTTGTTTTACGAGATAAGATGTAGTTCACAAATTTGATGTGCTCTGTAGTGCTTAGTTTTCGAAGTAGTAGGCAAACTTTCTTAGAGTTTGCCCAATTCGCGCAATCTGTGGCGTATAAATCCTCAAATCTTCTAAAATAGGAGGCGAAGGTTGTATTCTCGTCTGGAGAATATGTAAAATTGTCTATTGCGCCCCAGATCGTGTTTTATGAGAACGCATTTTCGTTTTCATTAATTTGACCCCTGTTTTTCAGTTCAAGCAAGCTTCTTTACTCTTGTTGAGTTTGAAGTAGAATTTCTTCGAGTTTTTGTTGTCTGATTTCCGTTTGTTTTTGTAATGCGAGATTTTCTTCTTCAACTCGTTTTTGAAATTCAAGCCGTTCTTTTTGCATATCCAGCAGGAGTTGATCCATTCTTTTTTTGCTGCTCAAGTTGTTTCTCGTCTATTCTTTTTGGCTGTTCAAGTTGGAATTTTAAAAAATCGAGCATGGCGGATTTAAACTCGTCCATGTTTGTGTCTTTTTAGGATTAAACCGAAATAGAATTTAATTGAGGTGAAAAACTTTTCTTTTTTTAATCCAAAAAACTTTTAATTTCTTACTCACTCATGGAATCACGAGTGCTGTTTTTTAACGTGAATTCTCGTAGTTTAGCGGTTCGCGTTCAAGTTTAATGTAAGTTAGTTACACTTTTTTTTTTCGTTCGGTTTCCTTTTCTGGATTGCCAAGTACAATTGAGTTGAACAAAGTGTGACGAAAATAGAATTTCGTGCATCCAATGTTGAACCAATATTGACAATTCCCATTAAGTTCTTTTGGGGTCCTCAAGGGTTCTAAAAGGTCCTCGTCGCTAAGTTGTTGAGGCCTTGTTAGGCGCCAGAAATAAAGACACAAGAGAGGAATTGAGTTAAACAAATATATTAACAAAGAACAGTAATACAACATATACAAATGAGAGGATTACCTGCAAAACTATTCGGTCCGACTGTCAAAGCTGTGTGTATAAGAAAATTGAGTTATCCTCAAGACGGCTGTGTACCCGGATGTAGAGAGGCTGAGGCTCGTTGGAGAAAGTAGGACGGAAGGGACTTGAGCACGTGATTGGGCACAGAGAGAGAGGTAGAAGCGACAAGGGTCTCCACGAGGTGAGACATGGCTAAAGAGAGCCTGGTAACTGAGGGTGTTAGCAGACCACCCAATTCTACAAACAGAACCCAGAAAACAATTTTGAGCCCTTCGAAACCAAACGTCAACAGCCCTCTTAAAACATTCTTAAACACAACCAGAAAATATACAGAAAGTCAACAGGACATTCACCAACCACAGATAAGTGGATTATTATCTTAAATTTGTTCTTTTAAAGATTATTGACCGCTGAAGGAATTTGCTTTAGCAACTCTTTCGCACTTCTTAAATAAACGTGTTTAAACGTCTTACTGCCTTATTCTTTCTTACGATCCATATGTGGGTGTCTTTAAATTTCCCAAATCAGCTGGAATATTGCTTTTTACCTGAGAGCAAAAACTGCTGCTATTTATATCTTGGAGAGTTCATGCGTGCGTGGGTAAATTTCCTTAACATGTATTGTTTTTTCTTTTAATTTATCATTTAATTACCATAATCCATAGGTTGGGTTTGTGTTTGAATAATGACATCTTTTTCATAATTAAAAAACACAGTTCGTGTTTTATTTCTTTAGGAATTCTTCTCCGGTTCTATTTTCAGTCATGACGCTAATGTTTTGCTTTGAATAATTTTAATCAAACTACAGTGTCTCATAGTGAATAGAAGCAGACTATATTTTAAATGGACGTTATGCCACTTGTTCCCGAAACAAAGATGGCGGACGCACGTAAACAATCAGTCTCGGGAAATCATTGGCCAGGAGAACCACGTGGTCAGTGCCTAAAACTACGTCCGCTGTTTCACTTTCGTCCCGCGTTTTTGGAGCCAACTCCAGGACAAGAATTTTCTATAAATACGCTCATCTTCCAACACTCTCTCTCTCTCTCTCTCTCTCTCTCTTTTCACATTTTCACTTACAGGGCCAACAGACTCTCTCCAGTGTGACTTCCAGAGAGAACACTATCACTCTCTCATTTCAACAGCAGTCAACCGCCACAAAAATGTATATGCGACTCAACCATTCTCTTACTTGTTACACCTTTTCGGTGAGATTTTTTTCAGCTTCAAAAACAACAGAAATTTCGTCAAACCCCCGAAAGAAACAAACAAACAACATGGGAGAAGACATGTTCCTCCTAATATACACTATTAAGATTCTATAGAAAATACTTAGTCAATACGCATAGGGCACTTTTGTTATTTAGTTCCTTTTTTGTAGTATTAGTGTTAGTTACACTCACACACACACACACATATATACAACACACACTCAGGAATACTTAACAAATAGTATTAGAATACTAATGTTTTTAAATGTTTTACTGCATGTATCGTTGAAATATAAATTTGAATTTCTTTGTACCGCTTTGTCTCGAATGTTCTTTTTGTCTGCGCCGTTTCACATCTTTCATGTGGTAACACATCATCTGCCTCCTTTGCCTCTTGCCAAACATAAACAACAAACCACTACAAAATTGGACCATTCCATATCAACCAAAATAACATACAACTACAAATTGAAGGACCAAAAATATCCACTAACCAAACAACATGTCCCCCTACGCTTTAAACCCAATCCTTATATAAATTTTTTTAAATTCTAAAAGTTCTAAAAGACATGTGTCCGTCTTTTACTGTTCTGAAAAAGAGAAACCATAGTTATTTATCGTTTAAAAGAAAGCTAATGAGAAAATTTCGAAAAAATGCCGGAAACAAATACAGCTTTAAAAAATTATTTACAGCAAACAAAAATAAAAGATAGCTAGATGCATATAAGTCCATTCGCCAGATTGTAACAACGAGCAAAAGGGCGAAAGAAAAAACATTTACTTACAAATTGAACCCTCTTTTTTCAAACATAAACCGATACAGTAAAAAAGGGCTGCTTCACCTCTCCCTCTTTTTCTTGGCCTGGCAAACGGCTAGGAATGCTATCGTTTACTTCTTCTTAGGACAGTGGGCAGGTGGTTCTCACGTTTGACCTTTTCGTCGACAATGCTGGCTGGCTCCACAGTTGCATATAGACAACTCACAGAACAATTGCTTAAATATTTCCCTGGGTTTTCTTTGGAAATAAAGTCGACTACAGGTACCAAATTAAAATAAATATATGTTATTCTAAACATATCGTAAACCCACAAATTTTCTTTTTTGTAGTTCTTTTCAATATCAAACTGGTAATTCCTTTTTTTTTTTACTTCATATAACTCCTCCGGAGAAAGTGACCACGCGCACATGGTGAAAATATTTGGTTCTAAATATGCAAGAATTTAGAACTCTTCAAAATTCTTCTCATGATAATAAAAGGGAAAAAATAAGGGAATGATGTTACTTGCAAACTTCTCTTGTCCCATGTTGTACAAAACCAGCCCAATCCTCTTAGCACAACCCCCTTTGCATAAGTTTTAACATTCAGCAGAGAGAGAAAATTTCCAGAACTGTTTCAAACAAAATCCTTTTCTTTTCTCACTGAAACCCACTCAACCTTCAAAAATCACAAAACTGTCTCGTTTTCAAAAAATGGTTGGGAACTCAAATTTCAGCCAATGCCGGTTTGTCACAAGAAAATTCAAAAAGACAGAGGCTACCAGAAAAAATTGAATTTTTACAGAAACAATTCGTATTTTCCTCATGAAGGCAATGCTATTTATAAAACATAAAAATAAATTATCGATCAACCTTCAACACATTTCATGTAATAATTTTTTTAAAGAACAAAAGGTTCAATATTTGTCTGAATAAAATTACAAGAAGACATTTGTAATTCCAATGACCATCAGACAGTTTTACTGATTTTTATCACTTAGAATATTCGGACTATTGTTTCCATTTACATTGTTACACTCAGCAGGACAGATGGCACAGTGGATAAGGAATTTGATTGAAAAGTGTTTCCGAGTGAAATCTTTAGAGGGTTGCCGGTTCAATTCCCAACAACAGTTAAGAATAACAAGAAATACTTACTATAGCTTAACACTTGTACCTAATCATGGTAAACAATTTACCCACAGTGGATTAGATAAAGGGTACAGTTCGAGGTTCTGTGTAGCCTCCCAAGTTCAACATGAAACATCTGAAGAAGGCTGAAAAATATATCGGCTGAAACGTTGTCAGCTTGAAAATGAAGACAATAGTCTGAATATTCTAAGTAATAAAAAAATATCAGACTTCATCTAAGAAATTTAGATAATTGTACTGATGTTACTCATGATTCTTATTTTTTGAAATTTTTTTTGCTTATTTTGTTTAAATTTGACCTTTGCATCTACAAAAGCTGGTGTGATGCTAATATCAATTTAATAAAAGTTAGAGTTATTGAATAATAGAAACATGGTGTTTTCAGGCATAAGTAAAGTTGGCGATCATAGTCGAGGGTGGCCCAAAAGCTCCCTTTTCAATAGTCACTACACCGATGTGTAGGTAAGAGCGCGACTCTTTTCCCTGGATTGCTCCACTTTAGCCTTGATCCATACCTTATAATGCTAAGTGTTAAGCAAGGAGGTATCAAGTACAATTTTTTAAGTATTTGGTATGACTCAATTGCTGGAAAGAAATGAGCCTTTGAAGATCTATAAAAAAAATAGAATATTCAATCAGATACATGTTATTGAATTAGAATTAACTTACTTCATAATCAAAGCAAAATCTTCAATCTGTTAAAGTGTAGAACTATATGCTAGAAAATGACTGTTTCACATACATCTACTTTTGATGTTTGATACGTTCTGTGTGCGTGTTTGTGTGTGTGTGTGTGTGTGTGTGTTGGAGTGGTTTCGGATTTCACTTATAGTTATTCTTTCTCTGTGTGTGTGCGAATGTGTGTCTTGAGATTTGTTTTGTATATATATATATATATATATATATATGTTTGTTTCCATTTGTGTGTGTGTGTACGATTCATGCTTTATTCAACTTTGGATTAAATTTGAAGGGAAAAGTATGCCAAGAGAAACATACTATAAGAAAAAGGAAAAATCAGCTTTCATAAAAAACATAAATAAAAACCATTCAAATTACAAACACAAGTGAGTTCAAGTCTCATTGAATAACCCATTAAATTGGCCTTGTGCCATACATGTTCTCTGACGAAAGCATCAAGATGGAAACATACACATATATATATACACACAAAGGGACACAAACATATATATATATATATATATATATAAACAAAAATTATTAATAAAAAATAGTTACCAGTAAATTTCAAACCACACTACCACACATACACACACAAAAAATCTCCAAGAAACACACTCACTCACATATATTAAGGAAAATAACTGTTAATGAAATCCAAAACCACTCCAACACACACACAACGAGAAAAACATATTAAATATCAATAAAGGGTAAAGCAGACTAATGTAAACACACTCTAAGAAAAGAGTATGACCTCTATATAAACCTATAACTAACTGAAAACCATTCAAACTGCAAACACGAGTAAGTTCAAGTCTCATTGAGTACCCCATTAACAAGGCCTTGTGCCATATATGTTCTCTGACGAAAGCAATAACCTGGAAACATACACGTATGTAAGAACAAAATAAATAAATACATTCTAAAAAATACAAACCTCTTCGTAGACCTACTTATTTTAATATAGATGTATATATATATATGTTTGTTTATTTTACATTTTTATATAGAGGTGTTTGTGGTGTAATGGTTATCATCATAGGAAATAGACATAGCGACCCGAGTTCAAATCCTGGATGAGGCTGATTATATATTACATAGTGCTAAAACCCTTGGGAAAAAAAAGAGGGATCCGCTCCGATTGGTGTCTGCAACCAAAAAATTGTAGAATTCGCTTCTCGAAATGTCACATGACCAACGGTCACGTGATTATCGGAACTCTGGCCATAATTCCCCAAAAGGAGAACACTATGTTTAATTTTCCCAAACTGTTAAACTCTCCTTAATATATAGGTGTGTTGCATTCCACTTATGTGAAGGGGTTGGTACATATATATATATAGAGAGAGAGATAGATAGAGAGAGAGAGAATGAGATAAGAAGAGAGAGAGAGAGAGAGAGAAAGTGGGTGAGATGGATAGAAGGCAGCCCAAAAGTTACTTTACAGCAATATTATTCTATAAACAATTTCAATTAAAACAGTTATTCGCGGGTCATTCAATAAATAAGGTAAAATTTTGTCTAAGAAGTTACATCTTTTTTAAGGAAATCAATAGTGTTGGGTTCCTTCATGTCCCAGAAGACTGTCAGCACGACCTTCTTTATTGACTGCTGCACCCGGAACTTTTTTACTTGAGAGTCAGTGTATTTCCATTCTATGAACGGTCTTTTCAACTCAGGCTTGTTGTGGCAAACCCATATTTAGCTTATTTGTTGGAATTTTTTGACAAAAATGTGTTTCTCCGAACACATGACACATTCTATTTGATTTGCCACTCTTTGAAAATCCTTAAAAGAAATATTTTTGCGTGATTAAAATAATTTTTGCAATAAGTCAATCCCAAACTTGGCAGATTTTACATTTATGGAAAAAATGCTGAAAAAATTTTTTTCAAGTTTCTCTCTTTTATTAAATGACCCTCATACTTTAACAAACATATGCATTTAAGCTTTAAGTTTTTTGGGGGGCGGGGGTTGGGGGGGGTTCTATTTTTGTTTTTATTTTCCAGATTGAAAAAATTATGTTGCTGCACATTAACTAACTTTAGAATAAAAACTTTTGTCGTCAAAAACTGGTTATCATCAGGAAATTAAAATATTTACCGGAGACAGAGAGAATGGGAAAATAAAACTGAAAATGTAAGCGGAAAATTTATTAAGATATCCGTGTGAAAAATGTTGAGTGTAGGAAAATAAATGGGGAAATTATGATATGTGTGGAAATATGACTAATGCGTCATTCATTTAAATTTTTTACATTTTAAATTCAATATAAAATTCAAAATTTCAATTCAAATTTAATTTTTTTAAATTTAAATCCTAATGCGGAACTTCAAATGTAAATTTGAATTTTAAGAAAATTTTTTTATTTCTACATGTGTGAAATTATGATATGTATGGAAAATGTTAACTAAAGATGGAATATATTGTATCTATTGAAAATACATTTGCTCAAGTACAGAGAAATACTATAAAAACCCGAACGATTTTTAAGAAATTACAAAATGAAATAGCACCGGCCTCAAAAATTCGTCTAAGTCTTTTTTGTGAATGTAAACAAGCATCTTTACAGAATTGAAATCGAAGTTATGATCTGATTGAGAGATGTGTTAAAGAAGTGCATTATTAAGATTACCAACTCTAATGTCTTTTTTTTGGGGGGGGGGTTCTTTCAAGCGAACTTGAAGGTTCCTAAACGTTTCAACAATATATTTTAATTTACAATTTCTAGAAGGAATGCAATAAACACTGGTGTCTGAAACTATGCTGCGTTGAGGACAAGAATGTAATAAATAGCAGGCTGTTTTACTGTGTAAAGAGACAATTTTAATATCAAGTTTATTTAAGTTGTTTATTATGATGTTATTGGAAGAATTGTTAGGCAAAGTAATGAATGTACGAGAGTGAGACTAATCTTATAAGAAGGTGAGTTGGCATTAATTCGAGGTTATCTCTTATTGCGAATTTCAAGGACTTTAGATTTAACAACGTGCATAAAAGATTTGAGGTATATAAGTTTAAGAAAAGAGTTTTCTACGTGGTTAAATTCATCATTTAGATATTTCGGGGAACAAATATGTACAGCTCTGTTGTGATCTCATCAATAAAGCTGACACATTTCCGGTCATCAGCACACAAATACTAGACATGCGCGCGCGTGCACACACACACGAGCATATGCACCGACAGGCGCCAATCTTTTTTTACATAAAATTCAGTTGTTATTCTGTTATCATAGAGAGTTGACATGCTTTATTCTCGCTTGACCAACTCACAGTTACCCCCCTTTATATAGCTGGTTTATAAAGGTATTGTTGCGGAGCCGATAAGCACGTCGACCCCGCAAATGTTTTAAGTTTAAGCGTGCGAGTAATGACAGCCAAAGACAATGAAGGAAACAAAAGGCGATGTGACAAATATAACAAAGATGACAATTTATTGTCGTGTTTACAAACGTGTGTGTAAAGTCCGTGGCGGTTGTATTTGGGTCTTCAGCTAGATGGGTGATGTAGATAGCTGGTATGGTCGATGAGGGTAGCTGGCGTAGGTCGAGTCGTGGAGATACAGTTAGATGTTTGATGCGGGGAACTGGTGTCGGTTGAGTCGTAGAATGTAGCTGGACGATCATAGCGGGAATCTGAGGTCGGTCGAGTCGTTGAATGCAGCTGGACGATCGTTGCGGGAAGCTGGGGTCGGTTGTGGTTGGTGAATCGATGTCCCGGTTTTGACAGTACATTGGGTTAACGGGGGGAGTCGATCTGGTTGCTAGTCCGTACAGCGAGTCGTACATAGGCTAGTTATTGCAATGCTAGGGCAGTCCGTAACAGCGAGTCGTACGTGGACTGGATGCTGCATTGCTGGAGCGTTGTGGTCGAAGTCGGTGTTGGCAGCTTGGTCGTGTAGAGTCGAGCGAGTTGGTGACTAAGACTGAGCCGTGTCTTAGTACTACCAAGTGAACGGACGGTGAAACCGTGACTAAGGTTTGCCAGGCCTTAGCACATACGAGGTCGAGCGAACGAGTCGGTGAGGCTAGGGCTTCGTCGTGCCCCTAGCAGAACTGACGTATAGAGACGATGGCTGAGGCTTTGCCGTATCAAAGCCGTGCGGACGTATCAGGACGGTAGCTAAGGCTTTGCCGTGCCAAAGCTGTGCGGACGTATCGGACGAGCAGACAGGCCAGGAGATCGTGGTTAAAATTGGCGTTATAAAAGCGCTGCGCAGATAGTGAAGCGGTAGCTAAAGGCTAACCCGTGCCTTTAGCGCTGCGTAGTCAAACGAACGAGCGGAACTGATCGAATGGTTAATACCAGATGGTCTTAGAGTCCTCTTCGTGTTTGCCCCCGGGCCGTCTACTTCGACTGGTCGGTAATGGCCGTCAGAGATGCTCCAACCCGCAGAAGGGGACCTCTAAGGTCCTTAAAAGGACCTTTTGTGCATATCGATGTGATAGGAAGGCGAATGCAACCACATAGATGTAGGATTCAACCTTACGGAGCCTGCTGAGAGCGGTTCCTGAGAGCGTCCGTGGACCTCCGAATTTTTCGCCGCCGAAGTCTTGTTTATGTGAAGAGAACGCAACACCACTTCTGCCAGGCTCGTAAATAGAAAGTTCTTCTATAAAAAATGGGTGTAAAAATAAAGTACTTCTTTAGCCTGATATAGGCTAGCGAAGATAATTCCATTTTTATAGAGTTATTTCTGACAGAAGTGTTCTGTAATTGTTGTTAATTTTAATTAATCACTTTTTTAGCTGTAACGACAGGTCAAGGTCGTAAAAAGGGCCTAGTAATTTCCGGCCGAACCCGGATGTAATTTTTCTAGGGCGAACGAGTAATCCTATCTGTTTATGTTTGTGAGCAGGTTGCGGCAAGGCACTCCCCCTAGATAATTGGTCGTCCATCAATTAGATGTAGTAATCAGTCCGTAGATTACTAGGGAAAGTGACCTGTTCGATCAGATCGGGTTTACAGGTGTGATGGCGTTCAAGTGAGTTTGTAAGGAGGTGTAGTGTGTTGTCGGTCCCCCAAAGATGCCGGTTTAATAGGGTCGGTATAAATTGTGACTCTGATATATCTGCATCACTATGCTCCACCATCGCCCAGGCTGTACTCACGTAAGGGTCACCTCTAGGATTCGACCTTCGCATAGAACGTGCCGATATTTGCCTGTGCCTCCCACCAGACAAGGCTTGACACAAGGTCAAAAGCCCGAAGGCCGATTAACGTGGGGATAAAGGAGAGAGGGAGGTCGAGAACGAGCCGAGGCTCGAACCCTGCTGATTTGTGTTGCTCATCGATTCACTTATTGCAATGTGAGCCTGATGAGTCGGCTGGTTTCACGAACCCAAGGATGGACCCGGGCATGTATGCCAGTTCACGGCTTAAACTAGACGCGAGGTCTAGTGCCATACAAGGTGTTCCAAAGGAGACCAAAATGCAGCTCGCCCACCCGGAGGTAGCCTAGTCGAAAATAGGAGCCTTAAAATCCTCAAGTCTGCCATTGTTCCTTTTGCGGAGCCACGCTCTGGACCGAATCCAGAACAGGCTCCCGGGTGTTCTTCGCAGAGAACGCACCGCCGAAAGTGGAAAAAGGCTTGTTGACATTAAGGGAATGTTATGCCACTCCGCCGAGCCGCGTAAATAGAAAGTTTTTCTATAAAAAATGGATGTAGAAATAAAGTACTTCTTTAGCCTGATATAGGCTAGCGAAGATAATTAATTCCATTTTTATTGAGTTATTTCTGGCAGAAGTGTTTTGTAAATATCATTAATTTTAATTAATCTCTTTTTTAGCTGTAACGGCAGGTCAAGGTCGTAAAAAGGGCTTAGTCATTTCCGGCCGTACCCAGATGTAATTTTTTTAGGGCGAACGAGTAATCCGATCTGTTTATGTTTGTGAGCAGGTCGCGGCAGTATAAGCATAAAATTGGCAACGAAAATCAGATAAAGTTAACACAGAAGAAAAGAAAATGGCTTAGTCGAATATTATCTTGCATTTCCAACCGTTCAGCTGAGACCAACGTTGGTCAAAAATGGCAAACCTGGCTCCAAGAATTTGAAAAAGAACTTCATTTACAAAGAATCACAGACGATAACGATAAAAAAATGTTTAAAACGATTCGGTGGTGGAAGAGAAATAAGGTTGATAGTCAAATAGTTACCGTGCACGGAACAAAATAGAAATGAGACTTATGAAGAAGTGAAAAGAAAATTAAATCACCACTTCATACCAAAACATGTTAGTTATTTGTTCAATAGAATAAGACAGGAAAATAAGGAAACATAAATGCGCTTTGAGACTCAAGGAACAGGCTGAATCCTGCCAATTCGGAGATAACAGAGAAGATAGAATTCTGGAACAAATCATTCAAACAATTCAAGAAGACGGCAAAAGGATAACAAAAACAATAAAAAAAAACCAATGGAATTTGAATAAATTCTTACAAGAAGCAAGTCAACGACACAACCTCAAGCGAGAAGTAAAAGAAATTGCGAAGACTTATACGAACACAATAAACGGCAAGAGCCAAACTGATGAAGTAAATGGCATAAGAAGAAAGCGAATGATGGATTGGACAGAGCCGACGGAACAGAGAACATGTCGATATTGTGGTAGAAAACACAAATTTAATAAGAAAGAAAATTGCCCAGCGTACAGGAAAGCATGTAATAACTGCGAGAAGAGATAGTACTTAGCCGACTGCTGTAATTACTAGCGACGCGTGGCTGACCCATTAGACAATATATCGAGATACCCCATATCAGAGAGCCATCAAAACAACACAAGTGATAAACCATATTTCACACAAAGAAAACGCTGAAACTCTAGAAAGACAAAGAAAGATCACATACTAAGAAAATTGAAATCACACGTTATCAACAATGACTGGATCAAAGCTGAATAGGACCTTGAGGTATTACCATACAAACATATAAAAGAAGAAATCAGCATAATCGAAGGAATAGTATACAGAGGTGATAAGATAATTATTCCAAATTCGCTGAAAAAGAAGATAGTAAAAATAGGACACTACCTAGGACACCTGGGAAGAGAAAAAACCAAACAGCTACTATTGGTTCGCTAAAAAGAACAATATAATTGATAGAGTGTTATGGGACCGTTACCTACCCATTCATGGATTCTTCCAAATTCTATATTAATCGAGAGCCAAGTAATCACGAGGATATTGGATACTCTACCGATATTCGACTGACAAGTAAGCCTAGCTTACGCCACCACTTTTCTCTGTATCTTGTTACTTCAATATATCTTTAAACTTATACCGTGTTCCGAGTTGTCTTTTCGTGGTCCCAACATGGGTCCACATCAAAGAGTCATAGACCAATGTTACGAATTTGTATCAAACTATCTACGACCAGAACCAAAAAAATCCACTGTTATACCCAAGAGAAGCTGGGAGTCAGTTAACTTGGACTTCAGATGACCATACCCAGACGGACATTACAACCTAGTTATGGTAGACCAGAGGACAAGATACCCAGTAGTGGAAGAGGTACACAGCGCTTCTTTCAAAAAGACAAGAATTAAACTGAAAGAAATATTCGCAACCTGGGAGACTCCAAGGAAAATACTTACAGACATTCCAATCAAAAGAATTTGCAGAATTCGTAGAAGGATTCCAGCATCGCAGAATAACTCTATAACACCCACAAACAAATGGAGAAGTAGAATCTTTTATGAGACTGCGAAATAAAGTAGAGCAAATTGCTAACCTTCAAAATAAAGACAAGATAGAAAGACGAATCAACAAAATAAAAATGTTAACGGCATACAGAGCCACACCGCATCCAGCGACAGGCATAGAAATTTATACTGACATGGAAGGTAGAGAAATTCGGATAAAACTAGATTATAAGAAACCGAATAGAACTGAAATAAAAAAGAAATCAAAAATACAAAAATAAATTCAATGCAAACAGAGGGACTAAAGAAAGACAATGTATTCGTAAAGCAACTAAAGAGAAACAAATGTTCTACACAGTATCAACCAACATTTTATGTTGTAACTGAAGTGAAAGGCTCATAGACTAGAACTATGCGAATATCTGATGAAAGGGAGATAATCAGGGATATTATTCAGTTCAAACTCGCAAACTGATTAGTGAACGAAAGACTAGGAACTGACATAGATGACAGCAATATGATGATTCTGCATTATTTAGTCTATCAGTGATGCTTTGTAAATCAAGATCTTGTGGATAAATAAGTAAGATGTCATCTATGTATCTGAAGTAATAGGCAGTATCGGGGTTAATATATTTAAAAGGACCAGATTCTAGGAATTCAAGATAGATACATGCAAGAACTCCTCTAAGCGGAGATCTCATAGTGCTGTTATATTGGAAGTAACAACGTAAAGTGCATAAAGTACTTCAATAATTCTTAGTGATTCCGAGGTCACCTTTCTTGGGGAAGTGGGGAGTATGCAGCCTTTTTTTCCATTTCTCTGTTGCATTTCGTTTATAGACCACATTGCATAATCAGAGAAGCATGACATCAAATTTTCTTGTTTTCCAAACTTTAGGGGGTATTTCGTCGAAACTTGCAGTTTTTTCTGTTTTTAATTTTTTCAATACTGCGTCAAGTTCTTCCACTGTAAACTGTCCTAGTTTGATGTCTCGTTAGCCATTTATAATTATTGACAATGATTCCAGGAGAGTTTCTGACCAGATTCTTGAAATGTTTTTTCCACTTCAAAAATCTTTCTTCTTATCTGGCAGCTTATAATCTTGCTCTCGGAGTGCTCTTCCTTCCGCCTCACTTCCTTTACCGTCTGGCATACTAACCGTGGTTATCTATCTTCTTATTTTACTGATTTGGCTTTGAACGTATTCTAGTTGTCCTTTTTGGTATGTGTTAGTTCTCCCTGTACTTTTTAAAGTTTCTCTACATTGGCATATGTTGGGTTTCTTTTATTAAGTAAGGATGCTTTTTTCATGTTATCTCGTTTTTTTCTAACTACTAGTGACTCTCGTGGATCTTTACATTTAACTCTTGGTTTGGTTGGTATGCGCTCCGCTGCTGCTGTTTCTATTTATGCAGCAACGAAATTTTCATATTTTGTCATTTGGCGTATGTGTTGTAGATATCTCCTGAAGAGTATCAAATTTGTTTCTTGCAGTTACTGTATATTTATCGCTTATATTGCTATTGCTGTGAGGACCAATCTTAATGTTTGGTTTTAACAGACTGTTGAGAGACTCAATACTTGAGCATCCTTTCCTTGTAAGGATTTCTGTGCCAGGTGTTTTTGGTATTCCAGTTGATGTTTAGAATGCGTCTCTAATTTTTCTCATGAAAGTGCTCATCTATTTTCAGATGCCTACTAAGCAAGTCCATGTTTCAAATAAGTATAAAAGAATCCTCAACACGCAAGACGGTAAATATTCATCTTAATCTCATGGGTAATGTTGCTATTAGTTCATATCTGCTTTTCAAGTATCCCAGCGTCCAACAACGATCAACGCCGCTGATACTACACGGACGTTATGCACCAACACTTCAGTCCATGAGCGACGACTCTGTTCGGACTACCATCACCACTCCAAGGCAACGTCGACATACCCCCGGTTAACCAAGGACTAAATAAACCAGGACATCGATCATCCAGCCTTTGCAACTGATGCGTCCACTTATTCAATCGTCTCCAGCTACATCTATGACCTGCTGACCGATGACGCCGACGCGATCACTTGCACTTCAGTCCACCAGCGACGACTTTGCTCGGACTACCTTCAGCATTTCAAAGCAATATCAACATACCCCCGGTTAACCAAGGACTAAATAAACTGGGATATCGATCAATCCAGCCTATCCGACGTTCATCTTCGACCGTCTCCAGCTACACCTATGACCTACATCAAGACTACCCTGATTTTTTAGATTCGTTGTCGCTAAGAACCTTTAGCGAACCAAACCGACGTTTAACACCGCTGAGATGCTAAAACCGCAATCCTACACCATATGAACCTTTCGTGTACGATTCGCTTAATAAAGGCCTTATAACAGGAAGGCAAGATGAAGTTACCATTTTTGAGACGAAGATAAAGGTGTAGGTGTGTTCAAAGGTGATTGCAAAGGATTAGAATTGGGTGTGTCAACCACATCCAAATCAGTGATGTCACACTCAAAATGAGCCTTCTTAAGGTGATCGACTGATACAATTTCAGTGCGACCGTTCATGTCCAGCTTAAAATGTCTCTTAGCCCGTGATAAAATTCTGAATGGTCCTAAGTATGGGGAGTTGAGAGGACCACGGACTGTATCATTCCGTACAAACACACGTGTTCATATCTCTATGTCTCAAGAGACATGAGTAGAGGTAGTCTGAGGACGAGTAGCCATGTGAGGTAACTTCGTAAAATATGAATGAAGTCGAGATATATATGAAGAAAGATCTGTACTAGAATTATTTACCGGAGTAAACATAGGCCCCGGTAAAGCAAGATTAGTACGATAGAGAAGTTCGGACGCTGAGTACCCTAAATCTGATTTTATCGCAGAACGACAACCGAGAAGAACAATGGGTAGAGTTTCAGTCCAACGCTCTGGGCTATTAGAGGCACACAGTGCAGCTTTTAAATGTCAATGAAAACGTTCAACCATCCCATTGGAAGCTGGATAACTGGTTGTAAGAATATGTTGGATACCCAATATTCGCGATAACTCACGAAAAAGAGAAGCTTCAAGTTGCCTCCCGCGGCCTGTAGTTATTCACTCTGGACATCCAAAGCGGGAGACCCAAATGGAAACGAAAGTTTTTGCAAGTTTCAGCAGTGATGTCAGTAATGGGTGTGGCTTCAGGCCAACGTGAGAAACGATCGATACAGGTTAAAACATATGAACAACCAGAACTAACATGCCACGGTCGCACAATATCTATGTGAACATGTCGGAACCGCTTTTCTGGCGGAGAGAAAACTCCAAGGGGAGCTCGAACGTGACGTTGAACTTTGGCGTGTTGACATTGAAGGCAAACGCGAGCCCAATTAGTCATAACTCGTCGCATATTTGGCCAAAAGAAACGGCCCTTAATAAGCTTCATTGAAGCAGCGACACCTGAATGTGACAGTGAATGCAAGGTATCGAACACTGAACGTCGATGTTGTTTGGGTACTAGAGGCCTAGGAACACCAGTGGCTGTATCGCATAGAATACTACCTTCCGAAACAGGAAGTGGTACCTGCGAAAATTTACAACAGGAATATTCGTCAGAAGTCAAATCCAACGAATCCAAAGCTGACTGATCCTGCGCCATGGCGGTTAAATCGATTGAGCTAGGCGTCAATATAAAAGAAATCGGCAGACGAGAAAGTGCATCAGCTGGGACATTTTTAATCCCAGGTATATGTCTAATGTCTCTGGTGAACTGGGAAATGTAGTCCAAGAGATGAAAAGTGCAGGGTGAGTATAAATCACAAAATGTCTATCTTCAAGCTGATGTTGAAAATGACGAACAGACAAGTATATTGCCAGAAGCTCACGATCGAATGTGCTGTAGCGGTGTTCAGAAGGTTTAAGCTGGCAAGAGAAAAATGCTAAAGGCTGGGTTATTCCCTTAACAATCTGCTGTAGGACCGAACCAATGGCAGAATCAGATGCGTCCACTGTCAAAAATAGGGGTGCATCTGGCACAGGATGTGCCAAGGAAGAAATGGAACTTAATTCCTTCTTAACCAATTCAAAAGAGGATAACGCGTCTTCAGTTAATACTAATGGACCGTCGAATGCACCACTTTAGTGGAATTAAACGTATGGTCCACTAAATCTGGGTAGGACGACAGAATATGAAATTGGTTACCGAACTAGGCAATAAAAAATTTAGGACTGAATAAGGCGTTAGTGGTAGAACGTGCAGGAGTAGACAAAGAAGTAAAATTACCGACAAGTTATTGTCTCCTAACATCAACTAGTAGATTAAAGTGATCTAAAAATCAGCACCTAAAATCAGGTAGAGCAAATCCGCAATTATAAAAGTTCAACGGAAATTTCAGCGAAGACCAAGGTTCAAAGTCAGGGAAAACCTGACCATAAATGTCAATAGTCGATAAATTGATATGCAGAGATATGCACGACTTCTTTGGTTTGTTTGAAACCAAACGTAATGTCCACATAGAGCATGAAGATCCTGTGTCAACCATGAACGAATTGTTAGACACATGATCTCTCACAATAAATGCACGATTTGGTGAGCCTTCCCTGGCGGCACGTGACGTGCTCAGGTCCTCCGTGATTCGTTTTCCGAACCGAAAGAACAAGGTTTTCTACACTTATGAACCCTATCTCCGTAGTTGGTATGATACCAACAGTAACCTGGGGCGCTTGAATCCCTCGAACGAGATGCACTCCTACTGCGTCGACCAAAACGAGAGAAACGCCTACCCAGTTCTAAATTTTCCAACCTTTGTGTTAAGTGTCTATCTTCACCAATAATTCCTCCATAGATGAAGACGAAACCCCTTTTGCGTCAGTAGCCGCTACTGTTTGTACCGGCAAAGAAAACTGGCTAGTTCTAGAAGAGAATTCCAAAATTTGGTCAGCCATTGTCGCTAACTGTTCTACCGAATTTACCTCCAAAGTAGGGGCCAGAATTGTTTGAACTTCAGGAGGTAACAGAGAAAAAATTTTTTCTTAATTATTGGTGCATTCTCTGTAACCGAATCTGAAAGTTCATGAAGACGCTTCAGAAATTTTGTTGGTTTTCTATCTCTGAGGTGTTCATCTTGCATCGGTGAGCGAAATCGATTTTTTACTGACGTAGTATTTCTCTTAAGGACTTCGGCCTTAAGTATCTCGTAAGTAAAGCGGTCTAGTTATAATTTCCCTTACAGTTTTAGTAAGTGAAGAAGGCATAACACAAAGCAATAAAGTTAATTGCCGCTCAGACGTAAATGTAATGCACTTGGAAAAAGGCGTCGACCTGAGCGAACCACAATATTTCATCATCTGAATAAGGAGGCAACAAACTGAAACTCTTGGTGTTAAGCGAAAAATAACAAGACACAAGCCAAATTTTTTTTTTGTTCCCTGATATGTGTGTGTGTGCGAAATTTACTCAAGAAGGAAGTAAAACAAAATTTGACTCTGACCTATATTATGAACAAAAGAAAAAAATTAACTCGTGCAAAACAAAATTTTTCTCTTTTTTTCTTAAATTGTCGCTCAAAAAATGGCGAGCGAGAAAAGCCAGAAGTTCGAGGTCCAGTTGATTTGGGAGAAAGGAGTAAAAGGTGGTGGAATGGTCTCCTAAATAGTTGAACAAGAATTTAGCATTGAGCCAGAAGTTCAAGGTCCAGTTGATTTAGGAGAAAGGAGTAAAAGGTGGAGGAATGGTCTCCTAAATAAACATTGGTCAAATGTTGAATGCACTCTCTCATGCTAAAAGTCTGTGTGCAGCTGGATTCCGGCGAAGAAAGAGAGGGCGAAAGAATGTTACATTGCCTTTTATATAACCCGGGAAAGTCACCCGGACAGAATGGCATAATTCATTCTCATTGGACGAAATATACAAATCGAACTTCAACGGCCAAATGATTCCCGCGCCTGACAATGAATTTGAAAATATAAATCACCACGTGATTTAATGGCGGTCTGACGCACAATTGAAAATTAGTTCTTTCTGCTACGGCCTGATATTTAAATCTTGCTCTCTTGCCTTCGTCATTTGTCTAGTCCTCTGTCAATGATACATAATTAACGAACGTTTGCGGGAGCGACGTCCTCACACGTCACACCGGTCCCTGCAAAATCCTCACTCTAAGTACCATCAAAGTCCAAACAATTAAGTCGTTCAGTTAAATTTGCACAAACATCTTTTTGTTTTAGTCTCTTAACATCGTGACACGTTGTGATTTCACTCCAGGCATATGAATCTTTTTGCAAACACGGAGTAAAAACCTTTCTCATACCAAACTGTAATCTGCGTCACATTCTGCACTACGCACGTACGTACATTACAGACATCACTAATATCACATCTATGGACAGGTTATGACGAAGTCTGTCATATGACCATGTTTTGATCTTGGGTGGATCCCAGTAATATTATATCTAAGTTTTTCTTGGTCAATAGTATTGCACATAGACTATTTGCATTTACTTTCCAAATGCTTTTATAGAATACATGTTTTTTAGCCTTGAAATAATCAACCCCAAAAACATAGATAAGAACATTCTAGAAATTTCGGATCAAAATCGCATTAACATTGAAGTTACAATTTTATATTTTTCAACCAATTAGCTAAAAACACAGAATAAGAATATTCAAGAAAATTCGGCTCAGAAACTAACAGAAAAATGTTTAGTCTCCAAAATAAAAATAAAAATGTAATTATACGAATCTGATTGGTCAAGAAATGTCTGCACGCTTGAATTTTAGGACCCGCAATAAAACTTAACAAAATCCTATTTTTGATCCACTTTAGTCACCCACAGAAGTATAAATAACGAAGAATTTAATTAACTAAGGCATTTTCCACTATTAGAGGCAAGGACGACGGAGAGCAGAAGGCATCGCACACAGAGCAAAGAGGCATGCGACGTTCTTTTGTCGACTACTGGAACGCGACACGTTGTCGCCAAAGATCATAAAAAACGCACGTGTGGACTTAAGAAAACAAAAGGTTCATAATTATGATCCCTCACGTATATACATACACACATACACATGTATGTAAGTAAAGTCAATTTTTTTATCCTCTTTACTTCGGCCAACTATGGACACATTGATTCAATAGACTTTCCTAACATGTACACACGCACACACGGACGAATAAATCATATTTTTATTCAACTGGCCATAGCTGTAAAATGAACATTGTGTTTTAATTATTTTTATCCTGTTTGTTATGATTATTAAATTGCTTGTTTCTTAATGTTTGTTGTTGTCACATTCCATTTGTTTACGTGCTTGTAAAATTTGTGTTGTATTTGTGGAAACGAAACCTGAAAGTAACTCTCATAAACTACGGAAGGTACTTAGTCTACCACACGTTAACAACTAAGCACGTTCCATGTGAATTTAAATCTTTAAAATGTATTTAAAATTAATCAAATATGTAATCTTATCTTGCTTTTAATACTGATAATTAAGATGTCATTAGTTTTCAAATAAAACTAAAATTTAACCTTAAATAATAACTTTATTTTTTCATTCGTTCCAACGGAATTTTGTTAGTAGCTATATTACACACTCGTCAATCCATATGTGAATGGGAAAATTATACCTGAAAGACGATGTTGAAATTATAACAAGATAAAAAGGAGTCTAAAAGTTTCCCTCTTGCAATTGTTGGTTCTAGATGGAGTAAAATCTGTTAATATACGAGAAGATTCTAGTTGCCTAGAAATACGCGGATCATTAAATAAGTTTCCAGACTTTTTTTGTGTGGGCACTTTTATTGATACGATAAGCATGAAACTCTAGTCCCCTTCGAAGTAATCTCTTCCGGCTGCAATGCACTTATTGTACCGTTCCAACAACTTCTGGAAGGCCCCATGGAAGTCTTCCTGTGTGAGCGTGTCAATGACCTTCGTCACAGCCCCTTTCATCTCCTCAACCGTCTCATAACGACAGCCTCTGAGCTTAGGGAATAACCAAAAGTCACAGGGAGCAAGGTCTGGACTTATAAGGAGGCTGGGGAACTGTCTTGATGCCCATCTTGCTCAAATAGTCTGTGACAAGGATGGAGTTGTGGACTGGTGTATTGTCCTGATGGAAATGCCACTGACCCGATTTGAAGATTGCTGGCCTCTTCCGAAGGAATCTCTTCCTGAACTCCCTTAAAACCTCAACATAGTAACCCTAACCCTAACTGTTTGGCCAATCAACTCTGGTGTATTGACTTCCTTACTCCTCCCACACCTCTCATCATCCCTCACAGACTCCCTGCCTTCCTTGAATCTCTTATGCCACTCAATAATTGATGCTTGGTTCATGCAAGATGCTCCAAAAGCAGTCTGAAGCATTCCATACATTTCTGTGGCATTTTTTCCAAGTTTAAGACAGAATTTTATTGCATATCGTTCTTCTAAAGTGTCAGATTGTATTTTTGAAATTCATCAGCTGTGACAATCAGACTTTAGTAGGGTGTATTCCAATTCCTGCTGTAGCAGTTCATTTGAACCTGAAATCATAAAAATTGGTCAATAATCTCATAAGATGTATAGCAATAACATAGTGAATTTTCAAGAGTCTACGACAATTTTAAATGCCTGTTCAAAAAAAGTCTGGAAACTTATTGAATGCACTACGTAGGTTCATTTTCATTTGTAAGCTCAATACCCTCATTTATTCTGTATACCAAATATTTCAAATTTATATTTCAAAATTTTAAAGGCAGTGGTCACCTATTTCTAACAGCGAGTCAAAAACCGACAAAAGTGGTTTGTGTAGCTGAGTGACATAGAAATTGAATTAGTGATGTGTATAGCTCACTGCATTATTGTCAAGAGAAAGAAAATCAACGGAGAATGTTTTGTTATATTTATTTATTTATTTATTGTATTTGTCCAATGTCTAACTTGAAACTGAAATGATCTGAGCGTGTGATGGCACGTTTAAACCAATAAGTGAAAATAAAAAAGTGCCATCTTGTGTCGGTTCTATGTATCAAATACAGATTTAACTGTTAACTCGTCATCAACCACAAAGTCGTTCTTAAAATTTATAATTTTTAGTTATTTGGTTTTTAACAAATCCTCATAAATCCTCATTTTTCTCTATAAAAAATGGTTGCTGTAAAATTACAACACAATGTACATCATGTTGTGAATTGAATTACCATGACCAGAAAATCCGATGAACACTTGAACGCATGACATACGGGAACACTGGACAGCTGTTTCGACCTTATTAGGTCTCATCAGCAGTGTATACCGTGATCTCCTCCACTGGAGATCGAACCAGCGACCACAAATTGTTCGCCGGGTTTTCTGGTTATGGTAATTCGATTCACAATATAATTCCCCTACTTAAAAAAGAAAACGTTAATCAATGTACATCACGTTTTAGGAATATTTCAAAGCCTTTTTTCAATTCTACATAACCATAAATGAAACAACAGAGATATATGTAATATAATTTGTTTAATGTCTTTTTTTTATGTTTTATATTATAGCTATATTTTTATAAAAGAAAAATCAAGATAATTATAGAGCGTATAGCAGTGGAATGTGGTCGCCTCGAGTGGTGTAATGGTTAACAAGCTAGACTAGCAAGCCTACACGAATGAGTTCGAGTCTCATAAGATGTCCCATTCATACAGCCTTGTGCCACATCTGAGCAAAAAGCTTAGAAAATTACTCTAGCAGTGGGCTACTCCGAAGAAGGCAAACATCCGGAGGGGGTGGTATTGCTTACTTCTGTTTGTATAACCATGAATGGCGCCGAGTAAGGAACCAAATCTTTACTCCTAAATCTTTTGCACCCTAATATGTCTAACATTCAAAATGTATTTATACTAATGATAGGAATATGCATATAGCTCGTCCGTAAAGTTAAAGCATTTACACACACATTAAAAAATTCCCCTGAAAACTTGCTATATTTGGTTATTTTCAGCGAGTGTAGCACCCAATGAGACTCGAACTCGCTCGTGACGATTTGATAGTCTAGTTCGCAAACCATTACACCACTCGAGGCACCCAGTGAATGAAAAAGCATCGTTCTTAATTAGGAATTAAAAATTAAAATAGCTAAGTGTGAGATAATACAAGTGGCTGGAAGTAAATTTTGATTTTAACCATTAAAAGGTTGATAACCAAATTTAGTTCTGTACATTTGAATCTCCTGGGTCCCGTCAGAAAAAAAAAAACTTCGCAAATATTTGTTTACCATACAGAATAACTACTTCTGCTCAGGCAATTTGACAGTTTTGAAAAATATTTTTATATAAATTCTGGATCGAAACGATCTCTGATTTTCCGACACGCATTTATACTGCCAGTTATCTCTCCTTTAGTTTTATTTACAAATATCAACTTTGAAATCATACTCAAGTCTTTGAAATATGGGTCTTAATAGTTTTCTTCTATGTCTACTATTGGGGATTACTCTCCTCCTCCTCTTTTTCATAATAAAAGTAAAAACATGGGAAAGATAATTTGTATACATACATGTCGGAAAGTTAAAGATCGTTTCGACATTGTATTCATATTATAAACAGTACCTCCTTCTAAAATCATATAAAATTGATATTTTTCAAAAAAGACAAATTGCTCAATTTGTAGAAAGTATTTTGAACGCGAAACAACAAAAATCAATCGCGAAAATTTTTTTCGATTTTTCAGACGGGACCCGATTAGTACAGAAGTGCGGTTCCAGCAATGTATGATGATGTCCTATGAACTGAACATAAAAGTAACAAATCTCAACAGGGAGTAATTTTCAAAAACAAGTGTGTGTTGTTTCGAAGATCCTTTTAAAAGCTGAAGGTTTCCACAGAGAATAAATGTTGATTGGAATAAATGTGAACTCTGAGTATAAATAAACGTAACGTCAGTTAAGAAAAAGAGAATCGAGAAAAATATACAACTAAAAGAAAGTACAGCAACCAATTAAGTAAGTTTTATTACAAACGTGAGTAAAACAACCTACAAGTAAATTTAATTTTCAACATCTGATCTATTTATATTTATTTATTTATTTATTTATTTATTCACTAAGCCTTCGTCTGATATAAAAAAAGGCAAATGTGGAGAAGTGTGTATCAGAAAATTATGTTTCGTAATATTCCATGTAGGATCGGCCGGTCTGCTTGCTTGACTTGGAAAATTGTCTAAGAGTTCCTATTTAGACATAAGCTCAGTTGTCAATAGGGAATAAAACCACTTTAACTTTAGCCACCAGAGCATGTCTAAGTATGAGTTGTGAATGTGGGTGAAAGAGAGGGAGATTATATATATATATATATATATATATATATATATATATATATATATATATATATAATGTTTTAAAAAAGGAAACAAACAAAAACTTTATTGGTGTTTCTAATAGCACCTACCATAATTAATTAAAAAGAATCAATCATCCGCTCTGTTATGTTATTGACTATTGATTAACTTGACGCAGTGACTGACTTGGTATTTTATTGTTTAATGCTATCAACATAACGTTTGGCACTTCATGTTCTTCAAGTTATTCATATCAGTGTCTCCTGCTGCTACCATTGCCGACAACCTCAGAACTGTAGTTGTGCATCTTCTACAGCTAGAATCACCGCACTCTACTCACTGTATGTTTCTGTGATTGTTGCATGGAATTAGAAGAGTCCGAAATGTCAAATCGCGTCACTCCAGACCCTGAATTTCTTCCAAAAGGAATGGATGGCAATTATCATCAAAATGCTGACTCCATGCCGGCTACAGATATTTCTCAACCTCAACAAGCTACGATGCGAAATTATGGCGGTAAATCAACTTTATTTATTTTAACCAATTCCATCAATCACCATCAATTCACACATGCTTCGTACTTTACACCTTTGCGGTCTTATTATTTAAAACTTTTCTGTATTTTTCTTTTTCAGAAATATGTATGGGTGGGATGGGGTATTTTAGAAAAAGAAAAGGAAGATGCAGACAACAGCTCTTTAGTCTTTTCAGTACCTTTTCATGATTGTTTTCCTTTTTTTTTTTAAAAAAAAAAATCCTCTGCAGTTTATTCTTTAATAATCGCAAAAAAGAGTCACTGCTCGTATTTGTTACTTGGAAGTATTAGTTGTAAATTAGATAAAATAATAAAAATAAACAAATCACGGAAATTACTGATACTGTCATTAATGTTGAATTTTCGTTGATCATTTATTTTATTTTGTCTTATTATTGGTTAGTTTACAATAATTTCAAAAGGTTAGGAATTACCACTTCCTCGGTTTCTTTAAATGACACCGTGTTATTCCTTATTAGTGAAGTTATTCAAAACTATACACATTCTTAATAATAACAAATGAAGAAGCTTCTTTGATTGGTGTATCTAAATGCAAATATTGACTTATAACTCTGGTTTCATAGTTTATTTATTACATTTTCTTATTTGTACGGGAGAAAATATTCTCTTTATTAAATTTCATTATGTTGGAGTATTTTTTGACCTTTTAAAAGTTTCTCACTTTTTTAAACAGGTATATTTTACTTTACTTTTTGGGGGGGGGGAAATATCGGAAAAATCGAAAAACAAACGCACACAAATTAATTTTTTTTAAATGTTGGAAACTAATTTCAAAAATTGATTAGAAAACTAAGTTTCCTGTTTTCCTTAATTTTCTTTTACGTTTCAGAGAAAATAAATAGGAAATTACATGAGATTGATATCACATTGAAAAAACTCCGCACGAAGGACAAAAAGAATTTGTTTAAAATGTGCTATCGAAAAATATCAATAAACACTAGAAATAGATTTATAAATTTTCAAAATTGTCTACAATATCTTAACTCGTTTGCAATTTTAAATAAGGTAAATTCGTACAATAATTTTAAAAAATGGTTTCATTGAGAAATAATTGATCCACCCACCTTTCAAAAGAAAGAACTCTTAATTCCAAAACAACATTAACGACCATAAGCCAAGATATTCGCATCAGAATTTTTTTATTAAAGTTCACCAAATAAAATAATTCCGCTCAGTTCATATTTGAACACGTTTTATTTGATTTATTTATTTTTTTAGAAAAGCGATTCTGCCAAGAATAAAGAAATGAAACATGTCATTGAAATAAATAAATAGATAAATAAATAAATTGCGAATTTTTAAAAAGTTTCTGTGAAAAGTTTTTAAATTTATATAAAATTTCTTTGCGGTTTTTATACACTCAGGGAAATTAGTTTGTTAATCTTCAGATAACTTTATTTTTTATTTATTTTTTATGGGGAATATAGGGAAGGAGAATAAAGCAACTGTTGTCAAGTAATAAACACTAGACTTTTGTAAACTTTAAAAGAAATCCAGTTACTTACGAGTTTATTAGAAACAGTAATGTTTTGTTTTTGGTATGATCCTCTTATTTCTTTATGCCGAGAGTATAGTTTACGTTATATCATTGTTAGTTAGTGTTAGTATTTTAGGCCTTTTGTAAACTGGCAAAAATGTTTAAGCACACACACACAGTTTAATTTATAATTCAAACACTACAATAACAAAATATAAATAGATAACGTAACCAATAAACATAATATATTACTGTCAAGATATATGAAATAATGAAATAAAAATAAGGTTAAAAAAAGCAAATTCAGTCGCCTGTTTGGATTATGTAAACAAAAAAACTGACATAAATTTAAACTTTAAGAGTATGAATATGTGTGTACGCCCGAAAATATGTTTTTCTTTCTCTTAATTTAAAACTTTGAAAGATATTATCTGTTAAAGTTTTGAATTGAAAAAAGTAAAAGAAATAAAGAATAGACGTGCAAAGATTTTTTTAGAAAAAAAAAAAAGATACTAAAATGAAAACGCTTGAAATCTGGAAAAAGTTTTATTTATCGTCATAAACATTGGTGAGAACCAAAAATAAACATTTTTTTTTTCAATTAGCCTCTATCAATTTTTTGAAAAACCTCCCAAAAAACATTGTATTAGCAATCAAATAGAAAGATTCTTCATTTACGATAGTTCCAGTTCAACTGAACTACAAATCGAAATAAACTTTTAAAGTCTCAGAAAGTTCTTAAACTCAGCTTGGATTTGATTATATTACACCATAAATTTTCCATGTTGGGTTGACATCTGGAGACCAAATTTGAATGATAGAAAAAATCTTTGATCATTTGTAGAATGTACAAAAGCATGTAAATTGTAAGAGATTATCAAATTATCGATTCTGGATCTAAAAGTCAAATGAAAAGAATTACAAATAAACTTAAAGAGGTTTAAAGTGGGTCCAACTTTTAGCATAAGGAATGAAGTAAAATTTCAAACGGCAACTTTTCCGACAATCATATGTGTTCTCCAAAATTTTAAAATCACTGTCTAGAGCCTTTACACATTTAAAAAAAAAAGTGTGGTGGTGGGGGACGAAATCAAATCAGTGGCCTTCCAAAATATTAGAGGAACCCAAATGACTCAAATTGATAACATTTTATTATCCAGCACATTATGTGAACTTAACAAAATCTCTTCACCATGATACAAATTGGTTCACCTTACTCAACTACATATAAACGAGAACATTTATGTAAAGACTAGAAGGAACAGTTTTTTAGTTATTTTTCTAATAAGTAAATTCATTATATGTACACCATCTATGTAAATAATTAATGAAAATATATGATTTGCTGAGTTATAAACTTTTATCTTTCTTAGTTATTTTTATATTATGGTTAGAATTGTTAATTTCAGCTTTTTTTTTCTTCATTGATTGCTGCTAAGAGAAGAAGAAGAAGAAGAAAGCACAGCTTACTGAATTGATTTAACATTGGATTAAAAGTTCATGCTTAGTTTGTTTGTTTAATCACATTTTTAATATAACAACTTTGTAACATATTAATGGCCCAACTTAGAACCACCAGAAAGAAACCTTTTGAGCCTACAAAAATGTGCATATACCAAACAGAATTGGTCATGCAAAGACACTGCATTTTTAAATTTAAAAAAAATGAAAAATAATAGGTCTAATGTGGCATTAGATAATCAATTATATTATATCACCTATTTAAGATAGGATTTGTAGTCAAATAGGTAACCCATACATATGTAGTTTTAGTCAGCAACATCCATTTTCCACTTGTTTCTAGATAGACACAAAATAAACTAAACCGAATGGTAGTACAACCATTTGAATATCCAACACAAGCATCCATTATACTTCACTTACCTTCATTCAACAAGTATGACTTAAATGTTGGTTCTTCAAAATTCAGGCTGTGTTCAAAGTGAGGTATATCACACCACAGAAGGACAGATTTGTTCATGTGGTAGATAGTTTGCCATTAAATATCACAGCTAAGATGGAAGACTCTCTTCAAAAAAGGTTGTATGATTCTTTAAGAAATGCCATCCTCAAAAGAATCAGGGGATCAGAAAAAACCATGTTACAAGATCTTTTTAACTACATTCAAATGAGTAGCATCCACCAACTCAACAGTTAGACCCACATGAAGAGTCTCTTAGGATTTCTTCTGCTATTTTATGTCCTATGAAGACTATAGTGAAATCACTGCAAATCTTGGCTCTACTAAAATGATATTACCTTGGAAAAAAGGCCTAAATAGTAGATTGTGGTCATGTCAGCCACAGAAATGAACTTATTTCTTTCATGAGACAAGATTAACATGAAGAGATAGAGTAGCTGAAAAACAACATATCAGATCTCTCCAGGCAAATATGCAAAGCAGGGTCACAGTTATTCTAGATCTGAACAACACAATAGCTTCAGAACAAGGAGTATTAGCAGACAGAACATGAAGAATAAAACTGTTGATATTACCAGTACTTTGCAGCAGAGAAATGCACCAAACATGCAGATTAATTAGAAAAACTGTTCCAATGGTTTGTTGACAAGGCGGCACTGGAGTATAACAACAAAATTGCTTATTTTACATCTACAAAGCTGAACTTTTTAGTTGACACTGGAGAACAAATCAGTATCATTCTGTCTATATCGGAAGATAAAAAATATGGGAATTCAGACTGAATGGCATCATTATACGTACTTATAGTTAAATACACTCAATCTTGAATTACTCCATCAATTTTATACTAGTGGAAATAAAAATGCTGATGTTCAACGCAGATTTTCTTTCGCATTTTAAATTTTCAATTAATGAGTCTAAAATAACTCTGATAGATCTACAAATTACTGTGACTTGCACCTTATAATGTAATATTAGCATAAATACAATATTAAAACCAAACAACAAGTTTACCTGTCCTTTATGACACACAAATGCAATTGGCCCATTTAGCAGGGATTGCAGAATACACTGATTGCATCTCTGCAGAGGGGTAAGACTCCTCTAATGAGTGTCCTGAATATGACACTAAACAATCTGATGGTGAGGCTTCAGTAATGCTGGAGCTTTGTAGACTGCAGAGTACCCCTTTATTGTCATCACTCCCTGGTCCACTCTGGCCCAGAGTAATAGCACCTGATAGGATCCTATCTATGGGTCAAATTGAACTGTTTGATCATTTAACTGTGTATAAACAAATGACTGATGTTTAATTGAATTGTTAGTGATACATAGCAGTACTTGAAAACATTAAACTGTGCGCAAACAAATGATTAATAGTAAATAGAATTATTTGTAGTAGATAGAAATAAGTGAAACCATTTAACTGTATGAAAAAAGAATGAGCTCAGGCTTGTTTAAAAATGTTATCTCCAAAATGTGTTTAGAAATCATATATTTAATATATATGTATAAAAAAGATTTAGTATTAAATAACCTACAATGGTTGATATGCCATTAAACCAAACCAAACTGATGCAGTTTAAGTATATACAAACCACAGGTTTACTGGTTCACTCTATACCACGTAGATTATAAAAAGCAAATTTGCTTAGGAATTTCAAGATAGATTAAAGCAAGATATTATCAGGATTTTCCAAAAGTTCTTGATAACCACTTAATACCCCAGGTTGGTTGGTTGGTTGGTTTTAAGCATATCAACTCTTTATAGGTCATTTAATGCTGAATTAAATTTTAAACAATTCAGTTTAGTATAAGTATAGTTTTTGTTTACAAACAGTTAAATATCAAAATAGTTCTATTTCAAACAATTCAGTTTAGCATAAGTACACAGTTTAGTTCTATTTGACCCATAGATAGGACCCTATCAGAGTGGACCTGGGAGTAATAGCAATAAAGGGGTACTCCATATTCCCCAAAGCTCCAGCATGACTGGAACCTCACCATCAGATTGTTCCATGTCATATCAGGACACTCATTGGAGGGGGGGTCTTACCCACTGCAGAGAAGCAGTCAGTGTATTCTACAGCCCCCTCAGCCGACTGGGCAAAAATAATACCCCAGGATAACTCCAGTTGGTGTGTATACAATGAGTTTTGGTGTTTAAATGGGATTGCGTTAACAGATTGCTAACCACTTCCTTTTTATAGGCAATGTCCTCATAGTAAATAAGGACAGGTCTGAAAATTTACGATACTTGCACACAGCATTTCAAAGACTTACACAATATGGATTAAGAGTGAATCTAGAGAAACATAAATGATTGGTCAAATGAATTTCTTGGGTCATACTATTTGGGAAGATGATATTTCACCAATACAAGACAAAGTCAGTGTGATTGCAAACTTTCTACAATCAGCTTTGGCACATCAATTCAGAGATTTGTTGGACTAATTATTAGAGAATATATATACCACACTGTTTTACAATATTAGATCTTCTTACAACTTTATTGAAAGGAAAGAACAAGGACATTACGTTAAACCCTGAATAATTTCAAGCATTTTGAACAGGTTAAAAAAAGTTCTAGTGAACTACTAAATCAATCAAAATTAACAGCTCCTGAAAAAGAAAAAAAATGAAGAGCTTCTTGCTATATATTTTTATCATCTTAAAAGGCAGAGATTTTATGATTTTTACTAATCCCAAACAATTTAATGAGAATGCTACACCCACCATCGACATATTCCTTCAGAGATCAAATTACTCATCATAATTCACCTCTGCTATTAAATATATCACTTGTACACACAACAAAGTTGCTGACCAGGACTACATTGTATAATCTTGATTGAGCCAAATTCATTCTTGATTAAATTGCTTAAGACTAAAGGTAGTAATTTACGAAACTCTTTGCTTCGATATAGCACAAGGCCAAATGAAGACTAAAGGTAGCAATATCAACATGCGTCTCATGTTACAAGGGACATCACTTCAAATAGCAGAGTTATCTGCTCCTTTTATCAATTGGAAACTATTTTGAGAAGTCTCCTTGAAACAGCCTGGACCGTATATACTTCTATCTCGACAAAAAAACTATATTTTAACATTTTCATGAGATGTCACACCAGAATTTGGGCTATAATCAAACGGAAAAGACAAATTCTGGGCTAAGAATTGTTCACAGTATCGACAACATGAAATAATGAGGTACACTGCATGGCACTAATAGAGACATTTAGTGACCTGGATGTATATTTCACACCAATGTGTCACAGAAACCTGGTCAGACAACTTTCTTCATCAATAGGATACCAATATATATTGATAGTAGTGAATTGTTATTTGCATTGGTTTGTTGTATGCAGCATTCAAGACACATATGTTTAAAACATAACAAGTACTCTATTTGACTGATATAATAATAAACTATGGTGTTAGTTTCAATCACCACAGATCCTGGCATACAGTTCCAGTTGAATACACTAAGTTGCTCAATAGTTTCCCCATTGAAATGACAGCCAATAATGGGCTTGTCAAACAGTTTTTTAATCAATTGAAAACTGCCTCCTTGGTAGCATCTAACAACCAACCTGCATGATTGGGTAAGATCATCTGTCCCTGATTTTATTATTGATCAGAAACACATTTAAAGATGATCTACAGTGCACACCAGCTGAAATGGTTTATGACACAACCTTATCTATTCAATTTTTTTTTTTTAAATTCTGCCCACTTTCTATCTACAACAGCAAAAGAAAAATCTCATAATATGCTCCTACCAGATACATAGCTACATGGATAGGTCTACACAAAGATTTCTACAATATTGAAAATGTCACAATATTTAATGAGGCCTTAAAAAAGCCACTTCTCCCATGCTACAGTGTACCCTACCTGTTCACAAATGGGCAGATAAATTTTTTTCTGTTCTGCTCAATGGAAGACATGACAATATCTTCATTGGCAGACCAAAATTTTGATGCCAGTTGTTTCAATCTGAAATAAAGATCTGGTTCTACTGTGCTAAAAACACTACAACAACCACCAACAGTTTCTAAGGGTGAAACTGACCTGGCAAAATTGAAGAAAAAAACACAGCAAAAAAGTAACCTGTGAACAATATTGAGGCACTGACACAGAGGTTCACAATGGATATGCAACTTTGAGGTCAAACGTCTGTGGATATAATGAAAACTTTGAGTAACAGATGAGAGGTCATTTCCTTCTGGTGTAGGAATCTGGAAATTAAGATGAAATGGGATTTTGTAGAGATCTGCTCTCTGGTTGAGTAAGAGATATCATGTGGTAAGAGAGATAGGGTCTGAGATTTAAATTCTAAATGTCATTCTGTATCCAGACTCAAAGCAGTTGTATAAGTAAGGTTTAACGTTTAAACCCCCTAAATGGGCTTTGAGCTCTTAGGGACTATTGCAGAATGATTTTGTTAAAGAGTTTCTCCTCTTTCCTTCCTCTTTTACAAAATCTACACCATAACTAATGTGGGAATCTGAAACTTAAAATGTTTATCAACTTCTTTCCATTACCTGAACTTAAAATGATATTGGTTTTCAAGTTCTGTCCAGGATCAAGTGCCAACAAGACATCAACAACAAACCTGACAATGCAGCCTTTAACCTAATAATCTTCAGTTGTACATTTGTTAGATATTCAGATTAAATATCTATCCTTTTTACTAATGACAATCAATCTGGGGTTGAGGGTAATTGTGGAGACTACTAGAAATATTTACTTTTGAGACTAAAAGTCAAATGAAAAAAAAATCACACATACACTTAAATAGATCTAAAGTGGATTTATTGGCCCAGCGGTTAGAGTGTTCGCCAATGGCCCGGGAGACCTGGGTTCAATCCCAGGTCGAGTCATACCAAAGACTTTAAAAATGGAACTTGATACCACCTTGCTTAACACTCAGCATTATAAGGTACGGTTCAAGGGTAAAGTGGAGCAATCCTGGGAATGGAGTAGCGCCCTCCCCTACACCTTGGTGTAGTAGCTATCGAAAAGGGAGCCTTCGGGTCACCCTCGACTATGGTCGCTAACTTTACTTACTTAACTTTACTTGCAGGCATCAATTTTAAAATTTTGAAATGGACAGATTTGATTTGTTGAGAAAACAATGTAAAATTTCACACAGCACTTTTTTTCTGAATAAATCAAATCTGTTTCCTCCCAAATATTAAAACCATTATCTGGAGCCTATACATATTGATAAAAAAAAAGAAAAAATTGAAATCAAATCAGTGGCCTCCCAAAATATTAGAGGAACCCAAATGACTCAAATTGATAATATTTTATTATCCAGCACATTATGTGAACTTAACAAAATCTCTTCACCATGATACAAATTGGTTCACCTTACTCAACTACATATAAACGAGAACATTTATGTAAAGACTAGAAGGAACAGTTTTTTAGTTATTTTTCTAATAAGTAAATTCATTATATGTACACAATCAATGTAAATAATTAATGAAAATATATGATTTGCTGAGTTATAAACTTTTATCTTTCTTAGTTACTTTTATATTATGGTTAGAATTGTTAGTTTCAGCTTTTTTTTTTCTTCATTGATTGCTGCTAAGAGAAGAAGAAGAAGAAGAAAGCACAGCTTACTGAATTGATTTAATTGTTACATTAAAGTTAATTCTTGGTTTTCTACTACATCTTCATTATGAATATGTATTCTCCTGTTTATTGGGATGATGCTTTTTGAATGAAAAAAAAATGCTTTTTTAGGATTTCTTTAGTGACAGGCTTTTTAAAAAAATTTCACTTGCCTTTTTTATACATACCTTCAGTGGCTTTCATCATAAAATGAAAAAATCTTTCCTTGGAGGGTGGCAACTACTTACTTTCTTTAATTGGTGATATCAAGCTGAAAAAAAATAATTAGATTGTGAACTCTCTTGTAACATCTAAAAAGAAAAAGTAAGCTAACCTGTACAACAGCAAGAAACTGAGTTTCTTAGTTTTTCACTTTTTGTTTAAATATACCAAATTAAAGTGTTTATAAAATTTTAGGAATAAAAGAAAAAAAATATTAGGAATTCTTTAGACTCCATCCAGAATGAAACACCTAAAAAAATATAAGAAAATCTATCTGTCATAAATGTTCAGGAAGAAAAGAAAATTTAGTGAAAATGAAAAAAAAAAGAAATTAGATAATTGATCAGTGTTTTATTTTTTTTCCCCCACAAAGAAACAAGGCAAAATAAAAATCTAAAGTAATTGATTCTTCTTTGTTTTTAATGGCATATCAACCTTCATGGGTTGTTTAATGCCAAAACCATCCTTGTTGAACTACAGTAGTACTACTATGTGACTCATATCTGGAGAGATAAGGAGGTTCATATCTTTCCCAAAGGTAATAGTCTAAAACTGACTGTAATAGCTTGACTGAACTTGCTTACTCAAATCTCGCAGTCTAGCATGTTAGCTGACATACTATGGAGACTTGCCCCCTCCTGTAGTAATTAAATTTTTTTAAAAATAACCTTGATTTTTTTTTGTTTTTTTTTGTAAATGAAGAAAAATCAAAGATTTTGTAGGTGTTAGAAATTTCAGAAAAGCATGATTGTATGAAAAATTAAACTGATATGTTTTACTATTAGGATAGTTTAATCATAAAATGGGATTTTAGTTTGCAAAAATGAAGTCTACATATGAACTGTGCTAATTTTTATTTTAATTTATTTTTTATCCTGTATTAATTTTTCAACCTTTTTATACGAATTGTTTTGTTTTATTCTTTAGTTGTTTTCGTTTTTATTTTCTTTTTGTATCCCAAATTCTTTGAATTAATTTGGGAATATAATGTGCAAACCTGGTCGTAAATTGATGGTACCAGTCTTATAAATCAGTGTACTCTCTATTCACCTTCACTGTAACAAATTTGGTTCTTTTTTTTTTTTTTTTTTTTATTAAAGATGCATTAATTGTGGTCAGGTGTTCTTGCAGTATATATATATATATATATATATATATATATATATATATATATATATATATATATATATATATAATGTGTATTTGTGTATAGGAAGTATCCAGTCATTTTAAATATATCAAGAATATCATGGTTTTCTATTAAAATTACAATATTAAAATATTTTGGCTATCCATCATTCATAGAAATCATTATTTTACAACAGAAAATTGTTGCATCAACAACACTCTACTTTTCAAATCATCAGTTATATTTTGTTTTCATTTTGTTACTTCATTTAATTAATACAGATTTTGTTTTCAGGAAGTTAGACTTCCTGCCTTACATTTATAAGTGCCATAACTCCTAATCATATCCTGAAAAAAACTGTCCAATTACTCTAAATATACTTCCTAAACAATATTAAATACTTAGCACTTTGTTGAGTATGTAATGTCTGTTTCAGTGATAATGCTACCAATACTTGAGTAAAAGAAAACATTCAAGTTTTTATTTCCTTTCATAATACTCTGTTAAAATGAAATTTTTCTTTCTTTAAATTCCTATATGTAATCTGTGAATAGCCACAGTTCCAAAGAACAGTCCCCATGGCGTAGTGGCTAACACACTGGACTGCTTCATCATAATAAGTGAGTTTAAACTCCAGTTACACTATTACATTCACTTTTGAACTAATGCCCTTTGGGAAAGATATGAACCCTCATATACCCTCAGCTATGAGTAAAATAGTACGACTACAAAGAAACTAAACCACCCAAACTACTGTTCCAAATAGACAACGATATGGTTCAAATCTGCTAGTTGAAATTGTTTTAATATCATTTGATTTTATTTTCTGAAATGTTGACAATTTATGGACTTTAGTAAGAAGTATGGATCAGAAATTGAGCAAAAGTCTCTGGCAAGATTCAAATTTGTATCATTTGTCTTCTAAAATCCTGCATTTCTGAGATAGCTGCTATTCTGTTTAGGCCACACAGACAATGGATTACAGAAGTTCAAATCTAATCTTTTGGTTATTAATTCTTTATTTTCCCTTAACACCTGATATGCTGCCATTTTTGTTTTTAATATTTATATACACTAGTAGTATTAGTAGTAATATTATTTGTGTTGTCTGCTACTGGACACAAGTACATAGTAGTGTTGTCACGACAAAGATGTTTAGCTATGCCTTTTCTTTCTGGGTGAGGCTTAAAACTTTTTAACGATCCCCATTATTTCATTTTATATCTTTTCTTTCTTACTCTGTACCTACTGACATCAGGATCATCTCCAAATCTTCTACCACACACTTGATTATTTTTTTTTTTTTTTTTCATCATACAACGTGTGGAAGCACGTGCGATACCCTAGCCTCATCAGCCACCATCCAGGGTGATAACACAGTTTTGGTAGCGCCAGGAGTGGCAGTACTGCCACTCCTGGCGCTACCGAGCAGCTTTTGCCACCGGATAGGGTATTTAAAAAAAAAAAAAATCTATGTATACATAAGATCAACTAAAAGCGGACATTACATTAGACGTTCGTTCATCTTCATTTTGGTGCAGTTTGTGATTTAAAAAAGTGTTTACTTACAGCCGTTAGATGTCATAGCAACCGTTTCTTGATTTTGCGTAATAACACGAGAATGGTGGTTACATGTGTATAACATTCGTGTTGAAATCCTTTCTATATCCGTTATCTTTTCGATTCGTTTTCTTTCATTTATGCGTTACTGCCCAAAAGCACTCGAGACAAATGTTATATATAATTCCGCTAAAAGATTTTATTTGTTGATCAATGGGCCCTCAAGATGGGTGGTGAGTAAAAAGAAAGCTCCTGGTCTAAGTTAGTCCAGGTAGCTATCTGATTACCCTTGGGCCACTAAATTCTTGGCTTGCAAAAAATGTCTCCAGGACGCTTTGAGTAAAATAAAATTCTTATTGCTAAATGCAATTAAACTACTTTAAGATCTGAATCTAAAGACATGAATTTCATGATAAGTAGTCTCCAATATTGAAAGGTCATTTTAGTTAACTCTTTGAACTAGTAAGCCTAATATTTCAGGCTGAGAACTATTTTACTATATTTGGTATTTGAGGCCTAAGGAAATCACTTCAGATCTTGATAATAAAAATGCTAGATATATTGAATATTTGCAGCATTTCTTTTAATGGACTGGTAGGAAACTTTAGGCAAAAATATCTTTATGAAGTACTTTAAGAAGAATTTTTTAGATCAAGTACAGGGTTTCTAAGAAGTTAAGAATTAATCAAGGTGTTTTCACACACACACATATATATATATATATATATATATATATATATCAGGGGCGGAGACGGGATTAGTGCTACTCGTGCCCGGCACGACCAATAACTCGGTCAATGTTATTCAAAATGGATTAAAAATCATCCATTAATTTCAAGCAAACATACTTAGTCTGATCTCAATTAAATTACGTATCTATTCAAGTTTCGATAACTAAGTAGCCAAAAGTTCATAAATATATCTGGGAATAATACAACGATGCTGTTTTGAACGGATAGTCTTTGTCCGGCCACCGTCAGATTCATGGAACATTCCATAAAATCGGCTATAAAGTTGAACGCCTGATCCGTGCCAGGCACTAGACCCTTATAATAACAGTAATGTTAGAGAAATACGCTTTTGACTGTAGCCAATAGCAAGAGCAACCCTTACACTGTGCTCAAAGATCTTAGCACGTGTGACTGTTGATAGATATATTGGGAAGAGGGAGAGAGACAGAGAGAGAGAGTAAGAGAGAGAGAGAGGGGATAGCAGATTAGAGCAGTCGCCGACGTCATCATCATCGCTATGGTAAATGTTGGTTAAACGGCGTGTTTTAATTTGTTTTTTCACTAACAGATCTCTATTTCTTTAATGAATGTTGCATATATTACATTCTGTAACTAAAATTTGTTTATTTGAATACATTTTCAACAAATAATCTTTATTTTAAGCGAAATTGAAACTACTAGCTGTGTCTGTGTATATTGTCATCAGTTTCTTTATTCTAATAAACATATTTTTCTCGTCATAGTAATGAACATCTTCTCTTTTCTTCTATACTTTTGAAAGGAAAAAAATTTATCTTATCTACTGTATTAACAAGACTACAAATTATATAGTATCTTGATTGTTTACAAAAAAACACCATGCAAGGTAGGTTTGTCAATCTGTGCTATACAATGGGGAATCACGTAATAGCAACTATGATGACTTACTTTGGGTCCACGGACCACGGGTTGGGAACTGAAGTTGACAGAGTGCGGGGGGGGGCACAAGTAGCAAAAATAGGCTAGAGTCGCCACTGATATATATATCAGTCATGGTAATCTTTCAATAGCTGTGTTTTTATTCTCATCTATAGAAGCCACCCTTATAGATGAACAGCAGTAGTTACCCAATCAAACTATTTGATCCTGACTGTTATCCCATGGGATTCATCTGCCCAGTACTTGGTTAGGTGTGATGTTGACCTGTCATTGGGTTCGTCCGCTTTCACATCCACCATGCTGCCTCCCATGGCTTCAGAGGTGTATCTTTTAAAAAAATCCTCTCTCCCCCCTTGCATGTATTAAGTTTTGATTTAGTAACATCCACTATTATCTATTTTTAATTCATTGGAGAGTCATTATTTATTGTTTATAGCATCCGTAGAGGCATTCTATTTTTACGCTAGACTCAGACTTCATGTGTTTGCACTCAGTTAAGTAGGTTCAAGTATTGATATCTAACACTAATAATTTTATTTGCCCACGGTTAAATGGTTTCAAGTAATTTGATACCAATAATTTTATTCAGCATAAATGGTTTCAATTCTATTAAATGATTAAATATTTCTATTTGACCCATAGATGGGACTGTAATGAGGGTCACAGTAGACCTGGGAGTAATGGCAACAATGGGATACTCCACATTCTCCAAAGCTCTATGACTGGAGCTTCACTATTAGATGGTCTAGTATCATATTCAGGACACTTGTTAGAGGTGGGTAGCCATCTACAGAGATGCAGTTGGTGTATTTTATAGCCCCTGATGACTAGGCTATTTTTTCTTTTTTTTTTTTTTCATTGAAAGATGCATTAAATGAAAAGTTACCAACAGAATTTCAATAAGGAAAATTTTCTTTTTTGAAAAATTTTTTTTTCTTTTTTGTTAGTGTTAAAGAACTGGAATATCCTTTTCTAAATTAAAATCTGGAAGGTTTTCTAAAAGATTTTTCCTTTTTTTTAGAATTGATTTATGGTGTGTAAAATATTTGTTAAAATCTCTTTTTTGATTTCCTAAAAAGGATTTAAAGTGGTATAGACTAGCTGTAACTTAATAATTTGGTGTCTTTGGTTTCTTTGTTTAATGGCATATCAACCTTCATGGGTTATTTTATACCAAAGTCATCCTTGTAGAACAACATTAGTGTTACTATTTGACCTATAGTTGGGGGTAATACCTTTCCCAAGAGTATTTGTCTGAAAGTGAATGTAATAGTGTGCCTGGAATTTGAACTCTCTTACTTTGAGGCCACAGTCCAGCATTTTAGCCATTACGCCATGGAAACTCTTCTGTTATTTACTAAGTAACTGACAAAAACCCATATACTCTGAGAATGAATTATAAGTTTTTAATTCAGAAAGTAATCTGCTTAAGGCTCTTGGGTTAGTCTGATAGAAACTATGATTCGTAATAATTGACTAAAAAAAAAAAACTCCACCTGGACCAACCAACTTGTAGTAAGTAATTTAAGTTTACTTTTGCTTTTATTGAAATGAATCAACTCCACACAAAGTTCCAATTAATTTCATAGGCATTCATTTAGAATTTAAATTTTATTTATCTAGTGAACTTTGTAAATTAAGAGAGATAATTCAGTTTACAAGTTGTTGTTTTTTTTTTTTTAGGTCTCTTTAGGTTTTGGCAAAGGTAACTGTATTACTACATATACTCGGTGATTGAAGAAATGATAGAATTGATCCAATGGTTTGAGAATTGGCACAGAATGATGACAAATAGGTAGGGATAACAAAACCCCAGCATATTTGAGGGTCAATGCCACTGAAACAAATGGCCAATGAGGCCTGCATTTATCCATAATGAAACCATAAAGTGTTACCAATGACAAATGACTATATGATAAATTGTTATTACAATCTCTGCACAAAACAAATATTTCTCAGAATATATTTCTATTTTTGTTCTAAAATCTTTCTCTTGCAAATACTCATTTTAATATATTTGTTATTTCATATTAAGGAATTTATTCTTTTGATGTGTATAACATCAATTGAAGTTATTTAGTGGATTGTTTTGTTATTTATTTCAAATTCAATAAACTGTTTTGAAAAAAAGATTTTCCAAAAAAAATTTAAGTGTGAAGGAAAATTCTCAATCTGAAATTAATAAAAGAATCAGTTAAAAAAACTTTCATGATTACTTAAACTTTAATGGAAAAAATTAATTATTATCCTTTCATTTCATTAAAATAAAAATAAAATTGTTTATTTCAAAGCAAACATATATAGAGAATTTTCAAAAGTCTGTCAACATTACTAACACCAACAAAAAATAAAATAATTTCTTTTTGAAAAATGAATATTTTAAAAAATATTTTTTCATGAAACACAATTAGAATAAAGAAGTATAGATAACAGACATTAGATATATGACCCCGTGTCACACCCTATTACTGCTGTGGTGAGTTAAATCCCAATAAAACATTAGATATATGACCCCGTGTCACACCCTATTACTGCTGTGGTAAGTTAAATCCCAATAAAACATTAGATATATTCTGATAAAATAATTTTTGATATGAAAGAAAAATCAGGAATATGAAGATTGACTAAAAAGTTCATAAGCTGACGTTATATTTGCCATTGATGACATTTTGATCAATGAGATCCAAGCATTGCAACACTGATGCAAGAAGTGTGTGAACTTTAAGGTGGGGGCTATGTTTAAAAAAAGCCTCATTTGGTCACATTCCATGAGCGTATCTTGGTCAGCCAATAAACTTTTCACCCGACCTTCATATTATAATCTTAAGTTTATAAACTTCTTCTTTTTTCCCTCTTTCATTATTTTTGGGAGATAGATATTTTTAGCCAAGCTATACTTTAGAACATTGTGTCTTTTCATAATTTCCCTTTTTCTAATGCTTAATCTAAATATTTCTTCATTAGGCAGAAACAAGTCTTTCATTTTTCATTGATAGCTTAATGGTGAAAAAAGGAAAAAAATGAGTTTAGATAAATTTGAGGTCATGAGGATCTTGTGTTAAATTTGGTCAAGGAGACAGATTGTTTTTAAGAAAAAGTTAGGTCAGAAAAATATGATAAGAATTCACCAGCTGAAAGAAAGGTGAAGGGAAGTTAAAGAAAGTGGAATGTGAGGATATTGAAGATGCCATAATGGTTGCCAATTCCCTCAAAAGACAGAAAAAAAATGAATGGAGTTAATTAAAAATAGTTCTAGGTTGCTTTTTATATAATCTTTTGATTCATTTATTAACATATTCAATTTCCAGTTTCTTCATATCATTTCTGTTGAAATTTTTGAACAGGATGTAAAAAGAAATTGGAATTACTATTAGATGAATGGCTTGCAACAGTCACTATAATTAGCAATCATATCTTTCCTCATTTGAGTATTCAATACAGTTAATTTTTAGCTTACTTGTAAAATGTATTTTTCTTATTAGAATAAACTCTAAAAGTACAAGTAAGCCTGAAGAATTATATAAACAATTACTGTCTTTTATTATCAATAGTCTCTTAAAATATGATGGTAGTATAAGCCATCATAAAAAATTCTAATAGTTGATAAGAATCTTTCACCTTAGAAAATGTTGTCATTCTTCTGAGGCTATGACTCGTATGCAAGGACTTACCTTATTTAGTAAAGCTGATATAAAATTAAATCATGATTTTGAAATCTAGCATCATTCCACCCAGAAATTTTACAAGTTCTTTATTCTCTATTAGAGCAAATAGGCTCAATTGAGGACACAGATTATACATGCTACTTTGTTAAATGTTAAATGAGGTCAAAATTTTAATTACGGTTTTCATTGCTGCCTAACAGGTCTCGTGTGTAATCAATTTGATAATGTCAGATAATGTCATTTATACAAGCAAGCTAGTTGCATGAACTATCATATTTATTTTATGTAAATTTTCACTGGAATGTTAAAAAAAAAGGTGTTTCTGACTAAATGCCATCATATTGATTGCATAGATGACTGGAAATCAGAAGAAGACTCTGATACTACACATATAAACACTATATTGTATTCATATAATGTAGACAAGAACTCAATTATGTTAGTATGAAACATTATATATTTTCATATTTTATGATGATCAACCCTTGAGACTTACTATTAATATCGGCACATAAATGAATATGATTCAAATATCATTGGCCAAATATATCAATGCTAAAATTGATAAGAGTATGAAGTCTTATTAGAATCTTATGTCTATTATTGTAAAACTTTATTTGATATCGTCTTGAAATGACATTAGTTTTGAATTTGGAGCTTCAGTATACAGAATTTAAATTTTGATTACTCATTGGTATGCTTTTTATGATTACCAATAACATTGAGGTTTGACTAGCAACTTGGTTTTAACTCAGAATTTGTCATTATTATTTATGGTCTATGGGTGTGATTTTGACTTCCATAATACTAATTGTTCTTATAATTGGTAATTCAGTCAGTATGAATAACCAAACTTGCTCAAGGTAAAAGAGAAGATTGAGTTTCGCCTAGAGCTTATCCTTTATTATTATCTTTAATATTTGCTGTTGTAAAAATAGTGACCAGGGTTAATTTTGATAAAAAGCCACTAAAAGATGAAAAGATTCTAATTAAAACCATGGAACACCAGGGTGACAATGATACCAATTGTAATTGGTATGCTTGGAACGTTCCCAAAAGTTTTGAAAAAAAAAACTGGAGGAATTAGAAATTAGAGGAAGAATCAAAATCATCCAGTCGTAAGCATTTTTGATATCAGCTTGAATACTCAAAAGAGTCTTGGAGACATTAAAAGACTTGTTGTCTCTCAGACTCCAGTGAAAACCCAGCAGCTAATGCTGGTGTGAAAAATTCAGGAGTAAAAATAATAATAATAATAATGATGATGATGATGATGATCACCACCACCACCACCACCTTCATCATCTTCAATTACTAAAAGTAGCAGAAAATAAAATAGTAATAAATTTTACCATTAGTTGATTGCAAAGAAAATGAAATGAAAGAAAAATGATTTAATACATGTTAAAATTGAGATTTAGAGAAAACTGATATTTTAAAATCATCGGGTTTTTTTTCCTCCTCTCTAATATTTAAAATATTTTCTGTAGTGATATAGCCATTTTACAAAGAGATATATCGATACAAATAGATAAATTAAAAATATATATATATATATATATATATATATATATATATATATATATATCCAAAAGCTGGTGCACACAACATTGACATTAGTTTGTTGGTGTCAGTTATTAGAAAGGCAATTTATTTGTTAACTATAATAGAAAATCAAGTTGGAAATTAGTGATACATGTGTATTTTAGGTAAGCTGCCAAATAATCATAAAATGTATTCATAAGATAGTATGAATAATTTCTTTCTATTGCAAGAAGCCCTTTTATATATACACACACACACACACACACACACACATCATCGTCATAATAATAATAATAATATAAAAAAAAATTTTTTTAACTTAACTTTTGCTGAATCTGGCACACATGTTCACACTATCTGTCATTCCCAAGTGGTCACTCATTTCAGCCTTGAACAGGCTCATTGCCACTTAACTTCAACAGCAATTGGTGCTTTCAGTATGACTTGACTATAAGTCCCTCATTTATATAATATTATTAATAGTTCAAAACTTAAAAGTCTTTTTAAAAACTTTCATTTTTATAGCAAATAAAAAGAAACATACATTTTTATGAGATAAAGATTTATAAAAAAAGAAAAAAAAAGATTGAAAATAATAACTCATTTAGAGTAAAATCTAAAATACTAAAAGCAACATTGTGTATCATTCAAAAATATTTGTTAACAAAAAATATGGTTGTGACTGTTTTTTATTCATTTATTAATGAAATATTTTAAATTTCTGATCTTGATGGTCTTGAGCATATATGTTAAAAACTTTCTTTTCTAGATGAATGTTTATCAATCAAAATTCAACTAATTGATTTTGTGATTGTTTTTATATTTGTTTAGTTTGAGATTCCTTTGAAATTATTCGATGAAAAAAATTACCTAAGCTTTTAAAAGAATTTCTTCATGAAATATAAAAAGCTAAAAAGAAACCTGTTCCATGGTCCATTTTTCTATTTTTAAACTAGAATAAAGTAGATAAAAGAATAGATTTCTTTTGGGAAATAACCAATGTAAATGTTGTATGGGTGAATGATATCCTGTTGTGATTTCAAGATAGTTTATTGTAATGTGTCTCCCTCAATAAAAAGCTTAAGATCTTATGATTAAGTCAAATAACTATTTCTTTTGTGCTCATTCTTGACATTTTTCTTTGTAGATGTTAGTAAAAGGTAGACACTCTAGAAAATTATCTGCTTGGTCTTGGTTTAAAATAAATGTATATATGAATATAAATATATAATAACAAGCTGGCCTTTTCTATATAAATAATCTCTTTTGGTTTGAACTCAATTGTAGTAAGTTTCATATAAGATAGAACCTCTGGCACATCTCAGCATATAGTTTAGTTTGGTTGTGTTTTAAGGCATTTCAATCCTTGTGGGTTATTTAATGTCAAATCCTGTTTATACATTTATATTATATGATTTATACGTGAATAATTTGTTGGTAGCATTATTTTTAAATAAGCCATAGCTCATTTGTTTGCACACAGTTCAATGGTTTCAAGTATTGCTATCTAATACTAATAATTTTATTTAATATTAATCATTTGTTTAAATGTTTTCATGTATAGTAAATGATTAAATAGCTCTATTTGACCCAGAGATAGGACCCTAACAGATACTACCACTCTGGGTCAATGTGCACTCAGGAGTAATGGCGATGAAGGATACTCCATGTTCCCTAGAACTCAAGAACTGGAGCCTCACCATCAGATGGTTTAGCATTATATCCAGGACAATTATTTGGGGGGGGGGTCTTACCCCTTTGCTGAGGAGCAGTTAGTATATTCTACAGCCTCCCCAGCCAACAGAGCTGAGCATATAATTTAACACTGAAACCCTGTCCACAAAATTACAAAGTATCCGTTTGGGGTTAATTTTATAGAACTGACACTTACAGTCTAATCCTGCCTTTCTTACTTATTTATTCTCTGTACAAGTGATGATAAGCCACTCTTAAGATAGCCTGACAATACTTGACTATTTTTTATGTTTGGGATCTGAAGATAATCAAACTACTGAAGAATTATAAACAGGCACAGACACATAAGGCCTTTGTGTCTTTTTGTTTATCCAGATTCTTAAAAAAGGCTATTTCAAATACAGTGTCTTTATGAATATCAAAATGCACTCTCATTCTCTACACACCCATAAATGGAATATAGTATATTTAGAAGTAGTATCTTTTTTTTTCCAAACAGATACACATTTATGTTTGTTTTATATGTTTGGAGTCATATTAATAATTTGGAAGAGTTTGTCTTTTATAGTTGGCTAAATTGTTTGATATTGAGCTAGCATATTTAATATGTACAGGGAAAGGTTTGAGCATGAAAAATGTTTGAAGAATGTTGGGTTTTCATTGAACAAGAGGTCTCTAATGATAAACAATTAAACAATTATCAACAAGAAGCCATGTTGCAAAATTCATTATACAGAATTTAAATTTCTAAACTTCAAAAGAAAAAAATTGTTTCCCTGAAATAATTATTCATATTTAATCAGTGTAAATATTAGATAATTTCATAGAATTATTTCTTTATTAAGACTAAAAGTTTAAACAAGAAAAAAAAAAGTGTGTGTGTGTATATATATATATATATATATGGCCCATTAGAAATGTAGCACCTAGCTGACAAATCATACTTGCTTCTAAATAAAAATCTGAGAAGTTCAAATTAAGGCTTTCGGAGCCCTCCAAAAAGGAGCGCGAAGGAGAAAAAGGCTCTTTTATATTCAGCCTAAATAAAGCGTGATCAACTCCATTTGAAGCTAAAGAGCGTGGTTTTTGCGCTCCTCGCTCCAAAATTATTTGATTTTTTTTTTTTCAAACATTAAACAATAAAAAAAAAGAAAAGAAAGTTTGAATCAAACTCTTTGGGTTTTTTTATAACTATGATAAATATATATATGAGAGATGGGGGGGGGTTACACATGAAAATTTGATATGAAAGCCGAAAAATTTTAACTTCTCAGATTTTTGTTTAGAAGCAAGTATGATTTGTCAGTTAGGTGCTACATTTCTGGTGGGCCATTTTGCTTAGAAGACAGGAGACAGTCTGGAAAAAGTCCCTTCAAAAGGCGTCAATCACTCTGTAGAAAGGCTTTGAAGTCATTTTCTTAAAGATTTGAACTTTTCTCGTATTTATGACTCGTATTTTTAATGCTAAAAATAAATCTTTAAGTGTAATAACTAAATAAATATGTTTGTTTTTAAATAGATATTTTATTTATTTGTACTCTCTTGTTTTCAAGAAAATAATATCGATATTTCTCTAAGTTCTTGTATTTTTCAAATTATTTTAATAAAAAATAGTAAATACGTTTTCTTTGTTTTATTTTACACCAATATTTCTAAAGATATAATAGACATTTAGTAAATCATTCAAAGAAAAAAGGAATACAATGATTTGTTGATAAAAACAGCCACAAACGTTTATTTTTTAATATATTTTGCTAATGTTGCCGAAAATTACAAGTCTCGGTGTATTCAACTAAAAAGGGTAATCTGGTTGATAAGGGTAATTTGCTTGAAAACAACAGAGTATAGTAATAAATGAAATGGCAATTTTCGGCCAATTGCTACCCTGAATGTCACAAATCTTGAAAATATAAAATTTGTGTTTCTGTCTGCTGTTCAGAGTTTATTTCGCAAGTTTTTCCTGCCATATTGACGAGAATTTTTTTTTTTTTCGATCCAAAACTGTAAGTTAAAAATATTTCAACGGATTTTTTTTATAAATTCATATTTTGTGATATCTAAATTCTGTCTCTCCTCTCTTGGAGAAATGTTTGCTGCTTCTTTCTTTAAAAAGAAAATAATCACTAATGTAATGTTTGAAAGTAAAACTTTATTTACTTAGAACAAATTTAAATTCCCTTCCAAAATAAATAGTAAATAATTAATTTTCAACAAAATAAGGCTCACTATAGTTTTTTATTTAGAAATAATTACAGTAAATATATTCGAATTATTTATATTTTTATTTATAATAATTTGAAAGAAAGTTAAAGAACTTCGATAAACTGATCTGATTTATTTGAAAAACTATTAACCGAGTATTCATGTTAGTATTTGATTCGAAATATAAAGGGTATTTTTGAATAAAAGAGGGCCGAAAAATATCAACAAATTGCCAATAAACTATTATTCAAAGATCCAATTAATGTCCTGAAATTTCATACAAAAATATCTGGCTGAAACTTTGGGATTGAACAAATATCTGGTCAAATTTTCCTCCCCTGAAAAAATAGGTTGTTAATGTAATGAACATTTAAATTGTTTTAAAATATTTCAGGGATTTCTATTTCTATTTTATACCTCAGTCAACAAAAATTTATGCATAATCTTATGCTCCATTCGACATGTCCTTCTTGGCAAATCTCAAAACATTAGCGAGACTTTGTCAAATATTATCTTACGGTTTTACACTTAAAGTGACATTCACACCCACACCTATACTCTGACCACTTATTGGCGAAATAGAACGTTTATGAAAGAAGGTATATTTTCACTCTGGAGCGCTGAAAAAGAGCCAGTCCTTTTTTAAAGGAGTTGGAGCTGGAGCGGCTCCATTTTTCAAAATGGTGAGCATGAGTTGAATTAATAAAATTGATAAGAAAGATAGTTTTAAAATTAATCAAAAAAATAATTCAGTGTTTTATTAAAATCAAAATTGGTAAATCTTTTTCTGATAAGTGGATTTATTTTTATAGTAAAAACGTTCATTTGAAATGGTTCGATGTAAATTTTTAATTGACAATGAAGATAGTAAAATAAACAATCATAATCACTGTAAATGGGTACGTTAGCTAGTAATATATCTTTCCCAACTCGCACACACTTGTATTTAATTTGGATTATTCTATTTATATATCAGCCTATGCACGTGAACAATCAGATCAAATGTAGACATTTCATATGTATATGTATTAGTATTGTTATTCTTTAAATATATATGTGTAAGTATGTTTATATAATGTGTGTGTGTGTGCATATAAGAGTGTATATATGTGTGTGTGTGCATATATGAGTGTATATATATATATATATATATATATATCTGTGTGTGTATTTGTGTACAGAAGTGTGTATGATAAATAATTTGCATAATGATATTTGACATAACCATTTAGCTAAGAAATCTGATTGAAAAAATGAAAACCAAATTATTGAAATTAACAAAACATGTTTTGCTAATACAGAGATGTGTGGAATTTTCTTTTAAAATTTCTAATGGAATTTGTTGATGTAATCGTTATGGAAAGACTCTTGAAATGCTTTGAGTCTACACTAGTTTTACAAGACCAAACAATAAAACAACCTGGATTCTTTGATATATCTTTTGTTTTAAGTCAAATAAGATCGAGTCAAAAAGAGAAATGAAATTGATTAGATTAAAGCAGATTGAGCCATTTCAATATTTTTCTTCTTCAATGAAGAAATATTTGGTTAAAACACACTTGTGTGTGTGTGTGTTTAAAAGGGAATCTTGAACTAAGATCTTGTTTTATGATCTTAAAATATAACAATTTTATTCCTGCTATATTTCACTAATGTTCATGTCTAAGATTTTAAACGCTAATTTACAAAGCAATTATGCTTTCCCATCAAGACTCATTAGCACAACACAATTTTCCTTCTCTCGGTAATTAGTATATTTATCTATCTTAAAATATCTGATGCCAACATAATTCTGTGAGAGGAATCCCCATGGCATAATGACTAATGTGCTGAACTCCGGCCTCAAAGTACACTAGTTAAAACTCCAGTGGTATTATTATGTTCCATTTCAGACTGTTATATTCTGAGTTGTGGGCGAGAAATGCGTATGGTTGCAAAACAAAGAACGTATAGATACTCACAATAACACAGTAATGATGTTATAGAAAATTTTTATAAATAGATTAAGTACAGAGAGTAGAATGGAGAAATATGTTTACAGTTGAGGAATGAATTCAGTGGTAGTAGATACAAAGTTCATGTACTGTACTTGTCTCGTGGTGAAGGGATAGTTACAAAGTTCTCGTGGTGAAGGGATGGTTTTCTTCGGAACTAGGGCAATGTTCTAAGCGGCGGCGATCGTTTGATGTATCGGATGACAGGCGCCGGACGGTGCGTAGAATCCTTAACACGGGTCGTGTGAAGGAACAAGTCTGTTTATTTCCTGTAGATTATTTACAGGAAGGCACAAGGCCTTAAGTTTTGGGGGGAAGGGGAAGGGTGTGATCTTGCATTAACTATGTTTTTACTAAGGGAACCTAGCTAGCCACATTCGCCGACCCATTCAACAATACAATATATAGTCATTCATTCGTCGCCTTGCGCGCTGCTACCACCAAAATACCACATTTGCTCTATGCAGAAAGACCTACTTAAAATCCCGGAAGTGATGCATGATTTTATTTACAAATTGTGATTTTTTACAAATGAATTCATATGATGGGGATGGGAGAAAAACCCCGAAATATATACAAAAACAAAGAAACAAGGAAAAATCCCCCGTTTGGTTGACCTCCCATCCCCCCGTCTATAAAATTGGAGGCCGACTGTTTTCCGGGGCGAAAGAACCGGAAACAAGTCGGACCTGCCCTAGGTGGGACTGGGATCCTAATCTATGGGGGGAAAAAGGAAATAAAGGGTCGGGCACGGTGTGGGTCGATACAAGACGGTAATATGATTTTTATACATATGAATGTTCAAGATCTTCAGTAAAAAGCGGACTGGGATACAGGTTGAGGTCGAAAAATAATGGGGATGGGGAAGATCTTGGATACTAATGACTAGATGACGGGGACAATGACTGACAACATACTGCTAACTAGGTTACAAGGGGAAAACTTTGCCTACTTACCGGGGGTGGGGTCCCGAAGGACCCGTACCGTAGACGCCATGAGCGGGCAGAGGAGGGAAGGATGACTCCAATGTTGCCCCCTTTCGTACGACCAGGCTCGCTGCATTCACCCACCTTCTGTTGAATGTTATGCGATCCAAGCGTTTTCTATCGCATCTGATTTTGACCCTCAGCTGATGCCGAAAATACAAAACCAGATCGCGATGAGAAAAGTTTGCATCGTCTTACAATCCCTTCTTTCGCGTGATCCAAATCACCATTCGAGCTACAGCCAGGATCGCGAGAAACACCACACGCTTCTCACCCTGAAACGGAGGAAGAACGTTGTCCACGACGTAACCAACGTCGAGCAGCACAAGCTGCTTGGGTTCGATGCGAGCCGTCCACTCCCCGACGTGATCCCAAAACGGGCGAACTCGCTCGCAGTAGTAGAAGGCGTGCTCAGCCGTTTCTTCCAATCCACTGCCGCAGCGAGGACAATCAGGCATGTCTGCTAGGCCCGCTTTGTAGTTCAAGCCGAGAAGGGGTAACGCATTCCGTACAAGTCGCCAGGTGAGCGAGAACTTGGAGTTGTTCAAGAAGCTCGATCCTGGCGCCCAATTCCAGTGAGAGCGGATCTTCTCCGCCGTCCAGCCTCGCCGCTCGCTAAGAGGATCAGAAGCGGAACCCACCACTAACTCCCGATATAGCTCTTTCCGAGGCCGTGAAAGGTCACTGGACCCAAGAAGGTTATGAAGGGCTTTTCGGCACTCGCTAAAAAACAGTGCTTCGCCCAAAGGCCTACGTCGACCTTCAGCCTTTGGGTCTGACTTGAGGCGAGGAAAAGTCCGACTCGCCTTTCGTCTCCACACTGAGTCCCCTGTCAAGGACCAGCCGAGGTATGCAAGTCTTTCAGCAAGCCAGTGGCTCTCCAGATCAGGCATACCCAGACCCCCGTTGCGTGTACGTTGGATACAGACCTGCCTACGGACCATCGGCCTTGCACCTCCCCAGAGTAATCTGGAGAGGGATTGTTGCAGTGCCAACCGACGTGCCTCAGGCAGAGGAAGTACAGCCAATCGGTAAAGGATCAGAGGGAAGACGTACGTGGCGCACGCCTCCGCCCTGCCCTTTAAGGACAACCTCCTTGAAAGCCAGATTCCCACCTGAGCATTCACCTTGGTTTGTACTTCCGACCAATTTCGCTCCAGTTGGAGGTCGGGCCCGAACCACACCCCGAGGATGCGGATGGGTCCGTCACTCCAGCGGAAGGGCCCTGGAAGAGTATTGCTACCCCTCCAAGCACCAAGCCGCAAACCTTCGCTTTTGTCAAAATTGACCTTGGCTCCTGCGATCCGCTCGTACTCGACAACTGCCTCTTTCACAGCCTTTATATCCAGGCGGCGGGATACAAAGACTGTGATGTCATCAGCGAACGCGGAAACCCTTGCCGCAAGGCTGCTAACAAAAGGTATACAGCGCAGGGACGGACTTGTCCCCTCATCCCTAAGCCTGCGCAGGAGGGGCTCCAACGCGAGGACATAGAGAAGAGGAGACAAAGGGCAGCCCTGCCGCACCGAAAGCTCGATCGCGAATACCCTCGAACGCCTTCCGTTCACCTGCACCACTGCCTGAGGGTTGTGGTACATCATGCTAATCCATCTGCGGAACTCCGGTTTGAATCCGGCAGTCTCCAAAACAGATGCCAAGAACCGATGGTCAACCCTATCGAAGGCCTTGGACTGATCTAAACTGATCAGCGCGGCTTCTGTGTCGTCTTCTATCCCCTCTAGGACCTCGCGAATCAAGTGCAGATTGTCCTGGATCGATCTTCCCTTCACAGCAAAGGTCTGTTCAGGGCCGATCAGATCACTGATGACACGCTGTAAACGATTCGCCAAGACCCGGGCCAAAATCTTTAACTCTGTGTTAAGCAGAGTTATGGGCCTGTAGTCATCTAAACCCTCCCAAACATGCCTGCCACCTTTCTTCAGCAATGTGATCACGCCCTTGGTAACGCTACCAGGGATGGCTCCCTGGGCGAACCAATGGTTGAACATATCCGTCAGAATAGGCACAAACATGTGCGACATCCTCAAGTACACTTCGTAGGGCAAACCATCTAGTCCCGGCGACTTGTTCAGGCCGACCTGCTTCAACGCATCACGGACTTCGCATTCAGTAACCACACCCTCGCAGCTAGCCGCTTTAGCCACCCGGAGGCGGGGGAAGTCGGCAAGATAGCTACGAAACTCCCGGATCGGGAGATCAGGGCAGCGGGCAAAGCGATCCCGAAAGTGCGCCCGAAAGGCATCACGTATCTCACGACTCGAATGCAGCAGTCGCCCGTCCGCGGTCTTGACAAACGTGACGTACCGATCGGGGAACCTTCACACTTCTTCCTCACGCGCAGTCGCGTTCGATTTCACAGCTTCGTAGAGAACTCTATTTAACCTAGATCTAACTACGTATCCCTTGTAGCGCTCGCTATTCTCACGCTCAAGGTCCCTCCTAGCTAGTTCTACACCTAGGGAGTCCCCCCCAGCCACCGCCCGGGAAAGTCTATCTTCTATAGACTTCGCCTCCTTGGCCTTATCTAGTTTGAGCTGTTGACCGTATTTGGTGGCGAAGTCTCTAATCCTATATTTGAGAGAAGCCCACCACCTATTCCCGGTAACCGCCCCCACTAACGCCCGCTGAATTAGGGATTCCAGCCGGTCCCGGAAGTCCCGTATCTCCAGTAAGGAGGTATTGAACTTCCAGTAACCGGCCAGACTAGGCCTATTTACTAACCGTAGACTGACTCTAACAAGTTTATGGTCAGTCCACGCTATCAAGTGGAATGTGGGACAACTAACAAAGTCAATGTCAGCTCGTCTCACTAACACTCTGTCCAAGTAGGAACCTACTTTGGCAGAGGGCGAACTATCTAGCCACGTCCACATCTCCCACCCTGGGTGATCGAGACGAAACCTGTCGACGAGACCGTGACGAGTCACGAAGCCGACAAGGCTGCTCTCACACCTTCCCGCACGACTAGCTCCCCGACCGACCTTATCTATCTTGGGATCACGGATCGCATTCCAATCACCCATTAAGACTAGCCGCTTCGTATCGTCCAGGAACGGCGCCAACCGACGAAAAAAGGAAACCCTCTCCGCAGCGATATTGGACGCATAAACCGCAACCAGACGAAACTTGAAACTTTTCACGGCAACATCGGCCACAACCAACCGGGCCCCATCACCTGCAAAAACAACGTCAACATCAGCATCAAGGCTGCGTCCAACTAGCAAGGAGACCCCAGCGCTGGCACGGCTGCCGTATGCTGAGAAAACGTTAAAGTCGTTTTCCAGCACCCGACAGTCAGCGTCGCAAGTGAAGTGGGTCTCCTGCACTGCAGCAACATCTACGCAGAGGTTCTTGAGTTCACCAAGCAAGCGCGCACACTTGCTTGAATCCCTCAGTCCCCTCACATTCAAACTGGCAACGTTTAAAGCCATCAATCCGACTTACCTTACTCATCGTCGACTACGGGCCGGAAATCCTTGGGTGTGAGGATGCCGACAGCCTGACGCAGGGAACCGGTGCCGAGTTCAGTTGTTACTCGGTAGTCCCTGGTGATTCCGCCGACATCTATCGGGAACTTCAGCTTTAGGGCCCTATAAAGAGATGGGTGAACCAAAATCGGGACCCTACCCGAACAGTATGTAATACATTTTTTTAGGGAGGAGTGCTCCAACTCCGCCAGCTTTATGCCCGTATCAGTCTGACAGACCGTACTCAAGAACTTCCATACGCCCTTGGTATGGTCGCCAGCTGACCGGACAAAAGTGGTCACCATGGCTGCACTCCTGAAATTCGCGGGATTTGATACATTGAGATTTTTAACTTTTTCTAAGCTGAGCAACGGCTTTAGTGCCTTCCGGAGCTGGAAGTCCCCAACTGCCTCCAGCTCCGCAGAGCACAAAGCCGCTGCCCGCTGTATCTGTCCGATGGATAGTTCATGGTAGTTTGTTTTCTTAGGAGGGTCAGTTTGTCTTTTTGGGGAAATGATTGCCGGGAAAAGTTCTTGAGATGATAAGTCTGCTGGGCTGAGTGAGGGGAGGGATGGGGTTCGGGCTAGGCCCGAGGGTTGTGCCCTTTCAGCAGACTGAGATCTGGGGAGTGGGATTTTGTATGGGCGGTGATATTTTTTGAAACGTTCATGTTGGGGTGAAAGAGAGTCCATTTGTTGGGGAGGAGGCTGTAAAGTGATTTTTGGAGGTGGAAACGGTGGTGGAGGGAGTGTAGGTGGCGAGGAAGGTACTGGTGGAGATGGGAGAGGTATTTGTGGTTGAGAGGAGGGGCCTGCCTCAGGTTGGTTTTTTTCCGGGCACATTTTTTTGCTGCCCCTTCCCCACTGTCCCTTCTCCTCTTTAGATTCGTCGATGTTTCCATTTCTTCGATGTTTTTAATTTTCTTTTTAGTCTTTTTTGGTGATGGTGCTGTTGTTGCTGGTGTCTTAGGTGTTGCTGGTTTCTTTGGTGTCATTGTCGCTGGTGCTGCCGGTGATTCTGTTGTTGTTGTAATTGCTGCTGCTGTTGCCGGCGGTTTTGTTGGTGTTTTTGCTGCTGCTGCCGGTGATTCTGTTGTTGTTGTTGTTGTTATTGCTGCTGCTGCCGGTGGTTCCGATGTTGTTTTTGCTGCTGCTGGTGTTGGGGCCCTGGTTTGTTTTTGAGGGGATGAAGTTGGACTTTTTTCCCCTTGTTTAGGGGATCCCCTCCTCTTTTTGGTCACTTCAGTCCAGCCCTCCTGGTTGTTTTTGGGCTGGACCTGACCCGGGCTCTTGGCCTCCGCTTCTTTGTTGATGGTGATGGTGGTGGCCGCTACATCTTTTGTTGTTGTTGTTGTTGTTGCCTTGTTATCAGGTCGCTGGGGGCAAAACTTAGCGATGTGTCCGATTTGTTTGCACCCCCAGCACCTGGGGCGTCTCCCTTCCACCATCACCATCATCTGCCGATCCCCGCATATCAGAGTTTCGGGGATGGCTTTGAAGCCATCCCTTGACAGGCACAGCCGGAAGGCATAATCCCCGTAGGCTGTCCCGGCCGGGGATCTGAGGAGGTTAAATTCCTCGACGTGGCCAAAGGCACTTAGATACGCCGCGAGGACCTCCCCAGTGATGATGGCCGGGACATTACATACTGTGACGCGAAGCCTACGGGTGCCTTTATACTCCGGCTGTAGCCTGAAGTGTTTTGTAATGATGTCCGATTCGGCTGTTTTTGCCGCTTGTTTTTCTGTAAGAAGGAGGACATCCCATGTCGCGAAACTTTTACGGCAAAAGTATTGGCATGGGATGCCTGCCTTCCTCAGCAGCTCCTCAAAAACTTCTTTCGTTAGCCCCACTAGCCTTTTTGTTTTGAGGTCGGAAACGACCAGCGAGAGGACTCTAGGCGTGATTTTATCTGCGATTTCCGGGATGGGCAGTATTTCATTGCCTTTGAAATACTTGGCAAATCTGCCCACCCGGTCCTTCTCGTATTCATCTGGTCCTCTCTGCTGGCCTTTCCAGGCTGTGGGGCTTTGTTGGGCCGGCTGAATCGGACTGTCTTGGGAGACTTGGGGATCGTCGGGGGATCGGCAGCGAAGGCCAATTCAATTAGGCTTGGCGTTGTCTTTGTAGGGGTTGCCGTTTCATCCTCCATGGCTGAGGTAGAATTTAGCAGCCAAGGAGGGTAAAAAGAACTAAACCTCCACCTGTTGCAAGTATGGAGGGGGGTTCTACTGTTAAAAAAAGACGAAAAAAATAATCAGACACAAAAACGGTGAAAAAAGGCCACAAAAACACGTAGAACCCCTGAAAAAAAAATAAGAATCGACAAAACAAATAAAGACACAAAAATAATAAAGTCCGACGACACAAACACAAGTCGGATAACAAAAACAAGAGATTTAACAAGTGTCACAAATAAAGAATTCTCGGTAAGACTTTAAAAAAAATAAAAAATAAAAAATTCAATCAGAAAAAACAAAGTCTTACCGAGATAACCAATTTAACAATCCAAGTAATAACAATATCGAGTGGTCTTTTTTTCAAAAAGCAAACGTGAAAGAACAAGTCTGTCGTGAAGGAACAAGTCTGTCTGATGATTATTTGGTCCGTCTATTTATATGTTTTTTGTAGGCTCACAAATGGCAATTTTTGTGCCCCGCGGGAAGCGTTCCGATTGGATATTTATTAATGTATTTTTTTTTGTTAATTTATCGCAAACGGAAGTTCTGCGCGGAGCCCATGCGTGGGCGACTAACTTTTCATTTTGAGTTGAGAACTCGACGTGTTAACTTCCGTTTTTCTTTTCTTTTCTTCTTTTCTTTCTTTTTGTTTTTTCAAATCAAGGCAAGATCTCGTCTTGTAACAAGACTAATTCCCTGAAGGGATAGGTTTGAACCCCCTTATTCCCCCAGTTATTGGTTAAATAGTATTACTGCTCTTCTTGTACAAGGTTGGCTTTGGCATTAAATATCCCACAAAGATTTACATGTGTTATACTTTTTTAAAAAAGTTATAATTCTTGCTCATGTGATTTCCCTATTTAAATACATCCTTTTTTTAATTCTTATTTATATGCATTTGGCCTTTTGCCTTGTTTGGTTATTACTATAAAATTCAGTTGAATAAAACCTTGATAAGGTCTTTCTTCTTTTGTCTTCATTACACTACAACATGCTATTAAACAAAGGAACTAAAACTATAATACCCATAGTACCCATTTTATATCAGTCTCAATTTTTGTCCATATTTATTTTTCCATCAATCCCAAATTCTAACAATTCTTCACTTAATGCCACTAGTCATGCATATCAACTTTTATGAACTTTTATGTTCATTATTTATAACTATTCTGATAATTAAGTTGATAAAGCTGTGCCAATACGTTTTTGTGATTATTTATTATTACTTTATCTATTTATTATGCAAATAGGAGTTCATGTAATTCATATAAAGGTCTAAATTACTATCTAGAATTTTCACTAAAATTTGGTGTATTCCTTTGATCTATCCAACATGCCTATCGAACACTGGGAAATATAGTATCGATACTTAATAAAACCATAACTTATAAAAAGTCTACATAACTTCAGGTAAATTAATATTTAGAAAGAAATGCAAATCATAGAAAGATTGAAATGATAAAAATGACAAATCTGTCGATGCCTTGATAAAATTTCCAAATTATGCAAAGATAATGAATTGGTTAGTAGATAGTTATCAATAAAGAAAATAAATTTAAAAAAAGAATTGGTTGGTATTTGGGGGGTGGGGTAATGATTTAGTTCTAATCTCATGAGATTATAGCCCTAAAAAATAAAGAACTTTTTGTTTAATGATGTCTTAGTGACTGATATCTACAATTCCAGAAATTATACAACCAAAGATTCCATCATTTTTAGCAGACATGAATATTTTTCATTGGCAGTATTTCACACTGGAAAATTTATAATAGCCCATGATAGATTATTACAAAAGAAGATCCTACATCAATTTTCAATGTTCTGTACAAATTCACTTTCATATTCCTCCATTCATTCCCACTGGTAGGAATCCTTGTGCAGAATATCCTGTTTTCATTTTAAACTTTATTTATGTGAACAAAAAAAAGGAGGCTGAATAAAAAAAAAAGTCTCCAAAGTTACATTTTTTATAGTGTTTTATCCTTAAATATGAATAGTGTTTCATCTATAAATAGGAATTGAAATGAAAAAATTACCTATAATTTTGATTTAAAAATCAAATTCCCTTAAAAAATTTTTTTTAGTATAATTTGAATCCAGTTATTTCTAATACATAGTCAAAATCAATTTAATTAGATCAATTGTCAGTAGATTTTTTTTTAAGATTATCATTTAGTTCAAGTGTACACAAAACAAAAAACGTCTAATCAATTGAGTCTTTTCTGACAAATTTTATTACTTGAATTGTCTGCTGCAGTTGGATGTACAAAAACATATTCATTCCTTCTGCATAAACTTCACATTATATGTATAATGGTGAGTTTATCATATAAAAAGAATTAAACATTGTCCTACAAGTAAACTTATGAATTTTATAAACTATTTTCAAGCAGATTTCATTTTAATAGGAACGTTGATTTTTTTTTTTAAATTGCTTAAAACAACAATTGATATTTTCCTATAGTTTGATATTGCCTCTTGTTTCCTTAAAAAAAACAGATAAAAATAACATATTTTCTTAACTAGAAAAAAAATTTCTTAGCTTTACACAAAATTTTGGTTATTCAAGTTTTTTTTAGTTTGGAGGCATAGATATGAATATATATGCCTCTGTTTTTCTTCTTACCATATAATAAGCAGGACAGTCTTTTTTATCATTGCAAATGTTGATGTTTAATATCCTATATTCTATACGTTTGCTGATTTACAATAAATTCTTTTATTATCATTTATAAGCAAAATGCCTTCATTTTTCTTTCTGATTGTTTGAATAAAGCATTTCATATATACATTATAATTTCCTTTTAAAATGAACTACCCTGTCAGTACGGCTTAGAATATGCCGACTTGCAGAATATCAAGACATTTCCTCGTCCTGGTATGACACTAAACTACATGGTGAGGCTTCAGTCCTGGAGATTTGGAGGATGTGGAGTAGCTTTTCATTGCCATTACTCCCAGTTCCATTCTGACCAAGTTGTGGTACTTTTTAAGGTCTCATCTATAGTTCAAATAGATCTGTTTAAAAATTATTCATATTCAATCAGGCCATGTGCCAAAAAAAAAAGCTTTAAGAAACAATAACATAAAAAATGTAAATATGAACATGATTCCCTAACTTCTAGGCATAAAATAACCTAAGATAGGTTGACATGCTGTTAAAATCAATCATTTAAAAGTTAAGATGGGACTATAATAAATAAGTTAGCCAAATGAATTTTTTAGATTGTAAAAGTTTATTATCAATAATTATCATTATTTAGTATTGAGTAAATTATCTTAAAATATCAAATTTTTTGTGTTATATTCAGATAAAATCTTATAATTTTCTAAATGTATGTTCATTCATCCATACTTCTAAGTCTCCTCCATTTAATCTTAATTTCAATCAAATTTTCAAGAATTGTTAAAGGAGCATCCATGAAAAAATTTAAAACTGTATCTAAATGAGATTATTTGATCTTTTTTCTCCCTGAAATGAAACAACTTAAGCCAATAAAATATTAAGTAATTGCTAGGCAGCCATGATTTGCAGGGGAGATAACTAAGACATTTGAAATTCAGAGAGAGAACAAACTTTATTTTCAAATCTCTAAGAAAACAATGACTTATTTAAAAGATATAATAGAAAAATGATGAGCCATCTATTTATCTAATTTATTTATCTATTCTATTCATTATTTATATTAATTGGTATAAAGTATTTTACCTTAAACGTAAATAATTTACATTAATTTAAGATCTTTGTCAAATTTTACTACATTTAGCTAATTTATTCCTTTACTATATATATATATATATATATATATATATATATATATATATATATATATATATGTGTGTGTGTGTGTTTGTGTGTTTATGATTTTTCCCTTTTAAAAAATCTAAAAACCAGGAATACTTTCATCTGAAGATTTGTTTACATGCAGAAAAAATATGAAATCTTGAAATAATTTTGTGAAAATTCTACAGTTTTTGGGACAAAGAAACTTACACATTTTATAGAATAATTGCAATGCCATTTTTCTACCAAAGCAAAAACAATTTTGCTACTGTACAGAATAAAATAGAATAAAAAAGAAACCAAAAAATTACATTAGATCATCTTCATCTGGCAGTTGTTTATAATTTGAATTATGTTTTTAAAGTAAGTTGGCAACCTTAGACGAGAGTGACCCAAAGTTCCCTTTTCTAATAGCTAGCACACTGAGATGTAGGGGAGGGTGCTACTCCATTCCCAGAATTGCTCCACTTTACCCTTGATCCTTACCTTATAATGCTGAGTGTTAAGCAAGGCAGCATCAAGTACCATTTTTTGAATCTTTGGTATGACTTGACCTGGGATTGAACCCCGATCTCCCAGACCATTCGCGAACACTCTATTCATTGGCCCTGTTATTTAAAGTAAGGTGTTAAAAGAATTTCAATTTTTATTTTCATAGTTGAAACTTGTTTTTGTTTGCAGGTTCAGATTTTTCATCCAAAGTAATAATGAATGCTATGTAATTTTAACATCTAGCTTGAGTAATGTTTTTTAAATATGAATAATATTTTTGCTAAATCCATTTCTTAGTTCTTTATGATTTTTATATCTTCTGCCAATTAAACTTTTACTCTGAACCAATTATTAGAAAATCAATTATAAAAGTAAAATCCACATAAAAAAGATTTACCAATTACACATTTTGTATTATGAAGTTCATATTCTTCTATTTAGGAATTTTTTAGAAAAATATTTTTATGCAAATGAAACTTTAAGTGATTTATATTTACATTTTAGTTTTGAATTGTTTATACCAAGTCAGTTTATGAACATGATTGATCATCTTAAAAGTCTTATATAATACAGTTAAGTATTGCAGTGTTATATTTCCATTTGTTACATTTATTATCTATTCTGTTATGTCATTGGCTCATATATTATCATCTGGAAGGAAAATAAACAGCATCTCATGTATAATTCTTTACATGATCTTTAAGAAAAAAATTGTTTTATTTTTAAAAAATGAAACCTGCATTTATTATTTATTATTTAACTGACCCACTAATTTTGGTATCTTGAAAAAAAGATTATTTATTCCTAGATATTATAAATATAAGTTTGTTTTATTTATATCAACCTCTTTTAATTCATTTGTAAATGTTTGATTATAATCATACATATATTTTCAATCAATTTTTTTAATTGCATGTTTTTTTATTTGTCTATAATAATAACTCCTTTTCCAACTGTCATATGGTTTTAAGTATTCCTATTCATTACTAATAGTTTTCAAACAGATCTATTTGACCCATAGATGGAACCCTAACAGGTACTACCAATCCAGGTCAGAGTGGGCCTAGGAGTAATGGCAATGAAGGAGTACTCCACTCTCCTTCAGAACTCCAGAATTGAAGCCTCACCATTGGATGTAGTTTAAAGTCATATCAGGACACCATTTTGACAGTCTGGGTATTTTAAAATTTGTGAAATGTTTTGGGTTTTTTTTTCTCATTCCTCCGTGAATTGAAGTGCTTTTTGAAGAAAAAAAATCATGATTCCCTCTTGATTTATAACTGTCAAGTGGGGAAAAATGGATTATTTGAAAAATTTACTAACATTGGCCTAATGAATAGAGTGTTCGCCAATGGCCCAAAAGATCAGGGTTCAATCCCAGGTCAAGTCATACCAAAGACTCAAAAAAATGGTTCTTGATGCCACCTTCCTTAGCACTCAGCACTATAAGGTAAGGATCAAGGGTAAAGTGGAGCAATCCCTGGAATGGAGTAGTGCCCTCTCTTACACCTCAGTGTTGTAGCTATTGTAAAGGGAGCCTTCGGGTCACCCTTGACCACAGTCAGCAACTTTACTTACTTATACTGGCTCATTGGTCTAGTGGGTAGAGTGTTCACCAATGGTCCCAAAGACCAGGGTTCAATCCCAGGTTGTGTCATAACAAAGATTTTTAAAAAATGGTACTTGATACATCCTTGCTTAACACTCAGCATAATAAGGTACATATCGAGGGTAAAATGGAGCAATCCAGGGAAAGGAGTAGTGTCTTCCCTTACACCTCAGTGTAGTAGCTATTGAAAAGGGAGCCTTCAAGTCACCCTCAACTAAGGTTGCCAACTTACTTATATATGCATATGAATAAATTTTATCATAATTAAAATTTTTCTTATATTAGCTTTTCTAGATATTTTTTAAACTCTTTTTATTGAGTCTTTATTCAGCAATAATTCAGAAACTTATTTTTACTCATATTTGCAAAATAAGCGGATGTATTCACTTTTATTTTTTGCATGTTTTCCACCTGATAAAGTCACTAATTTGTGTTAAATTTTGGAATTTAAGTTAGTACAAATTAATTCTAACCATCAAATATCATAATAAATAAAAGCTGTTATTTTTTTAAGACAGTAGCAATTTTAATTAAAAAGCTATAAGAAGAAATTGTCAATTGGAAAGACAACTTCACATTGTATCTTTAAAATAAAGTTTAAAGAAACTTAGTATTTCATACAAGTGTCTCTTTACTAGTTTTACTTGGATTTGTTGTTGGATCCTGCCATCGTCTGGATCTACCACTCTCCAAAGATAATCTGGTATTTTGGCAATTTGTTTTTTTTTTGGGGGGGGGTTCTGATGCCAGCATCCCAGTCACAATTTCCGGAGGAGGGATTCTTGGTCCGGAACACCATATGGTTTCCACCAACATGGCAGTAAATGCTTCCTGTATTATTAGAAGTGAGTCTATCTATCTGATAGTGAATCAAAAAGGCTTGCTTAAATTTTTCACAAGACAAAAAACCCAAATTAGGAGGAATCCCCATGCTGTAATGGCTAACATACTGGACTACAGTATTGTAATAAACAAAATCAAACTCCAGTTGCTCTATTGCATTCACTTTTGGACTAATGCCCCTTATGAAAGGTATGAAGCCCCTTAACCCCGCCCCTGCAGCTATGGGTTGAATAGTATCACTGCTGTTTTTCTAAAAGGATGGCTTTTGTATTAAATAACCCCCAAAGGTTGTTATGCCATTAAACAAAATGACCAAAGCAAAACAATCAGAATGATCATTTCACCAATAAACAAGTAGAGAAATTAATATAAAAGGTATTTATGTTGTCAACAGTTGTGTATGACCATTTGCAACATTTTTTCAGGATAATCTTAATGCATGTCTGTAGCTGTGATTTTTTTTTTTTTTTTTTTTTATTTTGATCCAAGTCAAACTTGCAAATTGCCAAAATTTTCTTATTCAAATCGAATTATTAAGAGAAAAAAAACAAGTTGAAAGAAAAATGAAACTTTGTTATTATGAATTATATCAAAGTTTTGCCTTTCAAGAGTTTGAGTAAAATTTCTTTTTTTACCTTAATTTTTATTTATTCATCCTTCTTCAAATTTTTAACTGCAAACCTTGAACAATATAAACATAACATTTGATTTAAAATCAATCCTGTTAAGAGTGTATTCATTCATATATGCTGGTTCTCATTCGGAAGATATATGGTAGGAAAAAAATAATCATAATCTCACAACAGATGTTTTATATAACATTATCTATTTCATAATGGATTTTTTGTTTTCATTTGAAATAACGAAAAAAAATAATGTTTAACACAATGCACTTATAAAAAATAATATCTCATTTTTGAATACCTGTTCGTTCCCATATTTTGAGAAATTTAGTTTTTCCAAAAAGTAAGTTTTATAACTTAAAATTGGTTAATCTGAATTAGTTTCTGCCAGGTCAAACAAACAATAGTTGTTTTTTGTTGTTTTTTTTTGTTTTGTACCACTTTATCTCTTCTGTTTTTGTTACTGTAAATATTTAGTTTGTTCTGAGGGACAATCAATATAACTCCTGCTTATGCACTGAAGCAAAACCATAATTCATTTGTCTTCCCTGTTTACAAACTGGACACCACCCCAACTGAATCAATATCAATGAATGTATATATTTGACCCCTTACTCCTGAACATCAGTTACCCACTGTCCTGTTTCTGTAATGCCCACCTTATATATCTTACAGCTTATAGCTTCTTTATTAGAAACTTCTTCTGTACCTCTCCTCCCATCATTAAACAGTGATGGTTACCAAGGTGTTTTTCTGTCTTTTAAATTGCCATTGTCCTGTCTACTTTTGTCAGACTAATGTTCTGGTCACTCCACCCTTTTAAAACACATTCAAATGCTAAAGGACATGCTTGTACATTTACATAAAAGCTATTAATACAGATAAGCATATTCTTACCTATATACATGTATACATTCAAACATCCACACACACACACACACACACACACACACATATATATAATGAAATCTTTGTTCATTTCAATACAGATGAAAACAGAGAAGAAGTCAGCAATATAACTGATTACTGCTCAACTTCAACTTTGAATTAATAACATGAGCTCTGACATGACAAAAGTTGAAAGTAGAACATCAGGATATGCTGTAAATAATGGTAAGGAATATTTCCTATGCATTCTACTTTGTACAGTTACTATAGTTAATCAAACTTTGTACTAAATTTGACTTTAAACTCATTACTGTAACAGCACTATGGCATGTTTATAAAATTCTATAGATTATAAGACTATTGTTGAGGTCTAGTCTACAACAGTAACAGCAGATGACAATTTTGGTACATTACTTTAAAAAATACTACAGATGTTATGCTTTTTTGTGTATAACAAACTTGAAAAGAAAAATTTATTTTAAGAAATTGATCACTTATATATCACTGTCTTACAAGTTGGCTCATCAAATAATCTTTGTTTATATTCACTTGATGGAAAGACAAAGTACATTGTTTATCAGAAAACTCTGTTATGGTGATTTATGTAAATTACAAGACTGCAGTGGTACCATTACAATCTAAAATAAGAATAATACTCAACAATTTTTTTGTTTTTTATAATAAAAAAAAATCATGGAACTCCCACAGCCATTTTTCTTTACAAAATTACATAAACTCTATTCATTCTAAGAATCTAAGACCTTAGAAAAATGTTCATTATTTTTAAGGAGAAATCAAATATGTATGTGAGTATAAGCAAAGTAATGTTCATTTATTTTTTTTATTTTTTTTATTTTTTTGTCCAAAGCATTGCTTGGGACTTCTGCTAGTATTACAGTATTTTTTTATACCATATTGCAAATTTATATTTGTTAAAGTAAAACAAACAAACAAGGAAAGGTTTACTAAATCAAATGATGATACAAAACAAAAGACTAAAGTATTAATAAAAAGATTTTAGGAACCTTTCATTTTTTTGTATCATAGTAAAATAGGCAACATAGAAAGAAAATAGAGATTAAGTCATGCTTCATGTGTATACTTTTAAAATCCTTTTCTGTGATATAACAAGTACTAAAAGTTATCACTTTCTGTGCTTATAAGGAACTTCAACACTTCCATTTTACTACAGCTACTACAAAATTACATTTGACTTTATCAGTCAGCTCCAAGCCCTCTGTTATTTCTTCCTTCACTCTTTTTGTTCTAAGTTAAACTTTTGTTATTGTCATCATAAAGCTTTAACCTGCCTTATAGCTGGTTGTTGCTCTTAGCTGCAAAACCCATCTTGCTTTATTAACTACAGACTTCCATTTTTCAAATGAACAAGTCCTTAATTTGGTGAGAAATATTTCTATCATTGTAATTGTTACTGCCAACTTTGTGTTGATTCAGCAGCTCTTGTTTTACTATTTAATCAGTTCTTTATCTGACTTATGTCCTAATGTCTTTTCTTATAACTTTCATTTGTCAGTCTTAATTAAGGTATGATTTATGCTAAAAGACCTCATCAACTGTATCCTAACTACTATTATTATATTAGAAAATAATAGTAATAGTTTTGCTTTACAACAGCTGGTTCAACATTATCTATAATATTGTAAACAGAATGATCTTTAAAAAGTAGCAGATATATAAAAAGAGGCTTGATATTTGGAAATATTTTTTGTAAGTCACTGCTAAGTTCAAGAATTAGCAATAAAAATAAAAATGTGTTATTTCCCTGTATAATATAAACTCACAGGTGTGTGTGTGTGTGTCAGTATTAATTTTTAAAAGTATAGTACTCTTTTTTTCTTTTTTTTTTTTTAAGAATAATTGCTTGATCTGAAAAAAAAAACAACATTTTTTTTACAAAGTATTTTTATGAAGTTCTGAAGATTTTCATGGTTTAATTTTTTAGTCTAATGTTTTGTGTTTGTGAATTGATAGTTGTGACAAAAGGACAATTTTCTGTCTTTAATAGATTTCAACATTATTATGCTGCTACTACAGGTAAAATATTTGATTTTGGATTAATTGCTGAAGTTTTAAATCCATTTTTAACTTCTTTTCTTACAAATCTTTCAAACATAGCTGAAGGTAGAACTGAGGTAAATAGCCAACTTTGATTTTGAAGTGTTACGACTCAACCCTGAAAAAATATTGCAATATCCAAAACTTAAAAGTTGTTGATGATTATGATAAAAATTCATATTAAAAGATGTTTCATAATAACACAAATTTTTTGTTAAGCAAAACAAAATTAATGTCCTATCAATATTTTATAATAGATTTCTCACCTGACGCCTTTATGAAATCCAACTTAACCTTAAATTAATAAAGATTTCTGAACATTTCTTAATTACCTTTTTTGTTCATATCAATCAACCATATTGAATGCTATCAAAAATGCTGCTATTCTTTAGACAAGTCCAAGAGCATATTTAATCAAATGAATTTTTTGGCCATCTGTTACATCCATCTTTTTAAACCTTTTCTTTCTGTTACATCCATCTTTTTAAACCTTTTCTTTCAGTTACATCCATCTTTTTAAGCCTTTTCTTTCTGTTACATCCATCTTTTTAAGCCTTTTCTTCCTGTCACATCCATCTTTTTAAACCTTTTCTTTCTGTTACATCCATCTTTTTAAACCTTTTCTTTCTGTTACATCCATATTTTTAAACCTTTTCTTGCACTTGAGTTATATTCATCTTCATGTAGCAGGTGAAATTATGAAGAAAAGTAAACTAATCAAATATCTTGGCAACTTGGACATAAAACACAAGGAATCTCCAACATAAATTGGATGTCTCGATAATGGAAATGTTCAACTCACTTTTGTAAATAAAAAACACAAGGGACTGAAAAATGCAAGCAAACTTCACAAATGATTTAGCCTGAAAAAATTACCAGGTTCACAAAAAGAGGCCAATATTTGTGCATCGTTCACTTGGTATACACAACTCATGTTGAAAACCTCAAATAAATCCAAGAAAACTGTGTAAATCGTTCATACTATAAATCCTAAACATTAAGCATCTGTATTAAGCAAATGAAGATTTCAGTAAAAATGATTTATAGAAAAAAAATGTATTTTTGAATTAATTTGAATCTTGATAATCTTTAAAAAGTATTTACATGTTCATAAAAGTGTTATTTTTGTATGATAAATTAATTATCATAAATAATTATTATATTTATGACACTTAATCAAATTTAACTATTAATGATACAGAATTTTTTTCAATTCCCATTCAGATGTTAAAGCTATCTTCCTTTAAATTTCTTTCCTTTTAGAATTTTTAGGGAAATGAAGTTCAGACAAATAAGTTTTGTTATTATGATTGTATAACCGGCTCAGTGGGTAGAGTGTTCGCCAATGGTCCTGGAGATCTGGGTTCAATCCCAGGTCACGTCATACCAAAGACTTTAAAAATGGCACCTGATACCGCCTTGCTAACACTCAGCAATATAAGGTACATATCAAGGGTAAAGTGGAGCAATCCAGGTAAAGGAGTAGCGCCCTCCTCTACATCTCGGTGTAGTAGCTATTGAAAAGGGAGCCTTCTGGTCACCCTCGACTATGGTCACCAACTCTACTTACTTTATTATGATTGTGACCATTTCTTAAGCGCCTATTCTTATAACAATTTATTCTATTGGAACCATTTCTGTGTGACATTATTTTATGAGTCACCATTTTACAATAAGATCATGTATCTGCCCCTATAATTTAACCCTGTATTGATATGTATATGTATAATAGTGATTTTCTATTGAAATATTCAATAACAAAACCTTTTTGAAAAAAAAAAAACATCTTTCTGATTATGAGGTCAAGTAAGTGTGATTAACTCTACTTGATGATTTTTAGTTATCAAACTAAAATACATGGTTCATTGTTATTTACTGTTGATTGTTTGAGCTATAAATCAATATCATGGCATTATTTTAGCTTTCTTCCTTCTCTCTTATTTGTTTTTGCTAATATTCTACTCAATCCCTAAACAGAACTTTTGTTTGTTTTCTAAACACCTACACTCTACTTATTTTACCCGAGAATATAATTCTTGCAGATCAATCACCTGTGATTTCGATATTGATTTTATAGATCAATTCTCTTTGATATGTCCTCTGTTTTATACTGAACATGAAAGGTTTGGTCTATTTTCTGTACAGTTAACTATTATAATATACACTTAATTCTGCTAGAACAATGGTAGCACTTCCAACAAAGCTTGAAACATCATAAATTTATGGGCACCTCACAATTTCATTGGATTTGATTAGTTTTCTGACATAATGTAAAAATACCAAATACATACATACAGCAGCAGCAGCAGCAGCAGCCACTTTTCTGTTTTTAGTGCCTCTTAATGTATATTGTCCTCTTTGATGATGTCATAGTAAATTTAATTAGGTATAATAAAGTTAAGTTGACAATATGGGATATGATTAAAAAAGTATAAAAACTGAATCCTTAAATTTTTTTTTTAGTTTTAAAATCCAAATGAAGATGTGTGCACAGCTGAGCAACTTAATGTAATAAAGTGATTTATCTAAACATTTTGACAAAATCTAGATAACTTCTAAACTTTCTTCTAAATAAGTTTTAGTTTTAACAAATTGACCAGGATTAATGTTAATGCTGTACTATGGAACCTTCCTACCTCACGTCTCTATAAATAGATTCTTCTAAGACTATAAATGTACTGAATTTTTCTATCTCAGTAATAGTTTTGGAATTACCAAGAAAACCTATGTCACTGTGAAGTAACAGATTTTTGGAGGTGTTTGCTTTTTCATTTTTTAACATTATAACTTTATCACTTACTCATAAATCCAAAGGAGCGGCTTTGAATTGTGAAGGAAAGGAAAGAAAATAGACACATTAATTATTGCACTTAATCTATTCGTAAAAAATTCAGTGTTAATGAGACATACAAAAACATTGATGGTTTTTTAGTGACCAGAGATTATGTCTATATTGAATCATATTGTAGGATTTTCTCAAAGATTCAGGAGAAGCTGTAATTCTTATGATAATGAAAATTTTGTTAGCGAGTGGAGCATCACACTTTTCACACAAGGTAGAATTTCTGAAAAAAGAAATATTTGTTGTGGAGTCTTGTGTTGTTAATACCAGAACATTGTAGAAAAAAAGGGTCGATCACTAGCTGCAGGGTGTAAACAATGTTACAACAATATTGTTAGAACCACAAAAAGTAATTAACTATTTTGAATTGGAAATGGTAAAATTGTAAACTCAGTCAAGAAAGTGACCAGTAAAAATAGGAAATACCAAACACAAAAGAGTCTGAAGTGGTTAATTCTGATATAGCACTTCTGTTAAGTAATCTTTAAAGAAGAAAAACAAAACCTAGAACTGTTTTGGATTTAAAATGCTACAAAGCTGTCTCAGTTGGAAAGCCAATGGAGTTTAGTTCTTATCAATATAGTCAGTAGGAAATATAGCATGGATTTGGAGGTGCTGTTGGTAAAATGAATGATTTAATTAGACAAAGCTTACACTAATTATGCAACTAGAAAGAATAAAACATATATCAGAAAATAGGAGCAAGAAATTAAAGCTCACAAAGAAATCTTGGATTCATTTAATGTCTGCTAATCCAGTATTTCTTCAACCTTTGAAGAGATTTAGCTTTGGTTTCAGTTTCTTTGTTCAATGGCATGTCAACCTTTATGGGTTATTTAATGCCAAAGCATTCAATGTAGAAGGACAGTAGTGGTACAATTTAACCCATAACTTGGAGGATAAAGGGATTCATATCCTTTCCAAAAAAAAGTCTAAAATTGATGATAATTTCATGACTGGAGTTTGAACTTATTTACTATGGTGTTGCAGTTCAACACTTCAACCACTAAACCATAAAGATTTTCCTAGGGATAATAAAACCTAAAGGATTTTCCGAGGGATAATAAAACCATAAAGATTTTCCTAGGGATAATAAAACCAAAAGGATTTTCCTAGGGATAATAAAACCAAAAATGAAAAGTTGAAAAACTTCCACTTTCAAGTTGATCAAGAAATTCCATGTGTAGATTGATTTAAAAACATTCTCAAGAACTCAATAAAGCTGAGGTCCATGAGAAACAAAATGAAATAGATATGTGAGTTGTGAAAAGAATGAAAAAATGTTGTGGAAGATGCAAAACTGAACTTATATGAAAAAATCTGTTCCGACAACAAGGTATATTAGAGGAATGAATTTATTAAAACAGTTGCTTTGCCCAATTGTGGATGTCATTATCTTGCACTACATATCTGCTTGGTTTAGTTTTTTCTTTAATGGCATATCAAACTTTATGGGTTATTAATGCTAAAGCCATCCTTGTAGAAGAACACTTGTGGTGCTGTTTAACACATAGTTGGAAGGGGTATAAAGGGACTTTATACCTTTCCCAAAGGGAATTAGTCCAAAAGTGAATATAGTTGCACAATTCTTGTTATTAATGATTATGCCATAGAGACTTAGCTTTCAAATTATTGATCAATTCTAACACCAAATCAGGCAAAATCATTTTATATTTAGAGCCAATTCTCAATAAATTTTCATCTGCAGTTTTTGGCTAAATACAAAATTCTGCAAATGTAGCACCTTATACTCACCAGACTTAGTATCATGTGACTCTCTGTTTCCAAACTAAAAATTTATTTCATGGATAATATTGGTGAACATAGAGGACATTAAAACCATTTTAATAATGCAGTTTCATAATGTATCAAAAAAGACATTTCAGAGGTACTTCAACCAATGGGAAACTCCCTGGAATAAGTGTGTTGAATGCCAATGAAAATTAATGTTTCATTCATTGCTCATATCTGTCTTAGTAAATACAGCTTGAGTCTCAATACTCTTTGAACACGATTCTTAAATCTTTGATATCTCATCATCATCATCATGTTGTGCCGCCAGCACAGATTCTCCTTGACCCTTTTCTGCCACCCATCCCTATCATCCATCGCTCCTGGCAGCTCTTCAAGGCTACATTCTGTGTCAGCACAGACCTATTGTATGGGTTCTAGCTGGTTGTCCTGCCTTTGCTCATCCATGTGAAGGGGTCCACATGAATATGTCACTTATGAGTTCGTCCCTATTTCTCCAGCATTGTCCCGCATGTCTGGTTCGTCTAATTTGGATAGTTTTCGTGATGAGTGGTAGGTGGCTGTACAGCTGCTGCTTGTCGGGTGCTGCCTCCAGGACTTGTTCAATATTGTTCGCAGCATTCTTGTGTAATTGCCATCAAGCGTTTTCTCCATACACTTAGTGTCCATGTAGTGCATCCATATAGCAGTATTGACACAGTACAGTTCAATGGCCAGGATCAAAAAGTTTGATTAGAGAACTACTGCTGCTTATCTATAGATGAGAATAAAAACAGCCATCAAAAGATTGCTATAACCCACACTCAAACCACTTTGATATCTACTTTGATATTATTGTTATATTTTATCCTTTTCTGTATAATAGGTACCTAAACGTAGATGCATGCATATCTGTGGGTACATATATATATATATATATATATATATATAAGACCTTGACATATAAATGATTTCTCACCATCATAGATTTTTAGACATAAATTCGACTGCTTAACAAATAATAAAGTTGGTATGATAACTAGTCTAGGAGAAGGAAAACTAATATCCTTGAGAAAGGTATGAATCCAACTATTCTTCCTCCAGCTATGGGTAAATAGTAGGGCAGACTAGACTCTTTAACGTTGGTATGACAACTGGTCTAGGAGAAGGAAAACTAATATCCTTGGGAAAGGTATGAATCCAACTATTCTTCCTCCAGCTATGGGTAAATAGTAGGGCAGACTAAGCTCTTTAACATTGGTATGGCAACTGGTCTAGAAGAAGGAAAACTAATATCTTTGGGAAAGGTATCAATTCAACATGAGGTCAATTTTACAATTAAGTTGAATAGGTTTGGATTTTGAATTTTTTTTTTTCCTAGACTGGATTCAATACCAAGATTAAAGACCCCAATCTGCCTTACTATTTACCCATAGCTGGAGGAAGAATAGTTAGATTCATACCTTTCCCAAGGATATTAGTTTTCCTTCTCCTAGACCAATCGTCATATCAACGTTAAAGAGCCTAGTCTGCCCTACTATTTACTCATAGCTGGAGGAAGAATAGTTGGATTCATACCTTTCCCAAGGATATTAGTATGATGTGAAATGCAAACATCCCTATCAAGGATTTGTTGCAGTATCCATTTCCTACAATAATAACCATTTCACCATGGTTGCCTCCATCAAAATGTGTCAAGTATTTTCTTTATGCACAAATAGTTGCAATTAAATTTGTATTTATACATGTCAAGTGTTTTTCCTCAAATTTCACTAATAATGTCACTCTCTGCTGTTCTTGATTTTTTCATATTCAAGTAATTCTAGAAAATTGTACTCTCAGCCATGTTAAACCTTTTAGCTAATTTAGTAATATTTTTGTTAAAATAAGTTTTATAACCATCAAAAACCTTATTACAGTCTTCTTTTTATATTGGCTAACAATCTGGTATTGCAGATTATTACTAGTAAGTAGTGAATTGGATCATCACTAAGTGTTTCATATTTGTGATCATGTGCCAAAATCAAGTTGAGCTTAGTAAATGAGATCATTATCCTTCTTTGTTAAATCATGTTTTCTGATCTACATTTAACATGAAATAGAAGCAAAGAGTTCATTTAAGTGAATGTAAAATTCTTTTTGTGTTACCATAAAAGTGATAATCTGCACTGAACAGACAGCTTTGTTAATGAAAGGATTATTTACTACTGTAAATGTGTCATACTTAAAACCATTAGAAGCCTTGAATAGCATTTTCAATTTGTTTTTATAAGTGCCACTAAGAAAAAGTTAGGAAGTTCAAAAAGAAATAAGTTTTTTATTTTATTTCAGTAGTAGTATCATTTGGTTTTCTTTACAGTTCTTTCATTCACAATTTCATGTTGAAGATGTCTGCCCAGGATTACATTTCTTTCATTTAGATAGTAAATTTGAATTATTTTTAGTCTGGTTTTATGCCATTAATGCTTGCAAGTTCTCATATAATAATAACTTTATCATCCAGGTCATGGAACAGGTACTTTAGTGATGCATTACTGGTAAAATTGATTTGTTTAGTTGGGTTTTATGGCATATCAACCCTTATAAGTTATTTAATGCCAAATCCTCTTTATATATATATATATATATATATATATATATATATATATGATTTGTAAACAAATAGTTTGTAGGTAACATTTTAAACAAGCCAGAAATCATTTCTTTGCACACAGTTAAATAGTTAAACAGTTCTATTTGACCCATAGATGGAACCTCCTAACTGATACTATGACTCCTGGTCAGTGGACCTGGGTGTAATGGCAATGAAAGCGTATTCCACATTCCTCAAAGCTCTAGGACTGGAGCCTCACCATCACATGATTTAGTCATATGCATGAAACTTGTTGGGAGAGGTTCTTACTGCTCTGCAGAGATGTAGTCAACATATTCTACGGTCCTCCCACTTCTGTCCAACCCATCAACTGGGCTCTTGTGAAAGTGAGAATGGTTTCATGTAATGTAAATATAAGAAAGTGTAAAATCAACTTAATTATAATTCCATAAGTTAATCAGAGTAACATTTTCATCTTTCCCGTTTTATCTTTTGAGTCATGTCTTCTTTGTCCCTTCTCATATGTTTAATGCATTCAAGTAGTTTTCATTTGTCTTATTGGTAGTAGTAATGCTCACATGAATCAAAGAAAATTTACCTATGTGCTAATTTTCCCAACACATGCAAGTTTTTTTTCTTATGTAAGACCTTTATGGTTCTATTACTCTTCTAAACATTTGTTGCATACTACGTGTATACATATACAAATACAAATATAAACAAAGATGATTTACGACTTCAAAGAACAAACTTCTTTATAAAAATATGTATCTCTCTCACTTTATTCTCGATGTTTCTGTGGTGTGTGAGAGATGAGTGGAGACAGGGACAGACTGCTATATTGAACCAACTTCTTCTCCTGACCATAGCAGCACTTCTTTTGCATCTTGGCTGGGGTTGCTCAACCAGGGGGTGCTGAGGGCCACAGCCCTCAGTCTGCAAGCTGGCCCTCAGTCTGCAAGCTGGCCCTCACTCTGGCCTTCCTGTTTCCAACTGGCTCAACTGCCACTGGCACCTGCCTATATTCTTTCATAACACCCACTTGCTTCTGCTTCTTCTTCCACTTATTTACACAGGTGCATCTCTGATTGACGGCTCGGTCTAGGGTCAATATACAACACATTGGTATTCTTTTTTTTTTTCATCATACAATGTGTGAAAGTACATGTGATACCCTGCCCTCATCAGCCGCCAGAATTTAAAAGAATTATATATATATATATATATAAATATATATACCAGATCAATTAGATTGGATGTTCATCTTGATTTTTAGTGTGCAGTTTGTGATTTTTAAAAAACGTGTTTACTTTCAGCCATTGATGTTATTATGTGTTTCTTGATGTTACGTAATCACACAGGAATAATGGTTCCGCGTGCATTTCATTCATGCTGAAAACGTCTCGCTTTCGACCAAATCCAACTTGATGCATATTGCGCCATGGTCTGAAGGCAATTTAAGGCAACTTTCAAACTGCGGCCAGCGATTCTTATTTTTTAAAGAAACGAAATGACTGATTGTCCTAGAAAACCACGAAAACCGACCTCAATAGGAATCACATGGCATATCCAACCCTTTTCCATGCAGTCAGCATGCAGTGTCTCAAATCGTTTTTTCTTCTGCTCGTGTGCTTCCTCCTGGTTTTCTTCCCAGGGGACAGTCAATTCTATGAGGAGTTCACTCTTCTTTGAATCGGACCATGCTACAATGTCCAGACGCTTTTCTGTTTGAATAATGTTAACTAGAAATTATAGAGATGTCTTGAGATCCACTGAAACTTTCCAGTCACTATCTCCATTCAGTAGCTTCATGTTGGGATTTTTTCGTTTCCTCACAGGACATTCACCTTCCTTGAGAAACTGAATTATGAGTTCCTTAGCTGTAACAGGTTGCTGATTTGCTGTCTTACATTGTGCTCTTAACAACTCTATGACTACTGAGCTCGATTTTGTAGCCTTTTCATCAAACTCTTATACACATGTAATATTACAGACAGGCGCTGTCGTCAATCAGTGAAGGTGTCACAAGACTAGCGCATGCGGGCAGAATGACCTGCAAATTTAGACGTGATTTTAAAATAATCACAGATGTATGATCACGTGTTTCACTAGTGACATCGGACATTCAAGGATCTTCGATTTGTTCCCCAAAATCTCTATATAAGAAAACAAATAATGAGATTTTGGCAGAGTTGAAGGTAGTTGTTAAAACGGGCGTGTTAAAGGTTCCAGAGGCCCTGACCTGTCCTACCCCAGTCTGCTACGACCTATCTGCTGTGACAGGCGTGTGTCAAACATCCAGCTCTCATCCACACCCAATCACCACCAAGAGAAAGGGAGAAGAAGGGACTTTTCGAGTTGCAGTGACCATAGCTGAATAAAAAACAACTGCTATATTTTCTTCCCTTACCTTTGAGTTTGAGAATTTCTTTTTCTGCGAACTTCTTTCTTTACAGCACAAAATGTTGGTTCTATGGTAACACACAGTTTACATTCCTCTATGCACCTTTTAATAACATTATTTATTTGTTATTTTATAAAACTGTCTTATTCCCTCTGGCCATTCCCACATTGTAAATTTTTTTTTTTTTTAACAAGAGTTAGAATTGGAAAGATCTCACATATGTATGAAAATGAAGTGAATGGGAATCTAGCTTGAAAAAAGAAACAAATCTCTTGGTGTGAAAAGAAGTAATGTGGTTTGTCTTTTATTCCCAAAAATGTCTTAATTTTAAGTCTCAAATATCTTTTTCTTAACACCTGCTTCATATGATTGTTTTGCTACATTTATTAGTAGGAATGCTGTTAATTTTAGCTTGGCAACTGGTATAACTCATGATTTTTAAAGTGAGTTGTTATCATTCAGCCAAACCACAGGGATGACTGACAACTGAGTGAGCTTCAAAAATTGGGTGTTTATATAAAGTGTCTCCAGTGAAAGAAAATGGCTGAAATTTAGTTACCTATTAATTGCAGCAGGATGGCCTCCAGGTCAAAAGCATTATTTCTTATTCTTTATGTTTCATCTCACAACCAAGAAGTCTATTTAACTCCTGCTGATCAATACACCAAATTCAGGTCCCTGGTTTGAAAAGGTTATGCCAGATATTTTTTGGGTCTGTGGTTCAAAGGCACCTCAAGCAATTCTTTACCTACTGAGATCTAAAGCAAAAAAGGGGTGTATGTATGTATGTAATTTCATTTTTGTATCATTTATTTATCACTTTGAAGCTTTATGAGGAAATGCCTCTAAAAATATTTGCCAGACCTTTTTTATTTAATTTCCTTTTATCTAGTATCTCATTTGAAGGATTTAGGGGTGGGCATGGGCTACTTTTTTTATTAATACATAGTTAATTTAATTACAATTGTTTATTACCATCAGCTAGTAAAATTAACCACTTTTATTACCATCGACTTGTAAAATCTTACTGCTAGAAGATGGATGGTTAAGACAATTTCGACCTATTTAAAGGAGGTGATATGTTTGGTTTTCTTTTCTTACTTATCTATTCTTCCATACCTAACCTTAATTTATCACTTCAGATTATTGCTTTTCAATGTTCAAGTTTACTTTTTAAACTTAATAACTTGTAGAATTATGGCATTGACCCATCACAAAATTTCAGACAGTATTCAACCTTGCCAAAGTTTTGGTATATTGTGAACATGTGTTCACAGAAATTATTTTTCAAATTCATGCACAAGGTTTCCTACTATATCTAATCATTCATGAATACTTCATGTTAAGTAATAAATTAACATCAGCTCTGAACCAGAAAAAAACAACTAACATTGCAGAATGAACAAGTATCTTTTCAACAAAGTTTAAATATATATAAATTTGTTAAAGGAATTTTTTAGCTACATTGTCTAGTTTTATTCCTTCCTTGCCTTTGGCATTGCAAGTATTGAAATAATTTGAACCAACAGAAATATAACAAGACAGAAAGTGAATATTTTTCACAAGGAATATTGTATTTCCTAAAGTTCTTTAAAATTAACAATCATGGTATTTAATTCAGCAAGATTATAAATTTCTTAATATAAAAGTCACAATTTAAAAGCACAAATAATGACTTCTGTATTATTTAATTAAAACAAGTTGAAACTCAATTGGTTACATTTTATGAGAGTAACCCTGCACTATATTTTTGTGAAGACTTAAAATTTAATGTTAGGTGAACATTTATAGCCTCTTGATGACTATTACTCACATTATAAATATGAAAACAAATTTTTTGTAAGTTTTGATTTTTGAGTGACCAGAAAAATGTCATAAAAATTTACTACAATTTTGGTAAAGTAGCAAAAATGAAGAAGTAGTATTATTGACACTCAAGTACTTTATTTAGTATCAATCATGAAAAAACAAAGTTCTGCCTCTTTTATATTATCAGGGGAGGTAATTTCTGTAGTTCAATGCTTGCCTACGGAAGCTTCCATTATTTAATGGGACAGTCCATTTCTGCTCTACAGTTGGTTGGTTGGTTGGTCTTTTATGGCATCTCAACCCTTGTGGTTTATTTAATGCCAAATAATGTTTATATATCTATGATTTGTAAGCAAATACTAGGTAACATTATTTTTAAACAAGTTAGAGCTCATTTGTTTGCATACAGTTAAATAGTCTTAAACATTGCAACAATAGTAATTTTATCTATCTAGTATTGTTATGTAATATAGATAATTTGCACACTGCTGAATGGTTTCAAATAATCAATAACAGTAATCCTTAATAAATAATTGAACAGTTCTATTCGTTTCATAGATGGGAACCAATTCAGATCTGAGTGGAACTAGGTGTAATAATGATGAAGGAGTACTACATATTCTCCAAACCTCCTGGACTGGAGACTCACCAGTTTTGTGTCACACCCAGGACACTCAATGGGGGGGGGGGGGCTTACTCCTCTGCAGTTATGCAGTCAGTATATTCTACAGCCTCAGCCAACAGGGTGGTCATAATTTTGGTTTTTGACAAAGAAATTTTCACCTAGATATCTATTTTATATGGTTAAAAAAACTGAAATTTGTTTCAAAAACTAATATCTAAAACTTTGAGTTATATAGATTGATTTAAAAAAGACATTTGGTGAATTATAGTTAGAATATATAGATTTATATTCTATTCATAAATTACAAAGATGCACCATAACATTTTCCAAAGATCTTGCGAGCAAGGAATAAATACAATAAAAAATCATATCTCAAGATACAACAGAGTGAGCAAAAACGTATATAAACTAAATGAAGTTTAAAAAAAAAAAATTAAAAAAAGAACCCAGCAGTTTAACAACTTTCAAATCTCTGTCAAACACAAGTAGTGTATCTGTTATCAATTATCAATCTGTGATGGAAGTTATTTTCTTAGCTACAGCTGAATTCATAGCGGCTCATCTGTAAATTGTCATATTCATTCATCTCTTTACCCATTCCAAATAAAAATGTCTGTGCAAATGCTTTTATGAAGTTTATTCAATTAGATCAACATGTTATTGTTCATCTTTTACTGTATCATCAATAGAAAGAAATCTGTTTGGGAGCACTTAAATGTCAGACTAAGATTAAAAGGCATTAGGTTTCCAATGATTGATTCTAACTGCCTTAAAAGACTCTGGTCATTGTTAAGTCCAATTAGTACTTGTTTTTTATCATAGTTCTTATTTACTTACATTCCGTTTTATTCTATTATTGTCTATAATATATATATATATATATATATATATATATATATATATATATATATATATATAATGTACACATTATTTGATACTACTTTATGAATTATTTTGACAAGCAACCTCACCTTTTTTGTTTTAATCACAACATTTCAGCTGGTGGATTCTCTGGCCTTCCCCTTATGGTAATCTTTTTTTTTCTTTTCAATCTTTGTTTAAACAAAAATAACAGCAACAAAAGAATGAACGATTACAAAATTCAATATCTGTCTGCATTGTTGTCTTTTATTACTTCTCCTTCATAAAGGTTGTTATATTTGATATATGAAAGTTCTATGCAAATAGAATAACTATTATGAAACAGACATAGTATTTCATATTTAAGCTGATTTCAATTAAATTTTGAATATAATCTGTATGTTTCTCTGTTTATTTTTTCTTTTTAGAAAGATAAAGTTTAGATCACTTAACTCCAAAATCTGAACATCAAAATAGACAAATATTAGATCTATATATTCATCCATACATACACATCTATCTATCTATATATCTGATACTCAAATAATAATAGCACTTTCAGGAAAGTTTCTATTAATGAATCTGCACAAAAGACTACCTCTAACTTGTGAAAACATTTTGGCAAATACTATATATATATATATATAGTTTATCCTACGGAGAACCTTGTTTGTTTTTTGGTGGGAAGAGAGGATAGAAAATATTTATCATATTGAGAATGGTGAATGATATATTTAGATAATCCATACCTCAAAAAACTGCAAATATATATATATATATATATATATATATATATATATATATATATCATCCACCAACATACACACACAGAGGGGTGTTCTCATGGTGCTGGACTGCAGAATAGTAGAAAGTGAGTTCAAACTCCAGTCACGCTATTCCATTCACTTTCGAACAAATACCCTTGGGATAGGTGTGAACCCCCTTATCCTCCTATCTATGGGTTAAATAGCTTTTATTGTTGGCATTACTTACTCAACCAAAAATAGCTCTTCATATATTTGATTACAGTAACTCTCTTAGTGTCATGATTTTTTATATATATGTTTCAATTCAGAAAGCCCTTCTTTAAAATAGCTATTTCACTACAAAAATTACTATACGAAATAAAAATTACTACTACTACTACACCAGATAAATTAGCCTTTTTTTCTCTAGAGTTTTGGAAATTATATTTGATTTATAGGGATCTGATGTATCTTCACATCTGAAGATTGTCTTAAATGCAAATTAATTAGGTTAATTCATTTGTTTTGAAAGTATTTAATGAAAAAATTGAACTGCTCTTTATTTCTCTGCTTTCTTATTTCAAAATGTTTCAGTTTGAATTTTAATGTCATTCTTAAAAATTCCTTGTAATTATATTGTGACAGCTATTATAGCAGCATGGATTTTTTTAGAAAAAGTATTTTTTATTAATTCTGATGTTAAAACTAGAAGAAAATAAGCAATATTTTTGAACATTTTTTGGTGTTAGAAGCGGTTGATTTTTCACTGAATGATGTTCTACAATGATGTATAAAAATTAAAGTTTATAACAATCAAACTAAAACATTACTCAAGAATTGCCAAAATGATACAATGTCGATAATAGCCAATATACAGAAAATTTCCAAATTAAGTAGTGAAAATCATTTCTAGCATGTTAGTTTTGTTGAACCCTTTTTCCTTTTCTTTTTTTTTTCAACAAATTATAACAGGCAATGAAACAAGATGATACTGTGTGAATTTTCTATTCAATATGTAAAATCAATGTGTAAGATTTAAAAAAAACAAACATGTCAGGAAGAATATTACTTCACAATGGCAATTCCCAAACTATTTTGTTGTGATCATATAACCTGCACTGAATCTTGTTAACTCATCAATGATATGTAAATACTTTATAGATTAATTTATCTAGTTGATATAGATCTAGAGGTACATTTTGATTATAATCATTGACCAAAAGGAATCTAACAACTAGTTTTTGTGATGATTTCCTGGAGGGTTTTTTTTTAACATATGTCACAGTTGATTATGATATTGTCTAGTATGTTGTAGATGTCTAAACTATAAATATCTGCTGATCTCAACAATTATTTCAAAGTGTCCACCAATGGCCCGAGTCATACCAAAGACTCAAAAATGATACTTGATGCCTCTTTGCTTAACACTCAGCATTATAAGGTAAGGCTCAAGAGTAAAGTGGAACAATCTGGGGAAAAGAGCAGCGTCCTCCCCTACACCTCGGTGTAGCAGCTGTTGAAAAGGGAGCCTTCGGGTCACCCTCGACTAAGGTCAACAACTTTACTTTTTTTTTATTTGTAGATGCATGTCCAAACTGCCTATGTTGCTTAGTTAAGTTTATTCTTTTTCATTAATCTTGTTAACAATTAACACTTCTTTTTTAGAATTCTGTGTGTTCTATTCCATGTCAATTATATTATTGCAGTAATGGCCACTTGATGTGAATTGTTATTCCACTGGCTTTCTAAACATGACAAACCTTTCATGTTTGGAAATCTAAAACAGTTCCAGCTTTTTTTTTTTTTTACTGATGACTTGCTTAATAGAAATGATATGTCAGTATTAACCATCTCCAACTCTATTTTGTATTTGGTGTTCCCTTTAGCATCATCTTACATTGCTTTTCTCTGTCGTTGTCATTCTTTTTTAAATCATTTCTCAGAATGATAATACACAATAACTTTATAAATTTCTATCTAAAAAGTTATTTTCAGTTTGACTATATCAATCCTAAAAGATCTAGTTAGAGATAATTGCCACTGCAATTTTCATCATACAACGTGTGAAAGCACATACGATACCCTGTCCTCATCAGCCGCCAACCAGGGTGATAACTCAGTAGCTGCCTTAAGCTACCGAAACTGTGTTATCACCCTGGTTGACGGCTGATGAGGACAGGGTATCTCACGTGCTTTCACACGTTGTATGATGAAAATTGTAGTGGCAATCATCTCTAACTACAATAGATGTTAATTTATCTATTTTCTGATATGTCTTAAGAGTTAAGTTAAAGTATTTTTAATACTTAATGATTACTAGGCTCATCCATTACTCTTCACATGTAATTCTTGTAATTTTCAATTTTTTCTCAATATCAATCAAGCAAAAAAAACGACATCTTTGTTGTTTCTCCAGTGCTGAAGTGAAAACTAAGAAAAAAATTGATGGTTACCAATTGAACAAATGACATTAGGTTTAAAACTTCAAGTTACGACCATCAAACTGTCCTTTAAGACAGCAGCCTAGTGGATGAAAGCATTGTGTATCTAGTTACCTGGTGTTTGTGAGTTCAATCCCTGAGTTAGGTAATACAAGCAAGTCATATCCTCTGGTTCAATGGAAGAGATAGACAAGCAAGATCACATGGACAAATTAACTGATAGAAGATATCCTCTAAGGAAAGGCAGCAAAATTCCAAGAAGGTTATAACAGACACCTGAAGAAGGCTAGAAAACAATGCCTGAAACTTTGTAACTATAACAACCTGTAATAATCAATATACATAATTACCTAACCTATAAATGTTAAATTAATGATAAATTTCAGAATTCCAGAATTCATTTTATGAATCCATCTTTCTTGTTTCTGTAGCTTAGAAGAAGACTACACAACCTTTACATTATAAAAATGAAAAATCTTTTTATATTGGTAGAGAGATGGTAGCTCTAATCCAATAATCAATAGGTTTACCCTCAGCTAGATTTGTAGCCTGTCTGTTTGTAGAATGATCATCACATGTCACTCCTTTTTCGTGAAAAGAAATGCTTTCTCATTGGTTTATTATTTTTCATTTTTGTTTTGACTTTTTTCTTTTCAAAATCAATATTTTCTCTTTCCTTACCTTTCTTTCCCTCATTTTTCTCTTTTCTTTCTCTCACTTTTTCTTTTCTTTCTTATTTTTAATCTTTCTTATTCCTTCTCCTCACCCAGCTATTGATTAAATATACTACTACTGTTCTTCTACAAGGATGGGTTTGGCATTGAATTATCTACAAAGGTTGATATGCCATTAAACCAAACCAAACCTCCCTCTCCCTACTATGTCCTTTCCTATTTCTCTTCTTTACTTATTTCCTTTCTCTTCTTTCTTTAACTTCTTTAAAGCAATGACAAGTCTTGCAGGCCATTTAACCATTGCTTAGTTTAGCCATAGGCCATGTGGTCTCCTCTATATGCAAACTTGACCATTTATCCAAAAACAATGTCAAGTCTTGCAGGCCATTTAAGCTTTGTATATAGAGGCGACCACATGAAGCTATGGATCTAGCTTTTCAGTAGGGTGTTGTACCAGATGTTAGTACATTTTCAAATGTATGCTATCTGTTCAGTTGATGTTTGAAATGACTAAAGTCTGCCTTGACAAGTATATGACATACACTGATCTTGTTGTAGACTATTTGTAACTCTTTATTCTCACTATGTTTCCTGCTGAAGGTGCCACCTTCCCCATCATGTGAAAGTACAAAACAAAACTAGTTCTAGAAACACTTGGCTGACTTCAAAGTACCACATTTAGCATGTACATGATGTTACACATCTCAATATATTCCCTGCAGTCACACCCAACAGATATAGACAGCTCTGAAATAATATATACCCATACAATGACTCCAACACCTAAACTCCATGTTATGCTGCTGTTATTCAGGTGAAGAGAGGAGCTACACAATATTAAGTAGTTGTCCTTAATTTTTGGTACTTCATTTTTATTTACACATTGGTCTTGCTTTAGAATAATGGTTAACTGTTTTGTCTTTCAGTAGATTTATTAAAGTAATATGTTCAACTCTGTCAGACTAAGTTCAGCTTAGTAAATATTTTCTACTTTCTCTCCTTTCATTTTATTCAACAGCAATTTCTTCTTTTTTTTCTCCTTTCTATTTTTTCTTTCATTTTTTTATCCTCTCCTTCTCCTTTTCTATATCTTTCACTCTCTAATCAGTAGAAAGCTTTTTATTGATTAGACATTGAATTTTTTATCTTTTATTCATATAAAATAATCTGATATTCAATAAGCAAAGAGATTTAGAGGAGACAATATTTTAACTGTGCACTAAATTGTTCTGGGTTTTGTTTGTTTTGTTTTTTTTTCCTTTTACCAATTCATACCTGAGATATCTTTTAAACTTTTACCAATTCATACCTGAGATATCTTTTAAACTTTTCTTTTTCAATACAGGGTGAAAGTGCATGATTGAATTTCTTTTGATGTCCTCTAAGAACTCAAATCTTATTTTCACTTTAGGCGACAAGAAAAAATCAAATGGATCTTGGGGGTCTGGTGAGTAGGGAGAGTACTTCATTTGTACAATCCTGTATTTTACTAAAACATTTTGTTAAATAATTATCAAGACTGACTTCAAAGTCTACAGACATCATCACTTAATTTAATAAATTGCTCAACTGTGCGCACATCTTCATTTTGAATTTCTTTAAATTTCAAATTTAAAACTTCACTGTCAATGATAGACATTTTGACCTACAGAAACAATATTTGGATCTTTTTATTATAAAAAAATTTTCACTGGTACATTGAAAAGTAGTTTATCAAAATATGAAAAGAAAATAAATTCAAATATCTATTCTTGATAAATATTTACAATGATTCAATTATTAACGATTTGGAGATACAACAACCTCTCGGAAAAAGTAATCATAAGTTTATTATTAGAATTAAAATACCTGTAAACTCCAAATTTCTTATAAGCAATATAAAAAAGGTTGTTTTTTTTTATTAACAAACCTAAAATATTGAATACTGTAATTACTATTCCTATGTACAAAAAAGGTTCAATTTACCAAGCCAAGAACTATAGGCTGGTACCACTTGTGTACTTTGCGAATTATTTGAAACTTTTTCTAGTGAATATTTACTTGATGATGTGTATTCTGTAATTGGTGAAAAACAGCAAGGATTCTTGAAAGGTAAGCTTTACTTATCAAATTTTCTTGAAACTTTTAAGAAAGCCAGCAAATATTTTTCAGAAGAAAATTGTGTTGACACTTTTTACTTCAACTTTAGTAAAGATTTCAATAAAATGCCACGTAATCAAATTTTTATAAAACTTGAAGCAATTAGATTGCATAAAAAAGGTTAAACATTATCAGAGATTTTTTAGAAAACAGAAATGCAGTATTAAATGATAAAAATGGCTTATCTGGCATCCCTCAAGAGTCAATGTTGGGACCGAGGTTGGGTGTGTCTTGTCACTGGATATACCTCTGGCCTCAGGGGGCCGTACCCCCAGGCTTTAACCCTCTTCGGAGGGTTTGAGTTTATCACTTAGTGCCTGAGGCGCCCCTTTTAGGGGAATGCCAATGGGGTCCAAGGTATTTTTGGAAATGCTAGGTGCATGTGGGCTTCGGACCTGCACCCGGACCCACCTTAAAAAAAGACTTGTGCCATACTCGTCCAGTAGGTGGGACAGAGGACAAATACCATCAATGTTGGGACTGATCCTATTTCTATTTTTTTTATAAATGATCTTCCACAACCCATGATTAATTTTATCAAAAGGTATGATGACAAATGTAAAAGGTGACTTTTTGTAAATTTGTATATTTTAACAAATGAGAAATTTTAAGGAAATTACGTAAAAATGCTGACATCAGCATTTGTACATTTTTTTTTTTTTTTACTGTAGAAAATACAATATAGTGTACTGAAATATCCATAGAGATTTTAAATATAAATAAATAGATAAAAAAGAAGATCTATTTGAATATCTTAATATGATGAATAATAATATTCCTCACTGCTTCAAAAATATCAAGTAATATCTAGATTTATAGCTAAGAAAATATTTTTAAAAATTCATGTGAATTTAATCCTCATTCTAAATAACCTTCTAATTATTCACAAGCTTCATAATATTGTTTTTGTAAAAATCTCTTCAGTTTGCAAGAATAGAATTTGAAGAAGGTAGTTTCAACCTTTTCATGTGTTTTAAGAAATAATTTATGAAGATGATTATGTAAATTCTGGTGTAGATGGTAAAAATCTTGATGTAGTAAGGAATACGTGGACTTTTTCCTCAACCTTTTCAGATTTGATTTTCATTGTGCAGTCATGATGAAATACCACACATATACAATTGACTAATTTGGACTTCTCTTCTGTCAGAGTAATATTTAATTGCTTTAATTAGTTATCTGCTGTCTGCATTGTTTTATATTCTTGTAAAAATATCTATTTTCTATAATTTATTGTATATCTGTCAAAAACTTCAGTCATGAGAACACATATGTTCACTCTTTTTTTATAGTCGACTTCTATCAAATTAGAGGAACCTATTTTCCAAGTTCAGTCACCTTTAAGTAACTTTGAGTCATTAACTAAGCTTAGATTTGTAACTTGAAGATGAATCCTACCATAACAATATAATTTGATCGTTTTAAACTATACAAACTTATGAAACAAAAAGACAAAATGAAGAAAAAAACTCAAGTTTCAGAAATTAAGTAATCATCATTGGATTGGGGGAGGTCCTATGGTGCAGTGGTTAAAGTGCTGGACTGTGGTCTTGAAGAAAATGAGTTCAAACTCCAGTCGTGCTATTATGTCCACTTTCAGATTAATACCCTATGAAAAGGTATGAACCCCCTTATCCCCTCCAGCTATGAGTTAAATAGTACTACAACTGATCTACAATGATGGCTTTGGCTTTAAATAACCTTTAATGGTTGATATGCCATTAAACAAAGAAACCAATAATCACAGTTTGAGCTGGAGATTCAAACTTGGAATGAATCCAGAATTTCTGAGTATAATTAAATTATACCTACCAGTTTCCAATCATTCTGATCCTATAATTGGATAAATAGAATTGCAGAATTTCAGAATTATGTGTTGTTTTTTTTTATCTATGTGAAACTCAGAGTTGTGAAAATGACTCCCACAAGAAAAGAAAATTAGTGTCCTAAAACTGCAAAATGTTAGTGTTGCTGTATTGTGTCAATGTGGCTGAAAATACAAATTAGGGAAGATTTTCTGCTAAGTGCTGATAAGAAATTAAGAAAAAAATTTTCTTGGTCTTTGGAAAAGCAAATAATAGTAATAATAATAATAATAATAATCACTGATTAATGATCTTTGTTTCAGGTCTACAGAGAAATTAAGATCAGATCATTTTCCATTCTTTATATGTTTCACCCATCAGCTAATTTGTTCAAATGTTGGTACGACAGAAAGAGAAAAAAAGACAAAAGAAAAAACAAACAAGAGAGATGAGTTAAAAAAAAATGGGTAAGGAAGAAAATTAGGGGAAAAATCCTTATATTATCATTTAGGCATATATATATATATAGTGTGTGCAATTAGAAGGAAACTCAAACCTGGTTAAATTGTCATTATAAATTTATTTCAGCAAAGAATATTAGTAAACTAGACCTGTTTGAGGATGATCTGTTCAGACTAATACGGAAAATCAATTTCAGGAATACAAAAAATGGATTCCAGGTGAGGATTGGGGGGGGGGTATTGAATGACTGAGGTGATCCAAAAAAAATTGGGTCAGAGCGGATAAATCCAAGAACATATACCAGATTAACCCATATGAATATGAGCAAATCCTTAATAATAAGATCACAGAATCTTATAGAATAAACCATAGCGACACCCTTACACTAATTAACAAAGATATGGCTAAATTCACGAGCCATCTACAAATTGTAGATAGATTTGGGGAAATAGAAGAAAAATGTGCTTACATTTTATTTAAAGACCATAACTTCCAAGATAGGAAATGGGTTAGACTAATTAACCCCACCAAAACCAAATTAGGCTTGTTATCTAATGATTTAATACCGAGAATTACGTCTAAGTTTCTAAGTTGCCCTAAATATAACTTGTGGAAAAACTCTCTGGATACTATTGATTGATTTAAAAACATTAAGAATAAAAAGAGGTCCACATTCATCCACTTTGATATCATAGAGTTTTACCCATCCATTACTAGAGAATTGTTTCTAAAAAGCCTGAACCACACTAGGGAATATATGGACATCACTGATGAGGAAATAGAAATTATTTTATCCGATAATCATAGAACTTGGATGAAAAGCCACATGGACAACTTCAATGTGCCCATGGGCACTTACGACTCAGCCCAGGTAACTGACTTAATAGGGATTTATATCATTTGGTCATATTGTCAACTTTACCGGGACGATGGAATTATCTTCATCCCGGACAGTAACAGCCCCCAAGACCTCTACAGAAGAAGATTATTAGGGGATTTAAAATACTAGGTCTATGAGTTCAAATAGCCTCAAACTTAAAGATAGTTGACTTTTTTGACGTTACACTCAATTTAAATAACGGCACCTTCAAACCTTTTAGTAAGAACAATTTCACCCCCATCTACGTGAATATTGACTCTAACCACCCAAGATCATTATTGAAGTAGATTCCAAATGCCATGAACCAGAGGAGTAATAGACTATCCTCATGTAAAAGAATTTTTGAGGAGGGCAAAAGTATATATGATGACGTCCTCAAAAACAGCGGATTCCTAGGTAGGCTGGAGTATGTTAACTTAGTGAACTCCGGCTCTAATGGTAGAAGTAGTCGTAGTGGGACCTGTGCATTCGTCAAGGTAGGTGACATCAATAATAATCCCTCAAATAGATGAGGAAAAAATAGAAATAGAAGAGTAATCTGGTTTAACTCGACTTTTTGTAAACTTACCAACATTAACATAAGTAAATACTTCCTAAACCTCCTGGATAAACACTTTAATAGGGACAATCCATTAAGGAAAATTTTTAATAGGAACACAGTAAAAATTATTTCTCTTGTACAAAGAATATGCATAGTATCTTAAATAACCATAACAGGAAGTTACTAGATGAATTAAATAGAAATAGTGGAGGACCAGATGTGGTGTCTTGTAACTGTAGAAGTAAAGGGGAATGCACCTTGGGCGGGCAATGCAACATGAAAAACGTTGTATACCAAGCGGGCATTTCCCCCATGGAACATGATAATGATGGTGAGAGGGTCTATATTGGTATCTCTGCTGGGAATTGGAAACAAAGGCTGTATAACCACAGACATTCTTTCTTCCATCCATGACTTAGAAACCAAACCGCTCTATCTAGATATTTTTGGAACTTTAAGGATCAGGGGCTAACCCCCCAAATAAAGTGGAAAATAGTCAGGCAGTCTTCAAGTGCAAATAGCTTCAATGGTAGATCTAACTTGTGTATCGATGAAAAAATTAATATAATCAATTTTAAAGATCGCAAACTACTTTTAAATGAACATAACAAGCTTGTGTTTAAATGTAGACATAAAAGTAAATTTAAATTATCCTGACTGGGGACCACCGAGGCTCCTTGTCTTGACAATAGCAGGGATATTGATGCTGAATGATTTTTCTTGGAAATAAAAACATTTATTTCAGTCGTTAATAATGTCATATGACGGGGAGATTTATGTGGAGGAGGAGGAGATTCTTGGAAATTTAGATATTAATTCAAAATTAGGGTTTTTAATTTCTGGAATAGTTAATCCCCCCTTGACCATTTTGGGGGTTAATTAAAGGCACTTGGTGGCTGATGAAAGGTTGAGGGGGGGGGCTCTTTTTTTTTCTTTTTTTTTTTTTTATGAAGGAAGTCCACATTAGCCGAGGGAATTAACATATATATAAGAAATGAAAACTATATGAAGATAATCATTTAGTTTACAAGCTTTACAGGAACACCCTAATTCTGGTTTCTTAATTTTTCTAATTCTTTGTTGTTTTAACTCCCTTTACTTTCGTCTGAAAATTTAAAATTCATATAAGTTTTTCTTCTTTTTTTTTTCCATACACATATAGACTGTAATCCATATTTGCTGTTTTTTTTTTTTTTCAACTTCAATTTAAACATGTGCAGTCATTTGATGAGACAGTATAATATTCTTCACCAAAATAAATTTATAATGAAAATTTAACCAGGTTTGAATTTCCTTCTAATTGCACTGTATATTCTCCGTATGTGGGTTTTGTTATATAAACCTGGATAGAAAAAATACATAACAATAGTCATACATCAAGCACTCCCATAGATTTATATGAAATTCCTCATATATTCGATATGTGAATAATCCACACCCACTGTCTTTGGACGCTGACTGGATATTACTGGTCTGTGTGTGTGTGTGTATATATATATATATATATATATATATATATATATATATATATATATATATATGGTAGATTTTGGTAAATCTAACAAGACGATGAAAGTAAGTAGAAAAGTGGATAAATCAAACACTCACAACAGGTTTAGTGGTAATATTTCATTCTTTATTCATAGAACTTCTTCAGACTAAATTTTTTTAAAAGTTTTTCTACATTTTAGCAATTGAGGAAATAGATAAAATAAAGGAGAAAATTAAGGTATAAAGGGAGGGAAAGGGTCTAAAGACAAGAGGCGAATAAGGGAATAATAGGGAAGGAAGTAGATATGGGTTTAAGTGATGGTGGTAGGGGTTATTGATTTTGACTGTGACTGTCTGGGTAGATGGTAGAAGCAAGGTGGCATCAAATGTATCAGGTTTCCTCAGAGCTTTGATCAGATAGAGGTGGATTAATTTTAGTGAGAATAAAAGAAAGGTGGAAAAAAATGGGAACTTCCCTCCATCCCTCCCCTTTCTTTTGTTTTGACTCAATCTTTCAACATACTTTGATCAACTTCTCCATTTCTACACACTTTGATCAACCTTACCATTTCAGCACACTTTTTGAATTTATGTAGAATAACTCTTTGACCACGCCAAGAGTCTTCATCTATTTGAACTAAAAAAAAACAAAGAACTTTAACTCTCTCCAAAATTGATACTTAACTTATATAATCTTTCTGTAATATATATATCTATGGCTACCTGTCCTTGAAATATTTTGCCTTATATAATTTGCATAAAAATAAATCTCTTTTTTTTTTTTCGTACAATGTTTCTATATTTCTCAATTGTAAATCATTAAACCTATTTTTGATTGTCAATAAAGTTTTCTGTGTGTGTGTGTGTGTGTTTTCTGTCTACCCTCCTCTCTCTCTCTCTCGTCCACACCTATTTTCATATTGGGAAAATCCCAATACTCTATATCTGCTCCACTAAGAATGATTTAATTTTGTCTCAACGGTTGACCAACCTAAAGCGGAGGGTCAATCCCAATTTTAAAAAATGTCAATACTACTCCTAAAGAATTTACTATATATTCGAAATATTCATTAATGTTTAGAAATTTTCGAGGATACCTGAGATTTCCGAATGAACCCGTCTTGTCTTCTGTACTCGATGTAAACAAAACATTAACCCATAGTAAATAAACTTAAGCAATAAAAACAAATAAAGTGTCGTTGGGGTGGCGGGGGTTGCTAATAGTAATTCGTATTTACAAATGATAATTAGCTTAAACGTTAATAAAAGCGACTCTACATCCTTTATTTTTAATTATGATCATCGTATAACGGCAAGAACTGCTAGTTAAATTAATTAGCAGAAATGCTTTTTATTTATTTATTATGCTTACAAACAATATATTTGTAACCTTGGACGTATTGTTAACTTTTCTAAAAATTAAGCATACCTTTCTTCTCTGAATTAGTCATTTAAAAAAAGTAAAGAAAGAGAAATCTTAACTGCGACACAACCTTAACTTTTACGTTACTGTATGGGGGGGGAGTGATGTCTATTGTTTTTAAACTACAAGATACAATAAATTTAGCGAAACTCCAAACTAGAAAGTGGAATCATTTTACAACAATATTACCGTTTTCTCTTGCTTCTTGAATAACGGTATGAACAACTGAGTTTTTTTGATATTTGCAAAAATAAATAAAATAAAGGGGTTGGCAGAAGTTGCTTGTGAAAAAAAGGATTTACATCCTTTAGAATTTGTTGCAATGAGTAAAATAAAGTCGTAGCGATTAAATGACATCATATCTACTGATTTGTGTCAATGATTTGTGTGCAGTAGAGGAATATTCTTACTCTCTTCTTGTGTGCGGTGCCTCCAAGAAAGAAGAGGAAGAAATCCACAAGACAGGCAAACGCTTACTTGTTGGTGCCATAATCAACTAGTAGTTTATTTAGCTAGTAGTAGCAGCTGCACAACTTATTTTGCGGTGTAAAAATCTTTCTAAAGCTTCTTACCCCTCGGGTACCAAAAACAAAAAAAAGTACTTAGTTTATTTTTAAAATAGGTTATATTTTTTAAAGCTCTTCGAACTCTTTTCTGTGAACTATGTCGGAAAGAAAGGTTCCTTTAACGAATGTTCCTGAAGAGAGACAGGTTGTGTTTGGAGGTAACGTTTCTAAATTTTTTTTTTTTTTTTTTCATGTATATATAACTTTGTTTATTGAATTTTTATTTTGTTCTTCATTTAACCAATTACGATATTGCTGCATACAACCGTAAATCTAATGCACCTGAATATTGAATTAAACGTGTCTCGTCTGAGTTGTGTCGACTCTAGTTTTACAGTTGACTGAATGATGGAAATAAACAAAATTTCATTTTTTTAATTTACTTTTCGATTTTGACAGTCAATATTTCGGCAAATTACTCGTAGTCAGTTGCTTTAGCAATTTATTTATTGAATTTTAAATTAAAAATTTAGAGAAAATAACTATAAAATGACTACCGCTTTTCCTTAGCTTAAAAATATCTTATCCACATTGATTTGTCAGAAAATGATTACAACTTTTTACCTGTATCAATTGAATCGGGTACTTTTTAAAATATACTTTCAATACTTTTAATTGCTGTGTATCTTTTTTTTTATTTTTCTGGTTTGTCTCCCCACAAAAAACATTGTCGTATCTTGTCTCTGTCACTCACAAATGATGATTCAGGTGTAGGTGAAAAATTTGTCATCTAATTGTTTACACTTGAAATTCATGCTGTCATTTTATTTCTCTCTCTCCCATTCTCTCTCTCTCCCATTCTCTCTCTCTTTCTCTCGTGACATGAGGCTTGTTTAAAGGAAACCTATTATTGATGTATTCACGTTTTATTTTATTTGTATATTTATTTCTTGCTTCCAAATAATTTAATCCTCTCAGTCAGAAAAAATATGCATAAGAAAAAGATGGAATTTTCTTTTTAGAATTTATAGTGTAGCCATTATCGACATTACCAGGTTTCGAACTCTTAAGCGAACAAAAATAAATTCACATTTTTCAAAACCGTTAGAATATTCGATAAAATCCAACTAATATTTCTGAGATCATATAGATATTTTTTAATAACAGTTGAATTTTAAAGAGAAAAATTGAGAAAATCTGTTGAATAAATTTTTAGGCAAAAAATTGTTATTTGTGAAGGCAAAATGTCACACAAGTTTAATTTTAAATTGGGAAACCCTCACAAGTATGTGTGGGTCATTGGATAGCGACGAAAATTGTCCACTCAGGGACTAACACTTGACCCTAACCTTTTAAGAAGTGTAAAATTCCGCTTTTGGTGGACGACGTTCGATGGATTAGCTTTTTGCTTCCGAACGTGTTTTTAATCAAATGTTTTAGAGTAAAATAACGATCAAAAGCAAAAAAAAAAAAAAACGACACAAAAAAAAAACAAGTAACTTATTAGATGAATCAGAAATCTTCCGATCTTATAAAAATTGGAGAATTTTTATTACTTTTAATGTGGCGAAGAAAGTTTTATGAGTAAAATACCTACTACAAAATTATCAGAAATAATACGAGCTTGGTATTTAAAAAAACAAAAAAATCTCTTATGACTGTCATCACTTGATTTCTTTTTAATTTTACGTCAATTTTTTTTTTCTATCTAAGGGGACAATTTATTTTCTTGTGGAAAAAATAAATTCGATTTGATATTTTCATAGTATTAGCTCCTTTTTCTCTTAAGTTTGTCATGTAAAAAAAATTCAATTCAATGCAACTAGAAGATAATTTAATAAAAATATCCCATTTTCTCCTGTTATCAGTTTAATTAGTTTGGTGAAGATGCTAATAGAAGCCATATTTAATTTTTTTAATATACTCTTTTATGATCAACGTTAATTTAATTAAAGTGTAATCAATTATCTAACCGGAAAGTATTACTACTGCTTATTTGTTTTCATTTTGAAATTGAGGATTAGAAACACACACACACACACACACACACACACACACAATAACAAAAAACAAAATAAAATTTGAATTTAAAAAAATAAGAGAGAAAATATTAAAATCTAGAAAATGACCTATTCTTAAACACTCAATTCACCTCAACTTCAGTTTATAGTTGATATTTTTACTATTCATCATTTTAGTTTGGTCCAGTAAACTTAATCATATATCTACTACAACTTTCTATCTTTACTGTTACTCTTCTATCTCATATTATATTTTGCTATTTCAAGGATTGTGTGCTTCTCTAAAGAATTTCTAGTCATTTAATAAGCTGGAAATAAAAATTTAGATTACATAACTTCATACAGCATCAGGTGAATTGATTCATTGCTTCACCATCATTACAAACTGTGATCAATGAGTTTTTCAAGATAAACTTTCATGATGTTCTTTAGTTTAAGTGTAAACAAACATTGACATCCAAAAATAGCATTAATAAATGCCCATTTGTGTATTAGAATAACACTGATATTAACGTATTTAATATTCTTATTCATAACCCTTTTTTTATTAAGAATGTTTAACATTCTTCATTTAGTCTTACCAAAGTTTAAAGTATAAATTTGGTAGCTTCCAATTCCATTAACACTATAGTAACCTTAAATTTTATTGATTGTTTAATAACGAAAGTTATCTCATTGATGGAGGATATGAAAGTCTTTGTTAACCTGAATTTGTGTGTGTTTGTTGTAGTATCAAAAACTTATTTTATAATGATTAAATTTTTACATTGCCATATCATAGTAGAAATGATATATAATGATGTGATTTTTATTAGTTCAGTTGCCTTAAAATTCTCTATCATAGAAAACAAGACAATTTACTATCTCAAATCTTTTATATATAATACTTCAATATAGTGTAAGAATTTGAAATGAGAAAAATATAACCATTGCATTTATAGGATTTGTTTTTCTCTTAGGAGATATTTCTATTTAAAATCTTGAAACACTTTGGTCATAGCTGTTTTAAGTCTTATTTTTAAGGCTTCATTATAACCACTACCAACAACAAAATACATTCAGTAGTTAACATTGGTTAAAACTTCTGAAGTTTTATTTCCCTTTGTCTAGTAATAAGTCAGTAATGAAAATTAATGATTATAAACTACAACAAAGTATCTTCATTTATATCTTATGGTTTGATGATGGTAAAATTGCTGACTGACTTTTTCAGGAGGATTGATGCTTATGTGAATGTATTAAACTTATAAATGAGAATGATTTTCACTTTTTTCTTATATTCCATTGAAACATACAAGTTTATTATAAAATCAAAATGACAATACTTGTATTACCTGATTGTATCCAATCTGTTTCAATTCTTTATTTTTCAAATTGATCTGGTCTATATTCAAGCATATCTGGCAACTGATGGAATGTTGAGAACACTGTGACTCATCTTTATTGCCACTAGCAAATATGTGCCCCCCCCATCCCAAATAGTATCTTATTTTATCATCTGTACTTTTCTCAGGTAAAAGTTTTTTCTTGAATGATTTTCTGTTCCATAACCACTTCCAATAAAGACTCTCTCTCTCTCTCTCCATGAAATATATACCAAGAGCTGTGAGTTCTATAAATTTCAAGATCCTGTAGTAATTAATATTAATAAGAAATACATTTTAATAAACTGGTAGTATGTATAAATATTGAATATAATTGGGTCTGACTGACTAGATATGATTAATTCAAATGTTTGCAAACACAATGGGTTTGCAAACATTTGAATTAATCATATTCTTAAAATATTGGAAAGAATCAGTTTTGGTAGAGAATCATTGGAAACAAGAAAAGGACAAGTTTATTGTGCATTTTTTAATATAAAAGAAAGAATCTTGAGTGTAATATATTTTCTATATTTACTAGTTTAACAGAAACTGAAAGAATTAATGTTCAGTAATTGAGATTCAATTTTTAAATCTGACAGTTAATGTTTATCTTTGTGATGCTGAAAAATGTTTTTTTTTTGTTTTTGTTTTTTTTTTGTAAATTCTTTCTAAGTTGTTATATGAGGGTTGGCAGAAAAGTTCTTAACATAACCAAGATACTCTCATGGAATATAACTAAATGAGGTTTATTTTTCAACATAGTCCCCTTTGTAGTCTACACAATTCTTCTATCAATGTTGCAGTGCCTGGATTCCATTGATCAAAAACGGTATCAATGGCAGATATGATATCATCATATGTACTTTTCAGCTCACCCTCATATATAAGTTTATTTTTAAATTCATTTTCTGATAAATATTCTGCTTTTTTTTGGGTTGCTTTTACTTGCAGATTAGTGTTGTTCTTTTTGTTTGTTTGTTTTTTAATCAATGCCACAAAAAAATCTGAACAGACTCACATGCTGTTTGCTATAATGTTTGATTGATAAATAAGTATCTTACCATGTAATGGCACTAAAAGGAAAAATAGAAACATATTTAAATGTATATTCAGTACTATAAAATGGGGTACTAATTCTTTTTGATTAAGCAGATATTGGCCACAGTTTATTTGTACAATGAACTGTAAATTGTGGTATACAAGTTGACTTTTTAAGCCTAAAAAGATTTTCTACAAAAATAGGGGTCATCTAATAAAGCTGGGCTAAAATCCTAAACTTTACTACAGAGTGTTCAACCAGTTGAACAGTAACCCCTAAAAATCAATATACACCACTTACTGTGACTCCAGCCAACTGCCACAAACATTTTCAACTTAAATTCATGTTTGGTGAACATATTTAACAAATTAACACAAAGATTAGTATGAAATAATAAAATTGTAATACAAATTAAGTTATTATATTAACACTATATCTCATGCCATTTCTACTGACTGATTCACTGACTAAACACTAGCCAGAACATCACAGCACCCAGGTGGTTAGTCAGACAACTATATGTTGTTGTTTATCTGCACAATTTTATGATAGTGCAATAGATTATGAATTCCTATGAATATAAACTTTAATATGTTAGATGTGTATGTTTCATATATTCTACCAGGAACCTACTGTCTGTTTGGGGTTTGAGTTATACAGTAGGTCTAGATCTGACTAAGAATTTTGAACTAAAAATCTTGAGGTCAACTTATTTGCCAGATCAACTTGAACACCACAATATACTCTAACTTCTTTATTCACCATGTTAAGAAGTTTGTAAACAAAACTAGAGTTAAAACTAAATTATTATGAAAATTACATTGTTTTTGTGTTTTCAGATATTTGTGAATATTAGTAAAATTTGAAAGAAATTTTATTTTTTTTTATTCATTTTGATTTTTAGAATTAATTATTGGATGTCAAATGTAAAAGTTAATGTAAAACAAAAATTTATATCTGCTTAAAACTAATAATTACTCAACATGTTTGCTTAAGGATGAATTTTAGTAGAAAGATACTGTGTAGTGTTAATTTTGCTAGAGAATCAGTTTTCTTTCTGCAAAAGCTGCCTTAATCTATCGGCATGTCATATAAAAACTGATCTTGACCAAAAGGAACTTTGTCAGATTTTTTCTTTTTTGTTAAACTGCCAATTTTCAGAGTTATATTAGAAATCTACCTAAATCTAAGTGCCAAATATCATAAAGGCATATCTAAACTTTATTTAAATCTAAATATGTAACAGTTGTTAATGAAATACAGAAATTACATTGCAAATACTTCTTGGCAGATTAAGTAACTACATTTTTTTAAGTTATTTTATACTGTCTTATTCAAATATTCTAAGTGTGATAGTATTGGGTAAGTGTTTATTAGACATTAGTTCTATGTCTGAGTTGCATAGAAAGCAGGAATCAATGGATTGGGAGTGGTTACATGAAAAGGTTGTGTATCAATGAAAATTCAGCCATGTGAAAGCAGTTATGGCAATAATTGTATGGGTCTAAAAAAATGTCTACTAATGGGTTCAGTGTGACAAAACCTCCAGTAGAGGCAAGATGTGTTTGGTCAAAGATCAGGAGAATCAATTTCCATGTTGTATGAGAATGATTGAAGAAGTGTGGATGTTGTGATTCAAGAAAATCAGTGAATTAAGCTGAGACATTAATCAAGAAAGAGAAAAATATTACTGAAATATCAGATTAATTCTGCAACAATTAACTGATGCTATGAAAGAACAACAGAAAAATATTTTGTCAAGAACTTCTCAACTAATATCATCACACAGACAATGTTTTCCTTGTGAATTTTGCCCCTATGAATAAATCTTGACTTCATCATTATGACCCTAAAAACAAATGGCAATTTATGAAATATTGTCACTTAGATTCTCTGAAAATTAGGGAAATTCAAAATGATTCCTTCAAGACAGAAAATCATGATCTTTTAGAATTCAACAAGAATCATTCACATGGGATTTCTGACAAAACAAATAACTTAATTTAAGAAGTTAATGTGTAATCTTGTAAGCATTCAAATACATTTGGAGAATCCGATCTGTAAGGAGATTTCTTCCTTTCTAACAGATCTTATGTTTGTTGCATTAGCAGGATGTGACACAAGGGCAATTCTTAAAGCAAAGTTTAATTGGTTTAAATTCATAGTTTTCCTTCTTCTAGACCAGTTATTGTACCATGGTTAATGTTTGCCCTATTATTTACTCATAGCTGGAGAGAGAAGAGTTGGATCCATACCTTTCTCTAAGGTATTAAAACTATAGGAAATGCAAAAAGCCTCACCCAGGATTTGAATTTGGTGCCCTATGTCCATTTCCTATGATGATAACACTTGTACCACAAGCACTTCCTATATAAGGCCACATTGCAGCCAATACAAATAATGAGACTTGATGAATGTCCTGGTTATGACACCATCTGATGAGACTGGATGAGTGTCCTAGATATGACACCATCTGATGGTGAGACTCCTTTATTGCCATTACTCCCAGTTCCACTCTGATCTGAAGTAGTAGTACCTGTTAGGGTCTCATTTATGAGTCAAATAGATCTGTTTAATCATTTACACTTCTTGAAACCATTTAAATGTATGTGAACTAATGACTGATGTTAAATTATTAAATTACCTAGCAATATTTGAAACCATTCAACTATGTGCAAACAAATGAGCCCTGGCTCATTTAAAAATTGTTACCTACCAACTATTCATTTAGAAATCATATTTAATATATATGTATTTACAAGATTTGACATTTAATAACCTATAAGGGTTGATATGCCATAAAACACCACCAGCCAGCTACAAAAGTTGATATGCTATTAAACAAAGAAATCAAGCCAAAGTTGAAGTTGTTGTGTGTAACTGTATTAAAAGTATTAAAAGTAAACCAGAAACTTTATTCATGGATAGAATGAAAATTGGAAAAATATCTACCACTAAATGGTGACTGTTCAACAATAAAGTTGAAATTTTGAAAAGAAATGATTTTATTTTGACTCAAGTTTTATTATTTTGTGTGATCTTTTTTTACAAGATAAACTTCTTATTTATTGATCAAGTTTTTTTTATTATTCTATAAAGATAGTTTCATTATTTAACTTTAAAGTAGTGAATTTCTTAAGGACACTTTAATATCTCACTTTTTATAAGGTTTATTTTCTCTATTCTTTCTAATATATAAATGAATAGTTACGATCTGAAAACTTTTCACATGTGCAATAAGATATTTATTGTAAAACACAAATTTAACAGAAATAATTCATGTTTTTTAACAAATTTAGTTTTTTGTTGGATAGTTGGGTTAGTAATCTATGACTTTTACAATATTTTGTGTGTTGTACAGAAAGTGAATTTTTTTCTCAACTAAACATAACAAGAATTTATTATTTCTTGTAGAACATTACATAATCTCAACAAATATTATCAAGAGAGTCTCTGTGACTAATGATCCAAACTTCAATATTATAGTAAGCAAGTTCAATCTTTAGTTGTGTTGTTACATTCACTTTTAGACTAATGCCCCTTGGGAAAGGTATGAACTCCCTTATCCTCCTCTCCAGCTATTGGCTAAATAATACTACTACTGTCCTTTTTACAAGGATGGCTTTGGCATTAAATAACCCACAAAAGTTGATATGCCATTAAACAAAGAAACCAAACCAAACAATAGATATTATCATGTATTACTTATGACTAAACTACAGTGTTAAAACTCTGTTGCAAAAAAACGACTCATTGGCTAGTGGGTAGAGTGTTCGCAAATGGTCTGGTCATACCAAAGACTTTAAAAATGGTACTTGATACCTCCTTACTTAACACTCAGCAATATAAGGTACGTATCAAGGGTAAAGTGGAGCAATCCAGGAAAAGGAGTAGCGCCCTTCCCTACACCTCAGTGTAGTAGCTATTGAAAAGGGAGCCTTCTGGTCGCCCTCGACTACAGTTGCCAACTTTACTTTATAGTCCAAAAATGGTTACACTCCTACCATAAATTTATTTTATCCTGTGTTGGAAGTAAAAACCATTACTGATTATGTTTCCTAATATGGAATTTAGATAGTATGCAAAAAAAGTCATAGCTTTTAGTTTACAAACATTTAGTTCAGTAATAGTTCTATATGAAAAAGAAGTCTGATTTAAAGTAAGGTATTATTTCTTTCTACAAACAAAACAACTGCTACAAAACTGAAATTGAACAAAAACACTGTTACCAAAATTGAAAGAAAAGTGGAAATATCAAAGGATGATGACTCTGCAAGCTGTGACATCAAAATTTATTCATTTTATCAAGAGATTAATTTATGAAGTACAAACAAAATTTGATTACAAGACTTTATACTCCCCCAAAATATAACAGTTCTTAAAATTTGATTACAAGACTTTATACTACCCCAAAATATAACAGCTCTTAACAAAATTTGATTACAAGACTTTATACTCCTCCAAAATATAACAGCTCTTAACAAAATTTGATTACAAGACTTTATAGTACCCCAAAATATAACAGCTCTTAACAAAATTTGATTACAAGACTTTATACTCCTCCAAAATATAACAGCTCTTAACAAAATTTGATTACAAGACTTTATACTCCTCCAAAATATAACAGCTCTTAACAAAATTTGATTACAAGACTTTATACTACCCCAAAATATAACAGCTCTTAACAAAATTTGATTACAAGACTTTATACTACCCCAAAATATAACAGCTCTTAACAAAATTTGATTACAAGACTTTATACTCCCCCAAAATATAACAGCTCTTAACAAAATTTGATTACAAGACTTTATACTACCCCAAAATATAACAGCTCTTAACAAAATTTGATTACAAGACTTTATACTCCTCCAAAATATAACAGCTCTTAACAAAATTTGATTACAAGACTTTATACTCCCCCAAAATATAACAGCTCTTAACAAAATTTGATTACAAGACTTTATAGTACCCCAAAATATAACAGCTCTTAACAAAATTTGATTACAAGACTTTATACTCCCCCAAAATATAACAGCTCTTAACAAAATATGATTACAAGACTTTATAGTACCCCAAAATATAACAGCTCTTAACAAAATTTGATTACAAGACTTTATACTCCCCCAAAATATAACAGCTCTTAACAAAATTTGATTACAAGACTTTATAGTACCCCAAAATATAACAGCTCTTAACAAAATTTGATTACAAGACTTTATACTACCCCAAAATATAACAGCTCTTAACAAAATTTGATTACAAGACTTTATACTCCCCCAAAATATAACAGCTCTTAACAAAATTTGATTACAAGACTTTATAGTACCCCAAAATATAACAGCTCTTAACAAAATTTGATTACAAGACTTTATACTCCCCCAAAATATAACAGCTCTTAACAAAATTTGATTACAAGACTTTATACTACCCCAAAATATAACAGCTCTTAACAAAATTTGATTACAAGACTTTATACTCCTCCAAAATATAACAGCTCTTAACAAAATTTGATTACAAGACTTTATAGTACCCCAAAATATAACAGCTCTTAACAAAATTTGATTACAAGACTTTATACTACCCCAAAATATAACAGCTCTTAACAAAATTTGATTACAAGACTTTATACTCCCCCAAAATATAACAGCTCTTAACAAAATTTGATTACAAGACTTTATAGTACCCCAAAATATAACAGCTCTTAACAAAATTTGATTACAAGACTTTATACTACCCCAAAATATAACAGCTCTTAACAAAATTTGATTACAAGACTTTATACTCCCCCAAAATATAACAGCTCTTAACAAAATTTGATTACAAGACTTTATACTCCCCCAAAATATAACAGCTCTTAACAAAATTTGATTACAAGACTTTATACTCCCCCAAAATATAACAGCTCTTAACAAAATTTGATTACAAGACTTTATAGTACCCCAAAATATAACAGCTCTTAACAAAATTTGATTACAAGACTTTATAGTACCCCAAAATATAACAGCTCTTAACAAAATTTGATTACAAGACTTTATACTCCTCCAAAATATAACAGCTCTTAACAAAATTTGATTACAAGACTTTATACTCCCCCAAAATATAACAGCTCTTAACAAAATTTGATTACAAGACTTTATAGTACCCCAAAATATAACAGCTCTTAACAAAATTTGATTACAAGACTTTATAGTACCCCAAAATATAACAGCTCTTAACAAAATTTGATTACAAGACTTTATACTACCCCAAAATATAACAGCTCTTAACAAAATTTGATTACAAGACTTTATACTCCTCCAAAATATAACAGCTCTTAACAAAATTTGATTACAAGACTTTATAGTACCCCAAAATATAACAGCTCTTAACAAAATTTGATTACAAGACTTTATACTACCCCAAAATATAACAGCTCTTAACAAAATTTGATTACAAGACTTTATACTCCTCTAAAATATAACAGCTCTTAACAAAATTTGATTACAAGACTTTATAGTACCCCAAAATATAACAGCTCTTAACAAAATTTGATTACAAGACTTTATACTACCCCAAAATATAACAGCTCTTAACAAAATTTGATTACAAGACTTTATACTCCTCCAAAATATAACAGCTCTTAACAAAATTTGATTACAAGACTTTATAGTACCCCAAAATATAACAGCTCTTAACAAAATTTGATTACAAGACTTTATACTCCTCCAAAATATAACAGCTCTTAACAAAATTTGATTACAAGACTTTATAGTACCCCAAAATATAACAGCTCTTAACAAAATTTGATTACAAGACTTTATACTACCCCAAAATATAACAGCTCTTAACAAAATTTGATTACAAGACTTTATACTCCCCCAAAATATAACAGCTCTTAACAAAATTTGATTACAAGACTTTATACTCCCCCAAAATATAACAGCTCTTAACAAAATTTGATTACAAGACTTTATACTACCCCAAAATATAACAGCTCTTAACAAAATTTGATTACAAGACTTTATACTCCCCCAAAATATAACAGCTCTTAACAAAATTTGATTACAAGACTTTATACTACCCCAAAATATAACAGCTCTTAACAAAATTTGATTACAAGACTTTATACTCCTCCAAAATATAACAGCTCTTAACAAAATTTGATTACAAGACTTTATAGTACCCCAAAATATAACAGCTCTTAACAAAATTTGATTACAAGACTTTATACTACCCCAAAATATAACAGCTCTTAACAAAATTTGATTACAAGACTTTATACTCCCCCAAAATATAACAGCTCTTAACAAAATTTGATTACAAGACTTTATAGTACCCCAAAATATAACAGCTCTTAACAAAATTTGATTACAAGACTTTATACTACCCCAAAATATAACAGCTCTTAACAAAATTTGATTACAAGACTTTATACTCCCCCAAAATATAACAGCTCTTAACAAAATTTGATTACAAGACTTTATACTCCCCCAAAATATAACAGCTCTTAACAAAATTTGATTACAAGACTTTATACTCCCCCAAAATATAACAGCTCTTAACAAAATTTGATTACAAGACTTTATAGTACCCCAAAATATAACAGCTCTTAACAAAATTTGATTACAAGACTTTATAGTACCCCAAAATATAACAGCTCTTAACAAAATTTGATTACAAGACTTTATACTCCTCCAAAATATAACAGCTCTTAACAAAATTTGATTACAAGACTTTATACTCCCCCAAAATATAACAGCTCTTAACAAAATTTGATTACAAGACTTTATAGTACCCCAAAATATAACAGCTCTTAACAAAATTTGATTACAAGACTTTATAGTACCCCAAAATATAACAGCTCTTAACAAAATTTGATTACAAGACTTTATACTACCCCAAAATATAACAGCTCTTAACAAAATTTGATTACAAGACTTTATACTCCTCCAAAATATAACAGCTCTTAACAAAATTTGATTACAAGACTTTATAGTACCCCAAAATATAACAGCTCTTAACAAAATTTGATTACAAGACTTTATACTACCCCAAAATATAACAGCTCTTAACAAAATTTGATTACAAGACTTTATACTCCTCTAAAATATAACAGCTCTTAACAAAATTTGATTACAAGACTTTATAGTACCCCAAAATATAACAGCTCTTAACAAAATTTGATTACAAGACTTTATACTACCCCAAAATATAACAGCTCTTAACAAAATTTGATTACAAGACTTTATACTCCTCCAAAATATAACAGCTCTTAACAAAATTTGATTACAAGACTTTATAGTACCCCAAAATATAACAGCTCTTAACAAAATTTGATTACAAGACTTTATACTCCTCCAAAATATAACAGCTCTTAACAAAATTTGATTACAAGACTTTATAGTACCCCAAAATATAACAGCTCTTAACAAAATTTGATTACAAGACTTTATACTACCCCAAAATATAACAGCTCTTAACAAAATTTGATTACAAGACTTTATACTCCCCCAAAATATAACAGCTCTTAACAAAATTTGATTACAAGACTTTATACTCCCCCAAAATATAACAGCTCTTAACAAAATTTGATTACAAGACTTTATACTACCCCAAAATATAACAGCTCTTAACAAAATTTGATTACAAGACTTTATACTCCCCCAAAATATAACAGCTCTTAACAAAATTTGATTACAAGACTTTATACTACCCCAAAATATAACAGCTCTTAACAAAATTTGATTACAAGACTTTATACTACCCCAAAATATAACAGCTCTTAACAAAATTTGATTACAAGACTTTATACTACCCCAAAATATAACAGCTCTTAACAAAATTTGATTACAAGACTTTATACTCCCCCAAAATATAACAGCTCTTAACAAAATTTGATTACAAGACTTTATACTCCCCCAAAATATAACAGCTCTTAACAAAATTTGATTACAAGACTTTATACTACCCCAAAATATAACAGCTCTTAACAAAATTTGATTACAAGACTTTATACTCCTCCAAAATATAAGAGCTCTTAACAAAATTTGATTACAAGACTTTATAGTACCCCAAAATATAACAGCTCTTAACAAAATTTGATTACAAGACTTTATACTACCCCAAAATATAACAGCTCTTAACAAAATTTGATTACAAGACTTTATACTCCTCCAAAATATAACAGCTCTTAACAAAATTTGATTACAAGACTTTATAGTACCCCAAAATATAACAGCTCTTAACAAAATTTGATTACAAGACTTTATACTACCCCAAAATATAACAGCTCTTAACAAAATTTGATTACAAGACTTTATACTCCTCCAAAATATAACAGCTCTTAACAAAATTTGATTACAAGACTTTATACTCCCCCAAAATATAACAGCTCTTAACAAAATTTGATTACAAGACTTTATACTCCCCCAAAATATAACAGCTCTTAACAAAATTTGATTACAAGACTTTATAGTACCCCAAAATATAACAGCTCTTAACAAAATTTGATTACAAGACTTTATACTACCCCAAAATATAACAGCTCTTAACAAAATTTATAAGATAATAAAAGATAATCTTCTGTTATTTTCTCTATTAATCTATTTTTATTTGATTTGTTTGTTTGATTTCAGCTGCTGGAGAGACATATGAAGGACTTGGAGTCTGTGGCTGGTTATTAACTATCTTGTCTTGGCTTTTGGTATTTGCCACTATACCATTCTCTTTAATGCTTTGCTTTAAGGTAAGTTCATGTTTTTGTACTTTGGGTTTTTTAACAATTAGATTCTTTTGATACACTGTCCTCCTGAGTGCATTTAATATCACTGAATAAAAAGGTCATCTAATCATTGTATTTTCCTTTAAATAGCAAAGTTAGAACATTATTTATCAAATGTAAATGTTTATTTTCTATGTTATTCTGAAAAGCATCTGTTCTGGAGGCAGCAATACAAGAATATTCAAAAATCAATATCTTTTAGTATCTAAAATATTCTATTATTATAGTTGGGTTTTTTTTCTTATGCAGAAATAAAGGAATACTATTTATCAATTTATAATTTTTAAATAATGTTCAAAGGAGGTAAATAGTTTTATATTATCTAAAGTTTTTTTAATTGTGACTTATCTATATATGGACATACTAGCTGAAGTACCCATCTACACTGGATAAAAGGTCAAAACTATAAATCTAATTTGGAATGTTTAAATGTAAATAATTGTTTTTGTAAGACAAGTAATTTGTTCATTTTTCTTTTTTTTTAATTTGGAAATATAAAATCTTACCAATTAATCATGTCTTATATGTTTATAGTTAAAAATCTCCCTTGATGAGAGATACTTTTTCTTTACATAATTTTTAATTAATGTACATAAAAAAAATCTTTCCCTGGGCCAAGTAAGTATGTATACCAAACTATTTGATTGTCTATAGAAACTATTTCTACTTTGAGGAATTTACATGATATATTGGCTAATGTGCTGGACTGTGACATCATTATAGGTTTCCTAATTATTAATATTGTTACTTTTAAAAAAATATATGATTTTAATTTTCTGGAACTGCAAGAAAAGTATTAAAAAAGAATCAAAAAGACAAAATATTCATTCTTTTTCCTCTTTGCCTATTTTTCACAATATTACACTTACAGAAAAAGTTGTCTAGGGTAGAAGTTTCACCTATCATTGAATTGTATGCCTAGAGTTCTTTCTTTCTCTCTTTCTGAGCCAATAGAACTATCAATATGTCTGGGAGTAATAAATAATTGGTGACAGTAAAGTCCATATATTTCATTATAATGTAAGAAGTTTTGCACATACTACAAATATGTAGATAGAAAGAAGCAAGTATGTATGTTAATAAATTGATTTTTTTGTAGGTTTTTTTTTTTTTTTTGTGGCATTGAAAATATTGTCTAACAATTAAGTTTCAAAGATGTAATTAACTAAACAGTTTGAAATTTTGATTTTCCTCTGGGAAAAGCATAAAGCAAGCACCTTATTTATCTTTTAACTATTCATCGCGAATATACTATAATAAAACCAGAAAAGAGAAAATGAGATGGTCCTTTTATTTTAATGAATATACAAATGCTTATCAAGTAAAAGAATAAACTTCATATAAACTATTACATGGTGCCTTCAATAAGTTTCCAGACTTTTTTTGTACAGGCATTTAAAAATGTCGTAGACTCTTGAAAATTCAGTATGTTATTGCTATACATCTTATGAGATGGCTGACCAATTTTTATGATTTCAGGTTCAAATCAACAGCTACAGCAGGAATTGGAATACACCCTACTAAAGCCGATTGTTACAGCTAGTGAATTTCAAAAATGCAATCTGACACTTTAGAAGAGTGATATGCAATAAAATTCTGTTTTAAACTTGGAAAAAATGCCACAGAAACGTATGGAATGCTTCAGACTGCTTTTGGAGCATCTTGCATGAATCGAGCATCAGTTTTTGAGTGGCATAAGAGATTCAAGGAAGGCACAGAGTCTGTGAGGGATGATGAGAGGTGTGGGAGGAGTTAGGAATTCAATACACCAGAGTTGATTGGCCAAAGGGTTACGGTTACGGTTACTATGTTGAGGTTTTAAGGGAGTTCAGGAAGAGATTCCGTCAGAAGAGGCCTGCACTCTTCAAATCAAGTTAGTGGCATTTCCACCAGGACAATGCACCAGTCCATTACTCCATCCTTGTCACAGACTATTTGACCAAGATGGGCATCAAGACAGTTCCTCACCCTCCCTATAGTCCAGACCTTGGTCCCTGTGACTTTTGGTCATTCCCTAAGCTCAGAGGCTGTCGTTATGAGACAATTGAGGAGATGAAAGAGGCTGTGACGAAGGTCATTGACACGCTCACACTTGAGGACTTCCATGGGGCCTTCCAGAAGTTGTTGGAACGGTACAAGTGTATTGCAGCCGGAGGAGATTACTTCGAAGGGGACTAGAGTTTCATGTGTGTGCTGTCAATAAAATTGCCCATATGAAAAAAGTCTGGAAACTTATTTAATGAGCCTTGTAAGTGAAAACTTATTATTTACATCAGGTTTGACATAAATTGGTTGTTATGGTTTCTAGGTGCTGTATATTTTGATATTATATAATGTGCAACACAAACTTTGCTATAGAATAATTGCTATGGTTGTTAAGTGTTATATCAATCAAATAATCAATGGGACATTATTCAAATCTTAGCTCATTAATGTAAATGAAAAAATTGTTTCTATGTTAACCAGCCAGAGAGCCATGTAGTACAAGTATGAAACAGCTGTAGTTCTTGTATGTATTCCCATGTCTTTGTCTATTCAATCAGCATTTCTGCTGTTAATTGTCTTCAGCAAATTGATAGTTATAATTCTTGTATCTAATGGCTCAGGCATGACAGAAAAAAATCTTTGTTGCAGTGATAACAACCTCTGCTATTATCTATTTTTAATGTACTGATTTCAAATATGAACTGCCCAGTTGGCTGAGGCTGTAGAATACACCGACTGCACCCACCCCACGAGTGTCCTGATATGACATTAAACAATCTAATGGTGAGGTTTCAGTGATGCTGGGGCTTTGGGAATGCAGAGCACTCCTTCATTGCCATTGCTCCCAGGTCCACTCTGGCCCGGAATGGTAGCACCTGATAGGGCCCTATCTATGGGTTAAATAGAACTAAACTGCATACTTATGCTAAACTGAATTGTTTGAATTAGAAGTGTTTGATAAACTGAATAACTTGAAATAGAAATGTTTTTGACACTTAAACTGTGTACTTATGCTAAAAGGAATTGTTTGAAATAGAACTGATTATTTGCATAAAAATGGATTTGGTGTTAAAGAACCTACAAAGTTTTATTTGCCATAAGACCCAATCAACCAACAAATTTGAAGTTGTTTTTTTGTTTGTTTTTTTTTTCCTGAATGCTCTTATTTTTTTGCTATTGAGGTATTTCAAAGTATCAAAACTTTATCTTCATCTCACTTTCATTGTCATCTATTAGAAGAAACGTGATTGAACTCTCATTAAATTATCTGGTGAATAAAAAAAAAAAAGAAAATGTTTTACATAATCTAACTTTATTTGCAACATGATTTGAAACATGTTCATCAATACAAAGGATAGAATTTATATGAAACTCATTTTTAGGTAGATAAATTGGTTGCTCTAAAGATACAAAGCTCAGTTACATTTTAGTCAGGCAGGAATTAGTGCTTGTGAAGCCCTTTCGTTTGTAGACTGTCTCAGAGCAATCTCGTTTAATGTTTCAGCAGCAGTCTACCATTATATGTTTGTCCCATCTCCTTTGGTAGTGCTACTCCATTGTCTTTAGGTCATGCTGGAACCACTCACCTTGCTCATCACTTACTGCCCCTAAATTCTCAAGAAATTTTTCAAGATTACTGTATAGAAAATGGAATTTGACATTGATGTTGGATCCTAAGTCATGAAAAACTGCCAACAAATTTGTTTCAAGGGTTTCATTGTTGTTGACCTTTTTGTTACTGAGAAAATTTTCCATTACCCGACAAATGACAACCATGCTCCCCTTTTCTTATCATTCATCTTTCTGACAAAGTTTTAATTACATACAAGTGCACAAATCTCTGGTTCATCTCACACACCTGCCTTGATCCTCTCAAATGACAAGGCAGGGAAAACCGAGACTATGTGTTGGAAGCATTCACCATCAGTATTTTATGCTCCGACAAACTGTTTCTTCAGGCCCAGTTTAATGTGCAAAGGAGGAAATATGATCTTTTCTTGACTGACAATTTGAATCATTAACAATATTTGACATACCAACTTCCAGAGTCTTTCTGGTTCCAATGCTTGTCTCTTGCTTGGCTGTCCCACATGAAAATAAAGCAGGAATACTTTGTAAATCCTCTTTGTTGACCAAGGAGGAAGTTCACCATTTTGAGGTCCATGCAAATTCCCCAATTGTATTCATAGTATTTTCGTAGTTCTATCACGGTTTTAATGTCATTATGCTTCTCTTGTAAACACACAGAATATGACCCAGTGGAACAGCTGCATAAACATTATCATTATGTTGTAGAACACACTTCAGGCTGCAATTACAAACTATATAGGAATAATTTCCAATCATTTGGATTATACAATGGAATTCCTAATTCCTGGAGAAGACACAAGATATTTTAACAATAAACAAACTTATTCATCTCTTTAAAAAATTCCACAAAAACCTGTTTCCAATTTTGGAAGTATGAAACTTTGTGGTTTTGTTCATTAGACCCTTTTCTTGCAACCTAAAAGCTATATTTCTGCTGCATTTTTGGAGAGACTCAAATCACGCACAAGGTCATTCAGCTCTGGCTGGCTAAACTGCTGAGGAGTTGATGACATTGATGTAACATAAGGAGGATTGTCAAAATCTGTCAGTATTTCTTGAGTTACATCGTCAGTCTCTTGTATTTCATCGATACTCTCTTCTTCAGATGGAGACAACTCAGTAAAAAAAATGGAACTGGTGGCTTATCAGAGTGCAGAGTTGATTGAATTGCTCATGGGATATTAAGATAAGGGATTTTATGGGGTTTTTTTTTGTTTTTTGCCAACGTTTTTTGTATTGACTAGACAAAAATAGCAGTCAGTTGTGTGATCCTTTGGTTCCCACCAAGTCATGGGAATTCCAAAAGGTAAGCCCTAACATTTCCCTTTCATCCAGTCACACAGCATTTCTTTGCAGTTATGACACACAGTATGTGGGGCCCATTTCTTGTCTTGGTCACCAAGAGTAAGTCCAAAATACACTTTATAGGCTTGCTTCACAAACGATGTTATTTTATGTCTGACAAATAAACGTGAAGTATCCACAAATATAGCAGAAAGTGCCAGGGTTATTCACACATTGATATATCCTTCTAGTCATGGTCAAATCTAACAGATAAAAAACAAACCAAATTAGATATCCATATTGATACCATAAACACGTAAGTCATTTATTTAGCTGCAAAAGGATAAAATGTAATACCTCAAATTACATGAAAACTAAAGCATACAGAACAAAATTATTTCCATATTGAAATCAGCAGATCAAAAATAGTAAAAAAAACCAAAAAACCTTCATTCGACTGAGATTTTCAAAACATTTGTTGTCCTGTATTATTATTAAGTTGCAGTTACATTGATATATTTAATTGAAAAATGCCATAATGCAATCTTTCTTTCAAACTTTCTCCACTTCTAACTCTATTCCTAATTATCATTATCTTTGCATCTTTCTGTTTCTTTTAACATTCATCTAAAGAACTTACTCTTTCATTTCTCCTCTTCACTCCAGCATCTTTTTTTTTTTCAGTCTGGATAATTCCATCCCTATCTATCCTTCTTTATGATCTCTTGCAGATTTCTTAGAGGCAATATTCAAAACACCTTTCACACACACACACACACACATGCAACATGTGTCTTGAATGTATCCAGCTATTCTGGATGTTGAAAAACAGTTTATCTAGCCTTGATGTAACTAGGCCACCAATCAGAAAAAGATTTACTGCATATGTAAACAAATACTTTCCTGTGAGGAAGTGGGTACCTCATTTGGCTGTGAGATTTTTATTGGATGAGTTTTATATCATTCACAATAAAGCAAAGCAAGTAGATTTTTCACAAAATAGTGTATGATCTTTTGGCACAACAACTTTGTATCTCACCCAAGTCTCTCAATTCTTCTCCAGACCAAATTTGAATCTTTGTAACATTTGGTCTTTTCCAAAGCTAAACTTGTCATTGAAATGCCATGAACAAAATTAAAGAGAATGCAATGGGGCAACTGATGATGGCAAGAGGACTTTGTATAAATTTAAAAAAAAAAAAAAAAGAAAGTATCTTGGGATAAACATGAGACTCCCAAGGAGAGTATATTAAAAGGGACTAAGTCACTATGGCTTTTTTCTTTTTAAATATTAAACGACTGGATACATTCTAGACAAATCCTGTTTATATTAGAGCATGAAATTGTTTATTTGTTACCCGCTGCATGAATTAAATGCAAAATTCTATTGACAGAGAATGCACTTAAATGGTCATTTTTAACTGGAAATAAGGTGATAAATTTCATGATGAAGATATGATAATCTAATCATTCTGCGAGATAAGAAGTATTTTAAGAACATTTCTTTTTGCAAATCATGTCTGTTTTTGCAATTAAAACGTATGTATTATGACTATTATTAAACAAAAAGCTAGGATTCATACATTTCTAATAAGATGACTTGAACAAATTAATTAACCTACCACTGAACAAACTGCATGTGTAATTCAAAAGTATATTTTTGAAAAATTCATTTCAATGAAATATTTCATATACTGCATTTTAAATACTATTTTAACTTTGTTAAAATTAATTTTCTAGTTCAATAACAGTTGTCTAATGTTTAGTTATGTAAAAGTTGATTTCTTTTAGATTAACATTCTACTCAAAAGAAAAACGAAATTCAAAGTGAACACAGACATTCTTTCTTTTGTCTATTATAAAATACCACAAATGGCATTAATATTCTCTACACATTGCAAACTGCTATTCTCATCACGTTTTAGCTGCTGTACTTTCCAGCCTTTTGTCATATTCAGTAAAAACACATCAGGCAGAAAATTGAGATATTAGGTTTATAAGTAAAAAAAATCCATTCTGAATTATCCACCTAGATACTAGATACATGGCTGAAATGGTTAAAATGTCAAGTCAAATTTCCTAGCAAACTACCACCTGGAGGTTATGAGTTCAATCCCTGGTCCCAGTTTCAATAACTGTAAAAAAGGCAAAAAGTGTTTGATGTGAGATTAACCCCCAAGGCATGGATGGTAGAATGAGAACAGTCTATCCCCATGATTGAAATAAAGGGTTAAATTCAGAATTTCTACAAAGTTATTAAGTATAACAAAAGACACTTGAAAAAAAGCTAGAGAGTACAATAGCCAAAATCTTATGAATATAGCAACCATAATGAATATAGCAGTCTGCAATATGTAGGGAATAATAATAACACCACCACCTCATTTCAGAAATATACACAGATACCACAATATGATTTTTATCATTTAGAACTCATAATAGAATTCCAGATTTGGCTGTCAATCCTAGAACCATTTAACCCTATTGTCCTTAAAAGGCATGTACTGAAAAAGTTATCCCTATAAAAATAAACCTTTTTACACATAGATTCTATTGTAGAAATTAATAAACAGTAAAAATTGATGTTTCATTAGTCTTCTAATGTTTTTTCACAAGAAAATGCAAGGAGATGATAATAAAGATCTAACAATATGACTGCCATTGCTTAAACAGTAATTATGAAAATCTTTATTCTCCTTTTTTAATATATTCCACTTGTGGATTTCCTGTGACAGAACATCAATCCTTAATCCTTAAGTTTTATTTCTTCAGTAATATAAATGCATGTCTAATGTTTTTTCAGTAAAAAAAACATTGCAATAATAGGCAAATTATTGGACAGAAAACAATAGAACTGATGTTTTGAATTAAAAATCTACAAATCATGTTCTTGGTTTATTTCAGCTTTTGAAATATAGCAAAAATATTCAATGACAATTATTTACTGATTAAAGAAAAAAAGAAACTTTATTTGTAATTTCTCTTCATAATACAGTTTACAATTCTCTTTTTGCAATCATTTGAATATGATAATAATAATAATAATAAAAGTATTTATTGTTTTTTTCTGTCATGTCCATCTTAAAAATGAACAAATTACTAATATGTAACAATCTCAACAATTCTCTGTATAAAATGACATTTTGTAAATTTAGTGTTTGATTTTATAAAACTATCTATATTCAATGACCCAAACAATTCAAGAATTTTATACAGATTAAAATTTGATGAACTGTCATTAGCAGATTTTAAAGTTTTTCCTCTTTCTATTGTTAGATTTATGAATCTGTGTTCAAAACAAAAATTTTCTTTGGTAGAAAGTTCTTGGCATTTTTCTTATTTTATTATAAGAAATTGACTAACAAGTTTAATAAGATTCTTGTCAAGAGAGATTTTTGCACCTGTCATTCTTTTTTGTTTTATGGCATCAAAAGTGTCAAAATTCTAAGTGTCTGTCCACTATGTTAATTGTCCACTACTTTCTCTGGTAAATGTTGACTGACTTAAGAGGTGGCTTTCTTCTGACTGCTTCTCTGTTATCTACAGGATAAAGATTCCATAATGCCATCCTTGTAATGATTTTAACATGTTTTGCTACTTTTCAATGGGATTTTTTCTTCAATTTTCTATCTCATTGTTCAAAGACATTTTTCTTAAGGCTTAGGTTAACCAAATACATTTCTTTTCTTTCATTAATGAATTATATAATCATCTAATAATTCACAATTAAAAATGACATTTAACACTGTAAATGGTTAATACAATTGCAAATATTATTTAAATATGAAGAGTTGTGTAGATTTCAAATGTTACATGAGTAGAATAAAACCAAAAAGTTCCTGTGGAATTTTTTGTCTCTTGTCTGAAATAGAAAATTGACTCAACCATAAAAATTTTGGTTTTAAGTAAAGACAAGGATAAAATCATGGGATTTAAAATCTAAAAAGTAATTAAACTGAATGATGTTATGTTCAGCAATATTGATCTTTGAAAAATTTGAAGAGTTCAGAATAGCAAGGTAGAGAGACATGTCTTTGCAAACTGTCAATAAATATCCACCAGTCTTACAAAACAATTGTGTGACTTACAGTTCAGTTGTTGGTGAATGGAGAACTTCAGAGCAAGATTTTCAGTCTTGCCCAAAAAGTTAAACCTTTAAAATTGGCTTTGCTCATTCAAAATTCAAATCCACATATAATGATTTGAATTTTATTCAATAAAAGACATTTAAACTTGTCCACATATAATAAGTCTAAATGTCTTTTATTGAATAAACAAAATTAGTAAAAAAATCTTAAGTTCTCTTCATTCCTTACACAATATAAAGCAGAAAAAATACTTATTAATTTGTTAAAATAAAACTGTCATCTTAATTTCTGTTGCTTTTTATCATAACCCCTAAGACTACTTTATTATGGTTATTAGTAAACAAGCATGGATTAGAAATAAAGAATAAGTTTTTAGTAATACTTAAACTCACATGTCATTTTCCTAGTTTTGTACAACAACTTTGAAAGGCAGCAATTACTGATCAAGTCTAATTATAAAACCTTATTTCTTTATTTTCTCTGAATGCCTGTTTGCTGCCATCTTTGATGCTTTGTTTACATACACAAGTGATATTTCTATATAATAATATTATCTTGAATTTTATTATTAAATAAAGTATTCTCAATTTTTATTTAAAAAATCTTTTTACTATTATTTCTTTCATTTTTGATCTGAGAAGATATTTGGCAGCCAATATTCATCAAAAGTGCTTCAAAATTAGATAAAACATCTCACTTTTTTGTATAAAATGACATTAAAATACTGACTGAAAAATTATTGAATAGAAAATAATTAAGAAAATGTATCAATTATTTTAATGAAAAGAGTGTACAAATCATATTCCAGGCTTATTTAACTTTTCTAATTACAAAAAAGAATTCCTTGCAAATTTGAAATGTAAAAAGAAAATACCAATTTGAAACTTGATAGAATTCCAGCTATGTTGTACGTCTAATTCATGAAAAAAACTTTTGTATTAATGGTATTTAGATTATAAATATTTTCTTGTATGCATTTGTGACTTTTTTCTTTTTTTTTTTTTTTACAGGTTGTCCAAGAATATGAAAGAGCAGTCATCTTTCGATTAGGAAGACTTTTGTCTGGTGGTGCAAAAGGACCAGGTTCTATTTTTATCAATTTGTTTCTTGTTTATTAATTTAAATTCTAAGTAGATCCGATTAAACCAATTATGCATGAATACGGGGCGGGGGGTATTCAGGTTTATTCAATATTCTAACTCTTTTGTAAATACTTTAAAATAATTTTTCCCCCCTTCGGAGTTTTAGGTATTTTTTTTTTTGTTGTTTTTTTTTGGGTTTTTTTTCCCACTTGTCCAATTCATTTGTCCAGGTTCATTGACTCCAAGTGATTGATTGACCCATAAATAGGACCCTGTTAGGGTCAATCAATCAATCAATCATAGAGTTATTGAACTCAAAACATACTAAAGTGGTCATTTTGGTTTCAAATCATTTTTGCTTCCTTCCATAAGATAAAACACAGTGAAAACATTATGACAACAAAGAAACATAAAAAAAATACTCACACCAATAATAAAGACCAAACTACCAGACCAAAAAAAAAAAGACGGAGTCATGTGGTTGACAATTTCTGAATGTAAATTTAGATTTATAACTTTATTAAACTATTCTCCTTTGCTCTAAGCAAATATACAACAAAAAGAATGATGTAAAAATTGGTTCAATAAGGTTTGTTTTGTTTTCTTTAATATTTTCACTTCTAACGTTGCTTGTATTTTTTTTTTTTTTTCTTATGCAGGAATATTTTTTGTGTTACCATGCATTGAAAGCTACACAAAGGTTGACCTGAGGACATTATCATTTGATGTACCCCCACAGGAAGTAAGTAGCCAGTATTCATTATCATCATAAAATAACTGGCAGTCTTTTGTAATTTAGCATTTTCAAAATATTTTTATCAGCATTGGGAATGAATGCAAAAATTCCAATATTTTGTATTTGCATCAAGTAAATCTTGAGTTTTTGAAAGACGTGATTAACAACAGTTTTGTCTTTAAGCATAAAAATACTGAGATATTTGTGTGTATTTATTTTCATTTAAATGCTAAGCATTGTTGTTAAACAAAATTATGGCCAAATTTGAACTCGTGCAAAAAAAGTAAATGTATCACTTCTTTTTTCAAGTAAAACCTTCATAATCAAATTTCAAGAGATGATAGAAAATTAAGAAAGATGACAATTTAAACATTAGGAATGTGAATTTTTTTAATAAGACTGTTAAAATATGTCAGAAGAGAATTTCAACAGTTTATACTAAAATCAAACAGTATTACCCAAACAATGTAATAAATTGTTTACGCATGCTATTCAAATTCTCCTAAATTCTGGGTAACACCTCATAATTTATTTTAAAGGAAAATATCTTTATTTGAATCTAAAGAACTATTTAAAAAAATAAGGTATTTTGTGGTTTTGTTATTTTCAAATCAAGGATTCTTTTATGAAATTAACATTGTAAATTTTTAAATAGTTAATGATCAACATTTTTGAAAGCTGCTTCTAATCTTTTTGAAAGAAGGGGTGGATGGTATGCCTCCACAGCAACAGAAAGAAAAGAACACATGGAATCAATTTCTTTAGTAGAAGGTGGACAGTTGAGTTTTTATGCTGAAAATATTCCTTTTTCTTCCTCAACAATCTTCTCCAGCAGTCCTACACCCAAGCTCATCTCTTGTCGTGCGTCGCCAAGACTCAAAATGCTTTCTCACTCCGGTGCATTCAGGCAGGACTTATATAATATAATCATGCCAAAATGCCACATCTGGGTCAATCGCACAATGTGGTAATTTACATGCGTGCTGACACCAAACACAATTCACAATCGGGAGGATGTGATGTGACGATACCCCCCTCATACATCAACTTCTTAACCATTCCACTTCTTGGCCGGTGATCAACTAGTGGTTCCGATAGAGGTATCGCACATTTCTTCATAGCTACAAGAAATACAATCAAGGGAGTGGGAGGAAAGAGAACAAACGAACAATAAGGCTCGGGTTAACTCAAATTGCAAGAAAAGGAGTTATGTAACATTGCATTCCCTTATGCAGATGTAGACTAACGCTAGCATGGATTTCTAGCGAAATTTCTACAAAGCTACTAGGAATGCCCACCCATCTTGACTGGCCTTCCCTCACTGCTCTGGACCCTATCTCATGCCAACTGGTCACTTCTGCTGTCCAGTGTCGACTGGCCACTTGCATCACACTTCGCCAACTGCCCTCTGTGAGTTCCTTTGTCCCACTCTCTCTCATCTGATTGGTCTTTCAGATGTCCAGTGTCGACTGGCCACTCACATCACCCTTCGCCAACTCCTTCCTCTGAGTTCCTTTGTCCAACTCTCTCTGGCGTTCCCTTCCTACTCCAGTCATGTCGAGATCACGGGCTCAGGCCTTTGTTTGGTTTCGCGCCAAAACAGACAAAGGGATCGTCTGCTTGGGGGACCACCTACATAGTGTTACAGTGAGTTCGATCTTCCCAATCGCCCGTTTCTCTCTCCCTGATCTCATTTTACACGCCAGACATATTCGTGCATGCTTTGAACTGCTTCATGCGGGATTTCTCTCGCTACACTTTTCAGTTCAGAAACAAATTCTTAATTAAAATTCATCCACAGAAATATATATGATAATAAAAATAATGTGATTTGTTACATATATACAAAATACTGCTCATAAGAATTTGAATAAGCCCAAAGTCTGTTTTTTTATTTATTTTTTATTGCCTAAGTTTTCAGAGGCCATTAAGGATTTTGAGCGGAAAAGCAATGCAAATTAACTAATTAGTTTGACAATTCTTCCAATGACGAGTTCATCTTTTCAATTTTCTTGTTCATAGAAGACTAGAAACCTCCTTCTAGTTAAAACAATTTTATTAAAAGTATTTTCCAGGAATTTAGCATTCAGAATCATAAAATATTACTTGTTATATTGATTGCAATTAAAATTGGTTCTTGCGTAAATTTTCTGTTTTTATCTCTCAAAGCCAACTGATTAGAAGGAAATTATTTGTTCAGTAACTTCATATAATATTTATAGGGTGCAATGGATAAATTGTCATTTTGAATTATTAATTTCATACATGAACTTACTGTGTTTTGGATTTTTGAGTCAGTTGGACACTTTCTGTGAAGAAAGCAGCAATTATGATACAATTCAGTCCTCCAGAAATTTTCAAATGTCATGCTGTACTGCTTAGCATTCACACCAGTAGTTGCTAATATGAAAAATGCAGAGGATTTTTAAAAAAGTTGGATCAGTTCAATTGTGATTACAAAAGTGCAACAGTTTGGAATACTCTGATTGTTCTGATTAGAAAAAAACTCCCAAATTTGTTGCTGAAATCCATGCCATGATTGAAAATGATCCCAGCAAGTCAGTCAGATCCATAGCCATGGACATGGGAGTGTCTTAGTTTCTTATCAAGCAAGTAGTGCATGAAGACATTTCTCATACAAGATGAGAAAGAGACAATTTTTATCACAGGCCATGAAAAACTCAAGCATCCTCTCCAACTGAATATGCTTTGCTTTTTCTCAAATGAGAAAAATTTCTGCCAAGATCAAATGGTGAAATCTTAGAACAACTGTTGGTTGCTCTGTTCATACAAGATGTACCGATAATTATTTGGAGTGGGGGTCACAAGCAATGGTGACATTATGCCTTCATTCATCTTCCCACATGGCCTCAAATTAAACACAGAAGCCTATATCAAGTGACTGGATCAAGAGGGTGGCTACTAGAAGACCCTACATCCAGCAACAGGGCTCTTCACTATGCCACACAAATAGAACTTAGTCTTGGCTGGGAGAAAATTTCATTAGCCACATCACTCTTAACATCAGGCTGCCTAACTACCTAGATTGCAATCTTCTTAATTCTTATATGTGTGGGGCGCAAGACCAACAAAATTCCATGCAACACTAAAGATGAACTAAATGCAAGAATAATGGCAGCATTTACCAATATAAACAAGGAGATGGTCAGAGAGGTTCACAGGAGATTCAAAAGTCCTCTGTGATTGAAGCTATTTCTTTGAATAAATTTAATCTATAGTATTTCAAGATATATTTACCAAAATTACATGAAAATATCAGATAAAATGAGATGTCAGAAATGTTATTTTAATTTTTACATGATTTAGATAACACTTCACTCATCATTCCCTGTATAAATGAAATAATAGACACATAAATGTTGTTTGAAAAATTTTAAATGTATGTATAAATTTTTAAAATCTGGTTTTGGTTTTTAACCATTATCAGACGATATTTATTTACATTTCAAAACTGAAGGTTTATTAATGCCATATATCCGGCTCCACACGTGAAAGTTGAATTTAAAAAAACTTAATGATTGGCATGTTATTAATAGTTTCCAATGTTTTTGTTTTTTCTCAAAAATGTTAAGCAGGAAGGTCAGTCTTAAAAATAATGAATTTTAAAATATATACAAGATGAACAAAAGTTCATGACAAATAGGAATATTTCTTTTGTGTTATTTTTTTTATCGTTCTCTACTAGTCATCATCAGGAGAAAAAAATTTTGTGAGAAAAAGTGTGGGTTTTTTTTTTAAGAAAGTTTTTAAAGAAGCTGATCTGCTTTAAGAAAAGTAGCAAAAAAATGCACCTATTGACCTAACATATCCATTTGTTAAAGGAAAAGTAAACTATATTTTTTTCTGGAAAAAAAGTATCAGAACTGCTTTAAATTTTATAAAATATTTTTCTTTTTAATAACTGGCTTATTTATTTTCAATAAACTCAATGAATAGGAATAGTTTTAGGTGTTTATTAATATCCTTATGAGAAAAACGTTTTTTTATGATTCTTTTTGTAATTATTAGGTGTTGAGTCGTGACAGTGTGACAGTGTCTGTTGATGCAGTTGTCTACTACCGAGTGTCCAATCCAACAATTTCAGTGGCCAATGTAGAAAATGCCCACCATTCTACTCGTCTTTTGGCTCAGACCACATTGAGAAACATGCTTGGCACAAAAAATTTATCAGAAATTCTGGCAGACAGAGAGGCTGTCAGCCAAGGGATGCAGGTAAAGATTTATTGATTTACTTTCTTTAGTTGTAAATGGATCTGGTTGAAAAAAATTTTATCTATATAATTTCTTTTTATTTGTCATTTTCATATTTTTTTGTGATATAAAATGTCTGGCTATATTGATGTTAGGAATTAAATAGCACTAACAAACACCCTGCCTGAAGTGATTAACAAATCACAAACTTCAATAATTCAAATTTGGTTTTTAAAAAAATTGTCAAATTTTGAACAATCAATTTAAATGTCAAAACAAAGCCTAAGTTAAAATTTTAGGTAGTATCAATGTTTTTTAAAAAGTTATTTGATATATTCTATAAAAAAAACTGTCATCTGAAATTATTAGACAAAACCAAATAATCACATTTTACTTCAGCAAGTTCAATTTCTGCCATGGTAATTGCTTCACATAGGTCTGCTTTGCTGTTATATTGTTTGCAACTTTCATATAGTTGATCGTGAAAATGAAATTATAAGTTTTTGATCAGATTCAGATCAGGACTTGATGGTGTCCATTCCATTATCTTCTTTTCATTAAATCTTTTATGCTCAAAGAATTCACAGGTAAATAAGCTAAGATATATGAGAAAGAGTATTGTCATACATAAATACACACTTCACTTTGAAATTGGAACTTATACTATGCAAATAAAGTCTCGTCTATAAAACTGTAATAGTAATAGAGCACTGTCAGGTTTAACTCATTCATCGACTTTGAATGGTCCAATAATGGTTTGATCAACAATTCCAGCCCCTGTCATCACACTACTGCTTCCTTTTAGTCACAGACATGTCTGAATTGAATAAAATCCATCCTTTGGTCCATCAAATGTCATTTATGATTCATCCATAAAAATTACTCCAGAAAAGTGAATTTGACACTTTAAAATATTTGCTCTAGTGAGAGGTGGTTGTCTCGAAGACTTTAACAGATCCTAATTCACAAAATATTCTTGACTCCCTTAATTCCAAAGATTTGAGTACTAATCAAATGTGATTGTTTTGTTATAACTCACTTAGTTTACATTCATCTTGAGGAAACAAGTTTTTAAAACCTTTTCTTTTGCTTTGAGTTCTCAACTTATATTTTTAACATCTTTATCATTCAATAATATCTCCAAAGTAGAAATTCCCTCACTCAATAACACTTTTCAGTAGTTGTTAGATCCTTTCCTTTATCCATGTTTCAACAAATAGAGAAAAAGAAGAAATAGTTTTTATTAGATTTCACAGGTCTTAATAATATTAAGTTTAATCTGCATAATAACTTTAGTCAGTCCATTTTTGTAAATTCTAGATATCTCAAAAACTAACCATTAAAAAAGGACAGAAAATTTAGTTAAATTTTTTCTAAGGGTAAAAATAGATGAATTTAAATTTGAGAAATATTGGTTCAGAATTTGCATAATAACTTCAGGCAGGCAAAAAGTTCTTGGCAAGAATCACTGGATTATTTATATATGAATTGATACTTCTGTTCCTGATCAGTATGTATGTGTGTGTGTATATATATATACACACACACACACAGTGTGTTTATATATAAGTAGATTAGTTTTTTTTTCTATAGACATGCATTCTATTTTAAATGTTTTTTTTTTGCTTTGGTTGTTAAAAAAACATCTCAAGCTTATGACAAAGACATCCTTAATTCTTACATTTACTGATGCAGATATCATTTTAATATATGCATCAAATGATAAGCATCTATATTAGGAAACAGAACATCTTGCAAGCAAATAATAAGATCCAACAAAGAGTATTTATTCCTGTATACTAGATCAATCATTAATTTTGACTTGTTTTCTTTAATCTCAACTTCCCATTGAGAATTTATCTTTTATTATTAACAATCTTCACTGTTCTTTATTCTCATAAAAATATAAGTTGCATATGAAGTAGATGTGGGGCATGAAATGAATGGATAAATCAAAAAATGACATTTCAAAATATCTGTTTATTTCCAGTCTGCACTTGATGAAGCCACAGAAAATTGGGGAATCCATGTCGAGAGAGTTGCCATGTAAGTCTCCAGTGTAAATTATCTTAAAGCAAAATTAATGCATCAAACTTTTTGCTGTTAAGCATCTTGAAAAAAATTTTTTCTTGGCTTTAATACTCAAATATTATCTCTTCAAGAAATAAAAACTTTAAATATGAACCAGAAAAATATATTTTGGTTGATTTGTAACAAGCAACAAAACAAATAAGGAGATTTATGTATTTCACTATGGCCAGAAAGTCATTTGTGGTAAAAAGTGTGAAAAAAAATAAATAAATAAAATTCTGAATGATCCCAAGCTAGAAATCATATTAAAATTAATAATTTTACTTTGAATAAAATTATCTTTGTGAAAGACTTGTGCCGACAAAACAGCAAGGTATATGTGTATATCTTAAAATGAATCATATTTTATAACATTATTCAGTTCAAAAGTAATAAAATATAATGTCCTCTTACTAATTTTTTTGTTTATTCTACTTTGCAGCAAGGATGTACGATTACCTGTACAATTGCAAAGAGCTATGGCTGCTGAAGCAGAGGCTTCAAGAGAAGCTAAAGCCAAGGTAAGTTTAATGTTGTTTTATAAATTTTTTTACTACTCTATTTTTAGTCATTTCATCCTTGTTGATTGACTAATTGTCAGATTCAGTGGATTCTACTATTATATTTAAATATTTTATCATACATTCAACAAACAAAAAAAGTATATGAAGTAGAAATGAAAGTTTTTGACTAATTTCATGATTAAGACATGTTTTGATCATGTTTAATATTTCAGGATGAAGAACCTTTATTGAGGTACTTTTTTTTTTTTGCCTAGCCAAGTGATACGTCACAAAAATACAAAATCTCAGCTGAAGCAACTCTCTTGGAACGATAAAGATATTGTGAAAAATAAAAGAAACAAAAGATGAAAATACATCAAAATTTTATCTAGGATTTTCTTACAATTGTCACATCCAGAATTCTCACTGGATGCCCCATGCTTCTGGCCTTGTGCCAAACTAAGCTAGGCTTACACATTAGGTGAATTCTAAAATATGTTATGCTATTCCTCCTTTGAAATTTGTCAAGGGTTTTTAAATGAAGTATTTTTTATTATCCTAATTTCATCATTTTATGGAGTACTTTCACCTGATGTGACACTATGGATTTTTGGTGTGGGAGTATATAACATTAGATATACATGTATTGGTGCACAGTCCTGGGGGGAGGGTGTGTGTGTGTGTGTGTATATATATATATATATATATATATATATATGGGCTTAAACATCTCTATGGGTGCATGTAAGCATACTCCCAGTCTAAGCAGACCACAACTCAGGGTGTCCTATTGACATACAGTCTGGCATTATTTTATGTCTAGTTTATAGATGGCCAGGGCCTGAAAGAATCTGTGCCACACACATGGTGGGAGTGAGCAGAGCTAAAGAAAGGTTTCAAAGTGACACACACGCACCCATTCATGAACAAGTCCAATCCTTCAAAAATTGGCATCTGCAATGATCATAGTATGGGGACCATTGGCGAACACTCTACCCACTAGGCCAATGAGCTGGTACATTCTGCAACTATAAAATAACTGTTTACTAAATTTCTCCCAAGTTTTAGATAACAAGATCATCTGGATAATAAGAATTAAAAGCAAAAATAGTTGAACACAAAGTAATCAAGAGACATTTCTTCAATGCATTCAGTCAAATATGAAACGATCATTAAGTTAATACTTTTGTCAGTGCTCTTATTACTTCTGCTTTCAACCCAGTTTTATTTTATTTTTTACAGGTGATAGCTGCTGAGGGGGAACATCAAGCTTCTCGAGCCCTCAAGGAAGCTGCAGACATCATCAATGAATCACCCTCTGCCTTACAGCTGCGTTACCTGCAAACTCTCAGCACCATCTCAGCTGAAAAGAACTCCACCATTGTGTTCCCTCTGCCTATTGATATGCTACAACAGTTCATGCGATAACTATCCTCCCTCCTTCCCTCATATCAAAGACATTTTTGACCCTCCCATCAACCCAACTTACCCATTTATATACACCAGTTCATTGTTACAAGTAACATTTGCTTAATTCTTAGGCATAAAAACATTAGTTTGAAAATCTATAAGCTATCCAACTTCTTTTTAACAATTTATCAACCATGTTTTTTGTTATTGTTGATATCTAGTGGCTTTGGCTACTTTATTAGCCAGTTTCAACCAACTAAAGTTATTAGTACCTACAGAGTTTATAACAAAATGAAGAGGTAGTGCCATGGCTCATGTGATAAAGATGTTGCTCTTTTTGATTAGTCAAGGAGCCAACACTGGGACCTGTGGTATATACAATAATGGAGTGTATTTACTTACAAATTATGAAACTAGTCATCAGCACCCTTAGTTCATTATTACTTTTTTTTTTCTATCACACAAATTTCTTTATCTTCATTTTCTTCTTCTCTCCTTTTGCTGCTGCTGAAATATGTAGTGTGTGTGTATATATATATATATATATATATATATATATATATATATATATATATATATATATACACACACACACACTGCCATAAATATAAAGCTGCATTAATCATTAGAAAAATAGCTCTTTTGATCCAGGGTTTGTTTTTTTTACAGCATAACTAAAATTATGCACATTGCATTTTCCTTATGTAGACAAATGTTGAATAAATACATTATGCATTTACATTCTCAGACAGATAATTTCATTAATGAAAATAATCATTCAGGCTGCCTGCTTTCTTTTAATTGTATCTTCTTCTTTTTTTTTTCTGATTCCTTCAAAATAAAATAGACGTTAAGAAAAATATTTTTTATTTTGCCAATAGTTTTTACTATGCTTATATTTAACATGGCCATTATTGCTAAAAACTATCTTTATTATTAATAGTATGTAATTTGTTTATCTTATTTTTAGGGTTTATGTTTTGAGCATATTGATATTAAACTATATGATCAATAAATAATTTCTTTGAGGAAAAAAAAAATCAACATTTTTGGCTGCAAAGTTGATATTTCTTATATGAAAGTACACTATAAGAAAAAACAGATTCATAATATTTCTTATAAGAAAAATTCCTTAGAGATTAAATCTTCTACAGAATTTGTCAAAAATATATTGGTAAGCTGATCTGGTCCCAAGGGAGAGAGGAAACGAGGTAATGTAAGGGAGATAATTCACTTTACAAGCCAATGCAATCAACCATTACAATCCTTCTTTCCTCCTCTTTTGTTTTTTCAATTAAGCATGTGAAATAAGTTATTAATTCATTTGCTTTTATTGAGGATAAGAAAATCCCAACTTTCTTTCCACATCATTTGTTGAATGTCTTTGGCACTCAATGGTATTGTTCCATAGGAAAAAGCAGCAAAATAAATAAAAACAATTAACATGACAAATACAACTATCACAGTAAGGTATTTTAACATGGTGGCAAGGTGCTGTGAAAATCTGTGGAAGAAAAAAAAAAAAGAGAGAGATAAAAAATGAGTTTACTATTATTTTGCAAATTAGATAAATTGGTTAAGAAATGTTACAATAAAAGTTTTTAAGAAATCTTTACATTGAAAGCTTTTTTTTTAATTTTTTTACTTGCTAATAAATTATGACCAGCAACATGTGGCAAGAATGACAGCTACTATTTTGTAACAACTGCAGATGTCAGAGGTAGCTGATTTTAAGTACTTTGTTTTGATTTGGAAAAGAATAATGATTCTAGTTATGGTGAGCATTTATTGGCCGTAGGAAAATCACCAATTGCTGAGAAAGGCTTTGGGTAACCAAGACTTATCAAATGCAAAAGTATTACATTCCTGCCAAGTTCAAATCACCAAGAAAACTACTACGCACAGTTTTATTGCTGAAAAAAAATCTTCAACATGGACACAAGCAACAGACCAGGTAGACAAAATGTATAATATCATCATTATTTTTCTGGGGATATGATGACACTTGAAGGTGAGGGCAGTGTGATGGTTTAGGTAATGTTCTGCTGAGAAACCACAGGTCCTATCATTTATGTGAAAGGTACTTTGTATGCCATCTACCTCAACATCTTTGAATCAGGTATACCTCTTTAGGGTAACCATCTCCTAGAACGGCAGTCACTACTTTCAGCAGAACCATACACTTTGCCACAAGAATGGTTTGAAGGACATGTAGAAAATGTCATTGTTTTTCGCAGACCAACAAAAGTCTCAGCTCTCAATAGTATTGAGCACCTATAGGATGTGTTGGGGCCACAAGTTCCACTTGAAAGACCTCCAAAACTTGAAACCTTTTGAGGTTTCACATAGTTGTCCATGTGTGATTGGATAAGAACTGTTTTGTTGTCATATGAAAACCAAACACGTTACCGGTTATAATGTTTTGACTCCTCAAAATATAAACAATTCCATTTCTGTTTTCAACAATCTAGCTCAGTTTGGTAGTAGTATTAATATAAAAGTGAAACCCCAAGATGCACCTTAAAAAGAAAGAAAATTCTTACCTTGAGGCCATAAAAAGTGCATGATCAAAAAGAGCAGCACAAGTGATCACTTTGAAGAGAAAAGCCGGCAGGTACTGATGTAAAAACATTGTTCTGTCAGTTACAAAATGTGGCAGATAATGAAGAAAATAACCTCCCAACAACAATTCTCCAATAAATACAAAATGGTTCCATTGATCTATTGAAAAAAAATGATCAGTCTTTAGTGATTCCTTTACATAAATAGCAATGCATAGTGAATTTAATTTAAAAGAAAACAAACACCAATAAAGTAATAGAGAAAAATAATGTTTATATTTACACAACATGGAAGATATTCTTCAGAATTAATTAGAAAGAAAATAATGTGGATATATTCCTGAATTAATGACTACAAATTTTTATCTGCTAAGGATGATCAAACTAAAGACACAATTTGATATTACATTCAAATCTCAGATAATTCTCTTTTTAACATTATGTTTACATAGATGAAATAAAAGAGAATTTACCTTCATTAAGGTCAAAAGCCAAATGTTGTCTTCTGAGAATGTAGCATAACCAAACAATAATATACGCCAGCAAAGCAGTAGTTGAAAGGTACCAAATGAAAATGTTGCCAAGAAGATGAATTTGAGCCTTTTATAAAAGAAAAACATTCACAAAATTATCAATTTAATTTAGATCTGTGAGTCTTAATTTTTTTTTTTTTTTTTTCTAATTTATTTCTTCCATTAACAGGAGATACTGAATTTTATAGTCGCCATCTTGGTATAAATTTGGTTTTCATGTTTATTTTACATCAATTCCAATGACATTTCAGGAAAAGTGAAGTTAAAAGGCAAGAAATCAGAAGTTATGACTGACTAAAATCAAGAGTGGAAAAAAATTTGGAAAGATTTCTGCTTGTCAATGAAGGAGGTTTGACAAGAAACATCACTCAAGTCAGATGATTGCAATTTTGAGTCTGTAGACTAACACTTAAAGTCAGGATTTAGAAAGAGAAAGTCAAGTTTTAAACTCTAAGGCAGTCATCGCACTGGAGATGGTTAGAAGACTTGAGGTAAAGTGAGCTATCATTATCATGGTGAATGAACTGTGTAGCCCAAAAGAAGCAGTATATCCTTGAGACTGGAAAAGCAGACAGTTTACAAATATGATAAAGGAGTATGATGAAGACTGACCTTGGAGAAAGTTTCACTGAAAGAACTCATGTTGCAATAAGGTCAATTTTTCCTTTTTTTAAAATATTGATAGAGGATATGAAGACGTGTTTGAATGTTATGCCTCATTATTACTTCAGGTGAATAATCGACCATTTAATTGTGAGGGAAGAAAAAGAATATGGTACACATCAAAGAGAAAAGGCAAATATAATTTTAAAAAAGGAAGAATAAAAAAGCATCTGACACTTATTGTTTGCTTCAATAAAATGAAAGGGAAAAAAAGGGGAGATAGAGAAAAAAAAACAAACAAGAAAATACTTATTTTAAAAACTTATTTAAAAAAAAAAAAAAAAAAAAAAAAAAATTTTATAGATAATAATCAAATCTTCTGAAAGTCAAATTACTCAATTTTAATAAAATTTTTGTTTCTTATTAATAAATGAAAATAAATTGAACATCAAATCCAAACTGGTTGTCTAATTATTTTTCTTTTTTATTTGTAAGGAAGCACTTTAATTCAATAAAATTTTCTTTTTCTTGAGCTTAAACACAAAAACTACAGAAATCAATAAGTGAAATAAAATGGCTTTTAAAATATTTCTAAAACTTAATTTTTATATACAACACATTCGGTTTTCTTTTTTGTAAACAATCCTTATTAAATTGGAATAAAATATATGAAAAAAAAAACAACAATTTTTGAGTATTACATAAAAATTAAATTTTAAAAATATTTTAAAAGGCATTTTACTTCATTTATTGTTTACAAGTTGTTACTTGTGTTCAAGCATAACAAAAAGCAAACTTTATTAGATTTTTAAAAGTTACAACAAAATTATTGAATAAATAAATGTCTCAAGAGGCAATACGGCAAATATAAACACCAGAATTTTTTTATTTTATTTTGTCATCTTCAAATATTTACAGAAGAAATGAATAAATAAAATAATGTTGAGATAAACAAAATGGCAAATATAAATAAATTAAACTTTAGAAGAAGAAAAAAATACTTGAAAGAAGAAGGATAAATATCTCTTAAATAGAAATCAACAATCGCCAATGGTCCGAGAGACCTGTGTTCATTCCAAGGTCAAGTCATAAAGACTTTTAAAAATGGTACTTGATACTTCCTTGCTTAACACTCAGTAATATAAGGTACGTATCAAGGGTAGTGGAGCAATCCAGGAAAAGAAGTAGCGCCCTCCCCTACACCTCGGTTGTAGTAGCTATTGAAAAGGGAGCCTTCTGGTTGCCCTCAACTACCGTCGCCAACTTTACTAATAATAAAATATTTATCATTTAAACTCCTGCAATTATAAGCAAGATATCATACAAGATATACATATAATAAATTTTGATGAGTATTATCTTTCACATTCCTAATTCTAATTGCTTTTTATCACCACTTATTTAGTTTCTAACTTAAAAAATTAATTCTATTTCACTAATGATATTTGAGTTTTAAAAAATTAATAAATAATGCAATAGTAAATATTATTTGAAGAGCAATAACAAAATGGAATCAATTTTTAGCCATTATTTTTTTTTTTTGTTTGTTTAAAGTCCTGATATAAATTAACAAAAAGGAGCATCAAATTAAAACAGAAAAGAAAAGGTAAATAAAAAAAATAAAAACATTCTGTATTTCACAAAATGAATTACTGTTTAACTAAAGTGGAACTTGAAGAAAAGTTTTTTGGAGGCATTTTTATGCCTGTTCTTCTTAATTATATTTTTATGAGAACAAAATAAAATGAAATAAAGTTAATTAAAAATACAGCAAAGTTGATAATTCCACGGCCTTCAAAATAGCAAAGCCAGTTTACTTTACAAGTTATAATGGTTCAGGAGGAGGGGGGTTTCTTATTAGCTAAGTGATGTCATCTAAAATCCAATTTTGGCAATGAAAACTTCTTTACTCATTTCACATGGCATTTGGAGAAAGTACACATCCAACTATTCTCCCTTCAGTTATGGCTAAAATAGTAAGGCAACCAATCTAGGAGAATGAACATTCTGAATTCAAACCTGTTAAACTCCACTTAAAAAATTGACCTTGCATTACATATCCTACCGTTATGCTTTGGTCACTGAAATGGCCAATAGTGAGGCTGCATGCACATCACACATTTTGTTTCTCCTATTTTTGTCCTTTTCACCTCATGTTACTTGTTAGTCATTTACTAAGTTTTTTGTTTAGATGTGACACAAGGCCGAATGAACCTCATGTTGCTTGTTATTTACTAAGTTTAATTTAGTTTACTCCCCATTGAAAACTGAACTCATTATCAATGGTCTGTGAGTCTAGTTCCCTGTTCACTACACCAACTAAACTGACTATTCTTCTAGCTAAGAATTTATTACATTCTAATAACCAGACAGGTCTTGGTATATCATTAATTTTGCTTTAAGAAGTCTATCACTCACACTATTTCTGTTAACTGCCAAGTAATTAAAATAGAAAATAATGGGTCCTCTCCTAGATTCCCCACCTTAAAAATTACTTTTGTTTTCTCATATTTTTTTCTGTCTTTGCTTTGCTTATTGGATCCCATAGTTTCATCAGGTGTGTTGAAGTGGTGACTTAACTTCTATGAGTAATGTGTGAGGGTGTGTAATGAGGTGCAGTAATATTTTCAAATTCTCCTTCTTATAGTCATAAACATTGTATGAACATAATGGGATGTCAAGATCCTCTGTCCTATGGGATTAAGTTGGTTGGGTTTCATGGCATATCAACCTTTGTGGGTTATTTAACGCCAAATCCATTTTTATGCAAATAATCAGTTCTATTTCAAACAATTCAGTTTAGCATAAGTACATAGTTTAATTGTCAAAAACATTTCTATTTCAAGCTTTTCAGTTTATTCAAACAGTTCTAATTCAGCTTAGTATAAGTACAGATTTTGTTTACACACAGTTAAATTTCAAAACAGTTCTATATTAAGCAATTCAGTTTAGGATAAGTACTGTTTCCATGTCAAAAACAGTTCCATTTCAAACAATTCAGTTTAGTACAAGTACGCAGTTTAAATGTAAGTACAGTTTAATTGTCAAAAACATTTCTATTTCAAGCTACTCAGTTTAGTCAAACAGTTCTAATTCAAACAATTCAGTTTAGCATAGGTATGCAGTCAGTTCTATTTAACCCATAGATAGGACCCTATCAGGTGCTACCATTCCGGGCCAGAGTGGACCTGGGAGTGATGGCAATAAAGGAGTACTCCACATTCCCCAAAGCTCCAGCATCACTGGAACCTCACCATCACATTGTTTAGTGTCATATTCAGGACACTCGTTGGGAGGGGGGGGGTCTTACCCCTCTGCAGAGAAGCAATCAGTGTATTCTACAGCCCCAGCCGACTGGGCAAAATGGGATTAAGTTAGCAACAGTCTTATGAACCCTGACCTCTGCCTTCACCACTTGGCACTACCCAAAAAAGCCAGGAGAGTCCTCGTGGCATTGTGGCTAAAGTGTCAGATTCCAACATCATAGTAAGTGAATTCAAACTCGTCACACTATTACGTTTACTTTTAGACTAATGCCCTTTGGGAAAGGCATGAACCCCCTTGTACCCCCCCCCGTTCAAGCTATGGATTAAATAGCACCACAACTGTCCTTTGATGAGAACAGCTTTGGCATTAAATAACCCATAAAGTTTGATATGCCATTCAACCAACCAACCAAAAAGCCAGTAGCAAGTGGATAGTGGCAGCGGTCGGACAAGTCACTGGTATGCCCAAACCAGGCAAGAACATCACCTTCCCAGAAGGTGAAGCATTTCCAACCTACAAAGGTGGTGGAGAAATATTCCCCATTTTCACAAACTCTTTGAGTGTCATTATCATATGTGTTAATGTTTTTGTTTAATGTAAATAAATGTCTGAAGGTATTTGGCATAGTCGTTATTCTTTGGGTACCTCATTATTTTCTTTTTAAATCTTTAAGCTACGGAGTTGTTAGTTACATTAATCCACCGCCAACACCATGTACAAAGCGTTCACAGCTGAACAACTTAATAAAGTAATGCTTATGTGGTGTTAGTCTAACAATTATTTGAAGAACAACAAAGAAATAGATAAAATCAGAGAATTATTAATACTACAAATGTCTTTCCTATATATAAAGTCGGTTTAGGAGATTTATCAGTCTGCTAAAGAAGGAAAATGATATCTAGTATCTTATGTTAGTCTTCCTCTTGGAGATGAAAATTCACATAACTTGAGAGCTGGTCCCTTTGTGTCTGTTTAAAACCAGCACTAAAACTAAAAGGCAAAACACCTGATTGATTTGTCCAATCAGAGAAAGGCTCTCCATCTCTTAAGTTTATATATAAGAGCAAACAGTTTTACTTACAGAAAGTCTAGATGAGCTGATGCAAATTCTAGATCTTTGATGAGTTTTCCATATTCACTAGACCAAGCTCTATAAAACTTTTATCTCCTAAATTGAGAATTTACATCAAGACTAAGAGTTGAGGACATGAAGGATATTAAAAGAAATACAATGGTGTAACTTTGCACTTTAACAAAAGAAGAGTTTCAGAGGTGCTTCAACCAATGGAAAACTCACTGGATTAAATGTGTTGAATGCTAAGAGGATTATTTAAGGTTTCATTTATTTTTCATTTCCGTCTGAGTAAATATAACTTCTGTCTCAATACTTTTTGAACACACCAAGTATGATTAACAGAAGAGAAGTTAATCTAATTCTATTATTTCATCCTCTTTATTCAGTTTTTGTTCTATTATTTCATCCTCTTTATATAAATGAACCAATTTATAAGAAGATGAATGATTCCTTATATAGATTAACTCATTTACAAATAATAAAAGAATTTAAATGTTAAGAAAAAAGTATGGAATGTATACAGTAGTTACACATTATTTATAATCAATATAATTATGCAAATTATTACAGGAGATTAATGGCTTATAAGTTATGATTTTAATCCTTACTCAGCTTGTTCAATCACCAGCCATTTTGTCTCAAGCTAGTTGTAATGAGACATAAAAGGAAAAGACATATATATATATATATATATATATATATATATATATATATATATATATATATATATATAACTATTTCCCTAGAAGTAAAATTCAGTCTATTTCTTCTTGGAGTTCTAATAACCTTTTTCATTAAACTAATGAAAAATTAATAAAAATCAAGTTTTATTCCTTTTCTACAAAGTTAAAAACTATTGTATTGAGTTTAATTTTCCTGACAATGACTAAAATCAGAATATTCAAACAAACTTTCCTTTTATTTAAAATATATCACTTTTACATTTTTTGAAAGTACCAGAGAAGAGGAGAAAACTTTGAAAAGGGATAAACCAAAAAATGTTTTTTCAATATAAAAATCACTAATTCACTGCTTAAAAAACTTACATTTGTTTCTGGACTGATCCAGTAAGCAACATTTTTGTCCATAAGTGGCCATTCCAATGGACCTGAACTGTATTTGTGTTCCAGATCAACATCATGGTTGGAGAAAATCATCTTCATCTGAACAAAAGAAAAATAATCCTGAATTTTGGCTGCATCATTTAAGTCTAGGAATCAGCTTATAGAATTTAAGAGACAAGTCTAAAACAAAGAATGGAAGAAACACCAAAAATGTACTTGAAAATAATCACTAACATTAACAAGAAAGAAAATGTGCTTGAATATGTTAGTATTTCAGTATTTATTGCTTTTGAATTATGAATGATTAAGTTATTAAAAAAGTTTTTTTTTTCAACATTTGTTACTATTTGGTGTGAGATATTATTCACAACTTTTGTAAAGAGAAGAAGAAATATAATAGTTGTCTGAATTTCCAAAATGAAGATTGATGATTTTTATCATTCAGGGTTTTCAGACTTTTGTCTTCATCTTTATTGTTATATTCACACTGTTTCAGCCAAAATATCCTCCGGCCTTCTTCAGATGTTTCTTATCAAACTCAGGAGCCTACACAGAACTTTGAACTCCATCTTTTATTTAATTGACTGGGGTCATTTGCTCTGATTCCATTAATCATAACCAGGTACAAGTATTAAGTATTTCTGTATTGTTACTTGCCTGCAGTTGGGATTGAACCTGCAACCTCCAGATAATTGTCACTTTGAAGCTTAGGGAACCAACGCCTATAACTGTTACGCTATGTGCCCAACAGGACATAGTGTAACGGTTATAGACATTGATTCCCTAAGCTTCTAAGTTGCAAACCTATACAGTAATATCCCTCATGAATCAAGAAAACAAGTAATCTCATTTTGGATAGATAAATACCCAAAAACATTGCACCCAAGATTCAACAAAACTTATAGAACTAATCCTTAATAATAACTCCTTCCAATTTGATAACATAAATTACATCCTGACCCTAGGAACAGCTACGGAAACTAAAATGGCACCAACATATGCCACCCAAACATTAGCTTATTTAGAAAAAAATCTATGCAAAATTATAGGTAAAAAATACAGCAACAACATAAAAGGGGAACTTACTAAGTCATGGAAAAGATATTTACATGATTGCTTCATATTCTGAAAATGCCAATGGGGAGACATTAATAAATTATACAACCTACTCCAAAACCTACACCTCAAAATAAAATTCACTATGGAACACAGCTCTAACAAACTACCATTTTTAGACACCCTCATAAAAAATGAAAATGGCCAAATCATCAGAGATATCTACCACAAACCAACAGACACCCATAAATACCTCACCTTCAATAGTCACCACCCTCAAAACTGCATAAAATCCATCCCTTACACTCTAGCACATAAAATATGCACCACAATCACTAATAAAAACCTCAGAAAAACTTGCCTTAAAGAATTACACCCAACCATCCACCAGAGAGGATAACCAACAACACTGATAAATAAGGGATTCGAATTAGCAGAAAAAACACCACAAAAAGAGCTACAAAATCAAAAAAAAAAAAACTAACAAAAAAACCCTAGTATACATCACAACCTACAACAAAAACCAAAAACTATTCACAGAAATAATAAAAAAATCAAGAAGAACTTAAAAACAATGACAAAATCAAAGAAATACTAGACAATAAAAGTCATTAAAAACTAGAGACAACCAAAAAATCTTTAAAAAATATTCACCTCTTCTACATTCAGGGAAAACACAACACAAAGAGTTACCAAACACAAGAATAAAAGATGTGAAGTATGTGATATAATTATAGAAGGAAAATCCTATACTTTCAAAAACCCAGAAATAAAATTCATAATAAAGACTTAAGCTGTAACTTAAAAAAATGTAGGCTACATAATCGAATGAAACAAATGTAAAGAAGTATACATAGGATTAACACAAGCACTCAATACCAGAATATCACTCCATAAAAGCAACATTAAAATACCAGAAAATAGAAAATTAAATGTATCTAAATACCTATAAGAAAGTTGTCACAGAGAATACAAAACAATGTCCATATATCAAACTAATGACTACACATTACTTTAAATAAAAGAAAATAATTCATAGATAAATCCAAGCCCACTCTGAATAAAACAAACTATACACACAAACAGAAACAAACATACACACACAAGTATATATATATATATACACACACACAACAATCCAGAGTAAAACAACAAAAAACTTTATAGCATATCAAAGACTAATTGGGGAAATAAAAATATACCCACAAGGGAAAAGAGGAGGAGACACACTCTGAGAAAGAGAAGAGGAAGAAAAGAAAGAACCAACCCCCTACAAGAAAACAGTGACCTCTATATAAACTGATACAAAACCTGAAAAAACATTCGACTAGCAAACCTACACAAGTGAGTTTGAGTCTCATTGGGTGCCCCATTCATATAGTCTTGTGCCACATCTAAGCAAAAAGCCTGGCAAATTACTAAATGTTCTGATGAAGGCAACAAGCTGGAAACATACATGTAAGAATTAAATAATTCTTAAATAATTCTTAATGGACCTATTCATTTTGAAATAAATAAATATATATATATATATATATATATATATATATATATAGGTTAAAATATGATAAATCAGGCTTTTTCTAGAAAAACTCAATTCTGAAAACATCCAATACCTTTCTTTTTTAAATATAGAACCAGCGAAAAACATAACTTAGAAATACTGCATTTGATCATGAATGTTTAGAAACTTTTACTTTAAAAAACAATTTACAAAAGTAATGTCTACAAACCTGCAATTCACAAAATTTGGCCCACAAAGAAAGATGTGTTGGTTCTGAGGGTATCATTTCAGCTTGACTCAATTCTCGAGCTTGACCTTCTTTCTCAGGAGCTTAAAAAATAAAAATATAAAGATCATTTTATATCAGATAAGTTATGTTTCAATACTTTACTTCTAAGATTTCAGAAAAAATTTTAGGCAAACATAAATTGCTCTTAAAAAATGTACTGTTTGTACTGTTTGTAATTTATTAATATATCCGGAAAGGCAAATTTATCATATTTCCTTTTTATATTTACATTTGCCAGCACTGGTAATCAATGTCTTCTTCCTGTTTGTAGAATTGTAACATTGACTTCCACAGGGAGAGAGGATGGTGATAAAAAAAACTACCATGTTCTATCTGCTTTGACAACAGGGGTGTGATAAAAAGTATTCATGGATTTGTGGTTTTTAAAATATTAGGAGAATAATCAAAAGCAGTTCCACTTTTCAGAAACATGAAAGCCTCCATTGAAAAAGAACCTCGACTAAGAATAGAGTCTACAATTCCTCACAGTTATAGCTGGGAATATTAAAAACAAAACAAACTGCCTTCTTAAAGTAAGATTTGAAGAATATTGAAAAACCATAAAATTTGAAAAGACAATGAAATCAAGCATAGCTGATCATGTATGGATAGGGGAAAGTTATCATCTTCTTGTTGAATGAAGTTAGAATAATAGAGAATCAAATTGGAAAATAAGACAAGTGATTTAGCATACATGCTCTGTTCTAATAACCACTTCTTCAATTCAAGCATTGAATTTAATATTGATTAGGAAAGAACATGAATTGGTTTTAAAGATCTAAAATTGCACCCCTTAATTATTCTAAATGATAAAAACATTGGTTAAATGTACTCAGTGCCTGAAAAATGGCATCAGAAAATCATGAATTAACTGACACCTTTTAGAATGCACAGTAGAAAGAGAACAATTTAGCCAGGGGTGAATTATTCCCAGAAGATTACTAAATACAGCAGACACATCTGAAGACCAGAAAGTACACAGACCAAAATATGATTTGTTATCTATAACAACCAAGATGAAAAAACTAATTCAAATAGTGTAACATATTGACCTCCGACCCAGCCGTTGATCAAGGAACAGGCACATCCGGTCGAAGATATCAGGGTATAACCTTGACTGTTGACGGGTTGAATTGGGTGCAGATGTGACACCCACAAGAAGCAGATGGGCGTCAAACAATTATATAACCCAGGGCCACAGACAAGTTCAGTTAGTTGGAGTCAGTTTGTTGCAGTTCGAGGCAGTGAGAACCAGTTCCCAGCAGAGGGGGGCCCTCAAGACCCCTGGTTGAGCAGCCCCGCAGAACGAGAAAGAAGTGCTGCTAAAGATGGAGGAACTGGGGGTCAATATGTTGCAGTCTCTGTTCAATCTCCAACTCACCTCTCACACATAACCCTTTTGTAACCCTTTCGCAACCATTTCAAATAAAATGTGAGAGCTATATTTTTCTAAAGAAGTGTGTTCGTTCATCATTATTTTGTTGACTATGTTTCTGCATGCATCTGTATATGTTACAATAGATCAGTGTATAAAAACTTTTGCAAACATCTCACAATTTTTTTTACATAAATTTCCATCAGTCCACAACCACTTTCAGCAAAAGAAACTAGACAAAAAAAGATATTTTCTCAAAAAGAAACAATTTCTTTTTATGCTGATCAATAAAAATTAAGTCACTAAACAGATTTTTTCTTTCTTGGATTCTTCCAATAAAATTTTATTAAAAATTAATGGAACATTTTTATAAATTATAATCCAGAACAAACAAATGTAAAATTACTAGTTTGGTTTTCTTATTTAATGGTATATCATTTTTTTGATGATATGTTTAATAGTATATCATCCTTGTAGAGGAATAACAATGATAGCAGGGGTGATAAGAGGGTGTATATCTTTCCCAAAGGGGCATTAGTTCAAAAGCAAACATAATAACACAACAAATGGTATAGGCCACAATCATTTAGCTTTTAGGAGAATGGTATAGGCCACAATCATCATTTAGCTTTTAGGAGAATGGTATAGGCCACAATCATCTTTTAGCTTTTAGGAGAATGGTATAGGCCACAATCATCTTTTAGCTTTTAGGAGAATGGTATAGGCCACAATCATCATTTAGAACATTAGAAAATGAATGTAGAACAAAATATTGGGTGTCAGGTTCATAAGAATAACTTTAAGAATGCAATACTATTGACACATGAAGTTTGTATAACAGAAATTCAAAGATCAAATAAATTTACTGCAATAATTTAATTAAAATAGATGCTATTAAAACAAGAGCCCTTTGTATCTAGAAAGATTAGAACAGCAGTACTTTTTTTATCACTTTCAATCTTTAATATTTACCTGAAAAAAGAAAAAGAAACAGTTCAAGTAATTCAACACTGCAAGAGTTGAAACTTCTATGAGAGACTGTTATAGAAAACATTATACCAACTAAACTTACATTTAGTGTAGCGATGTTCTTCAACATTCCAAACAGTCTGTGCTTGATCAGTTAGATGGTCAGTGACAACTTCTAATTGGTGGAATCCCCATTCAGGAAGCTGTTTGCCTGAAACCTATCAAAAATAAATAAGAAAAAGCTTTTCAATAAAATACATTTAAGAAAATAAAAAGAAATAACTTATATAATCCATAACTGTTATAAAAATTATTATCGTCACTTTAGACATAATACAAAAATGGGCTGTAAAGTTCATATGATGATGTCTTTTCTGCTTATGATGACTTTTTGATCAACAAGATCCAAGCACTACAACACCAATGGAAGAAATATGCAGGCCAAAAAAATAAACCTCATTTGGTCTCATTTTTTGAGAGTATTTTGGTCAGCCTATGAACTTTTCACCTGATCCTCATATTTCAACAATTAAATTATATCCAAAAGAGCAATAACACAGGTCAACAAAAAATTTTTTGAAATGGTGTTGAGGCACTAAACATCTTATTTAGCTAATTAGAGGGCACTGATTCTGAAAATGGCCTTCCTTTTTCGCTGTACAGAAATGCCTCATTTTTGGGAAAAAAAACAAAACATTTTTTCCATTTGTCTTCTGTATATATGATATTGACTGATGGCAATATTTCTCAAAGTAAAATCATAGAAACCGCTCAATTTGTATTTAAACCAACAAATATTGATCTATTTATTGAGAAATACTAATTTTGCAATAACAAACAGAACCTAATTCATTAAAAATAACACAGTTGAATTTACCGAGACCAACAAGTATTTTCATCTAATCATTTAATAAACAGCAGAAATAAAACCTTTGTGAACATAAGAACTATGGTAAAAATTTTCTCTTTCTTGATTGTCATGTTCAATGTTTATTAAGTCCATTCTGATATTCCAGCAGTTGTTAGCCATCATTTGTTTATCCCACTGTCCTTGAAAACGCTCTTTCATAGTTTTGATCTCTTGATGGAATCATTCTCCTTATTCATCACTCACATCACCACAATTTTCCAGAAATTTATTGAGATGGCTATGTAAAGAATGAACCATAATGCTCCTATTAGTGACGACTATGTCTAGTAGATTTTTTAACAGCTTTTTCACAAACTCATCGTAGTTTTCAACCCAGTGATTGCCTAAGAAGTCTTTCACCACATCAACAAATAATGTCCAATCCCATAATTCCAAGTTATTCATTGAATTAACCAATTCATCATACTTAATGAGTTTCCTGATATAATTGTGAAACAATTTTCATGATGTTCATCATCTACAATGAAATAAGTGCAGCATTCAATTGGGATGTCTTTTGTTTTTTTCCAACTGTTGAAATAAAAGCTCTCAATGTGTTTGATTTCCTTCCATAGTGAAAAGACAAAAATAATGGGATAAATTTATGAATATGAAACAGAAGATTTTAGGGTTTCATTTTTTTTATGTCACCTTAATTATTAGGTTTACTAAAGTGTATTAATGATAAAGTTTATTAGTTAATTTGAATTTTGGCAATAAATTGAAAAAATTAGTTCCATTTTAAATTTTTTGACATAAAAACATTTTTTTCCTTATAAAAATATTTTTTTCAGGTGGCTGATATAAAGTGCTTAGGCTACCTGAAAATTGATGGGTTTCTATGACCTTTATTAACTAAATTTTGCAGTCAGCCAAGATCATAAATTGATCTTTTTTTCAAAAAAACAAGCAATTACAATACAGCAAAAACAGTAGCTAACCATAAAAAAACTAAGAACATTTTTGGAATTAGCACCATCAAATTAGCTATGAAACATGTTTTGTTTCTTGGCACCAAAAATTATATCAACCAGTATAATTATATGCTCCCTGATAGAACATTTTGTCTAAATTTGCCAGATAAAGTGTTGTTACTGTAATACATTGATTCATTCACATCAATTTTTCACAAAGTTTTTACTAGTATATCTTCTGACTTCCTCGAGGTGGCAGTTGGTGAACTTTCTAAAAATGTTAAACAAAACGTTTTTTAATCTATGGACGTATGTGGTTCTCATTCCAAGAAAATTTTAGAACTTATAATTGTCAATATGAAGCTGATCTGCCATGCCACTGACCAAGTTATTGAACATCCAACCCTCAAGGAATCAGATAAACTTTACCAATATGTTTATATTTTAAGACACTCAGGTACTGATATTTTAGCAATAAATCTAATATTTATTCTTTCCTAATTGGTACCTCATACACCATTGATTTCTATACTTTGTCAACTGATTAGATTATTCAAACTTAACATGTACACTGCTTCTTTCAAACATCTTAATCTCCAGTTTTTTTTCTATATTTCTTATACTGATTTGGCTTTATATCATTTGACATGCTTCCTTTTTTGCTTCATAAATAATCAGTCACATCCAATTTCTATTTCTAGTGATCCTCAAGCTTTATTTTTAGGGAGGAGTTGATTTCATGCTTGTATTTACTACTACAAAAAATATTGTGTATATAATTCTTAGTCATGTTTTTTTCTGGTGAAGATATTTGTATTGGATGGAATTATTTTTTAATACTCTTCTGAGCTCCACTGACATTCTGCTAATGTAGAATGACTACAGCCATTTTGAAATTTTCTTTTAACTCCATACATTTGCAGATGATTGCAGATTTATTTATGCTGATCATTTCATATTAATATGTATCAGGATTGACACACGTTTTTCTTGATAGACAATCCCTTCCTTTATACTGTATTTGAAAGAGACTGTATGTATGTATGTATAACTTACTGCAAGGTTGATTTAGCTATTCATTTTCACTGTTGGTGAAATCATCTTTGTTTTTGTTCAACATCTAAGACAGCTTCTTTTCCGTTTTCAATGTTTGATCCTCTTTAACATCGTGAACAATTTCTCTGAAAACTTTTATTTATCCATTAAAACTATTAGTGATTTTTTTCTACTAGTAATATAACTATTATCCTAAAATAACTATACTCCTATCACTATGTAAAATTTTGATAGTCATGTGACCTGTAAATGCAAAAGATATAGAAGAGTACAGCAGCAGAAATAGGTTTAAAAACAAACAAAAGACAAAGGAACCGATTCCAAGAAATCAATGTATAATAGTAACATTTCCATAGTTTTATACAAATGACTTTAGAGAACCTAAAAAAAAAAGAAAAGAAAAGAAACACACACACACACACAGCGCTAATCTTTTTTTATTTCTTACTCACCTTTAGCGCTTGTTTTGTACTGATATGATGCAAACGTACAAAACTCTTTATCGTCTGCCAAGTTTCTTGGTTAGAATTACGATTGATCAATTCCTGGGCAAAATCCAAAAATAAAGATTAAGAATTTTTACTTGTTAAAAAAACAACTCAATTCAATTGAATCAATTAAAAGCAGATTCTAATAATCTATTGTGCTTTTATTTTTCAGATGTTCAACTGTTAAGCCAACAATAAAAAACGGATTTAAAAAAAGATGCAAACAAATAAGTATTTGTCAATGCAAATGAGTCTGTGGCATAAAAAGGACCAATAAGATTTTAGCTATAAATTCTTTAAAAAAAAAATTATCAAAAATAAAGTTTACTTTTTATCATTTTTTTTTGCTAATATATTTCTACAATTTTTATTTATTTTTTGATTAAATCATTTTCATATTATATTTAAATTGCAAGACTGAAAATTTTTTTTCTTCAGAAAACAATTAGTTTCATATAGAAATTTTGGTAGAAAAAAGTGCAGATGAAAAGAAATTCTGACATGGAATTTGATAATGCTAATAAGATCTGTAATAATGTTTTGATATTCTCTTTAATCAACATTGTTCTTACCACTTTCCAAAGGTTCTGTGAAGCCATAGAAACATTGTAGTCAATGTAACAAGAAACTTCTTGATTCTGAGGACTCATGGGAGCAGCAACATCATGGCTGAAGAAAAAATATCACTCGTGTCAATAAAAGTTTAATCTTGTTGGGTAAATATCTTACAGTTTTACTAACTGGAAGCAGAAAAACTGTTTTCTATTTAACCTACAACAGGTTTAACAGCAATGAGGCATTTTTTAATAAGCTGTACAATTAAAATTTATTTTGAAAAAATTAAATTTATTCCCATTGTAGAATTTCTAAAATAAAGTAAGTTAGGGATGAATAGATTGCTATGAATACCAAATAAGTTAATGTTTAATTGTAATTTAACAAAGATGTTTTTAACTAGTTTTATCAAATTTCAAAATAAAGATGTTCTTAGTTTTGTTTCCCAAGATTAAAACAAAAACAGAGTTAATGGACTTATTTTTAGCATTATTTTTAAAAACATTTCAATTACAAAATATTGCTAAAAACCAATGTTCAAAACAAAATATTTGATTTGGACAATAATATCATTAAGTTTGTGTCAAAGTTTCTAGCATTTTTCTCATAAAAAAATAGTTAAAAATAACTCCTACATGAATTTATTAATCAGCAAAATATTTTTGTGGACTTTTGTATGATTTTATACAAAATGTTCCAAAAGTTTTCAAATTCTATTTTCATAAACTGACTTCAACATAATAAAATTGTCAATAAAATTTGAAACATCTAAGATATCATTAAATTTTTGACCAGATAAAGGATGATGCCTTGATTAGAAAAAAATAATCAGATGTCAAGTTTACTTGGAAAGCCGTATGAAGAAAGATTCTTTATCTAAACTCCATTGTGGATTTCTGTGTTAAAATTTGGAAAATTGATGTACCATAATTTTGACAGAAAATAGTTTTTTTTTTTCTTATATATTTGAGTCAACTATATTTGAAAAAGACTCACTACTTGAGGGAATATTTTAGTTTTGAGAAAACAACTTTAAAAAAATGGAATCAAATGAGGTGGGGGTTCAGTTTACAATCGACATTGGATAACGAATTATGCACTGCATATCCACTTATGCATTGACATTGGATATCCACTTATGCATGATTGTAAACTGAGTATTTTATGGCCACTTAATTTGCTCCAATTTTTAAAGTTAATTTTTCTCAAAACTGAAAAAATCCCATAAGAAGCAAGACATTTTTAAATAGTGCAGACCTTGATATTTTCTAATGAAATTTCAAGACATCAATTATCCAAATTTTTATAATTTTTTGGTTGAGACAAAGCAACATGACCTATGATTATTATATAGTTTTATCTAACTTTTCCACTTTTTGTCTTTCTTCACCAATTTCAGTGGTCAAACTTCAAAAATAAACTGTAACGTTCTGTAGAAAGAGTTTCATCAAGTTTCAGTAATTTATAATACAGCAGAACTATATCTCACCAAATACTGATAAATAACATTTTTTTTAAAAAGTTAGATTTTGTTATTGATGTTGTATACCATTCTTTGTGTCAATAAAGCCAAGTACAGTCATAAATTTTATGTGGCTATTATACAATTTCTGTACAGCAATAGCTGCGAGGACAAATGGCTGTATGCTTTGTGGTCTGAGGAGTGTGTGATGGATAACCACTTCATACTGGCTGAGAGTCTTTCAGAAAGGAGCTCTTTACCTGTCTTTTTTTAAAAGAGTGGTCAAATTTTTATTGTCCTTTGGTTTTCTGAGAAACAAGCAGGTTTTTGACTTCTTTTCTGCATGCATTTTCTCTCGTTACATTATAAGTCACCAACACAAGGAGTCGTAGTTTTTCTTTTATTATTTGTCAGTCAATAATTCATAAAAAAACAATTGATTTTTTGGGGGGAGAAAGAGAGAGATAAACTGACAATTAAGTATTTCTTGTGGATAGCTTCAAATACCGACTACTAAACTTTCTGATTTGGAAGATCAAAACTTTCCTGACATCCTGGGTTGCTGGTTAGATACACTTTCATTCAAACACACACTATATCACTTGCTTATTCATCTTTTCACATGGTTGAATACAGACTGACCTCCAATCCTCTCTGACCTGCTATCCAGAAGGTCTCCACTTACTACTTAAAAAAAACTTAGTCTAAATTTTCCAACCATACAGCAGGACTTCAAAGGATAGTTGCTACTCTGTCTTGAATATGTCATTTATTTTGTCTGTGTGTGTGTGTGAGCCAACAAGTAATTTTATTTAAATCAAGTAACATCATCCACCCCCAGACACAATGTTCTGGATCCACCCAGGATTTTAAACACTTTGAATTATTATAATGAACCTACTTTTCATAGCAAGTGACAATCTACAAAAAAGATTTTTTTAATGTTTTGTAAAAAGTAAAATACAGCTGGTAAGATGCTGTCTTCTGCTTTACTCAAATAAATTCATGCAAAATCCATTTTCCTGTTTCAGGAATCTTCCTCATATTTTTCAAATGTCTTATAACTCTTGAGTGATTTATATCAAGATTCTTGACAAATTCTAACATTGATTTAAGTGACCATCTAACAGAGTTTGAAAGTCATCACTTCTAAATTCTTGTGATTTACCATTACGTTTGTATATGTATATGGTTTGAACTTGAATTTCACAAACCATTCACAACACAAATTGCTTCCAACTAAACTATCTTCATAGCTTTTATTAATAATTTTCTGTTCATTTGTTGCTGTCTTTCTTGAGATACAATGCTGCATGTGTATCTTATCTGTCACCATTTTTCTCTCTCTCAACATATGTGAACACTCAATATAGAACATTCAAAACTGGTTTTCAACCATGTATTATACAGTCTTTAATTTTTAAAAAAATGTAAGTGTTACAAACTTTTGCACACACATAATATTGAAAAAAAATCAAAAAACATTAAGTAATTAGCCAAGATAGATCCTTTCAAGGAATGAAATTGGAAATGTGAAAAATCTGAAAATATTCCATTAACCATTTACAACCTAATGAATTTACAAAACATATTTCCAATTTTTAAGGTTTAAAGTTACATACCTGTTAAGTGCCCGTCCAGTTAAACCATGAACTAACTGAATTAAATCTCCATGTTTTACAGGCTGGGGAGGGTCACTAACCATCAATGTGTTACTAAAACAAAATAGACAACACAAATAATTTTACTTTCTGATAGTTAATTAAATCAGAACAAAAAAATGCTAATTTCTAATTTTTACTCAATTCCACACAATTACCTTCAAAATAAATGTTTCAGTAGTTTTCAGTAGTTCATCAAAATAAATATTTAACTTTGAAATAAATAACTTCTTTAACTTATTCACTATAGCAGGGGGTGGGGGGAAAATAGATCTTTACTACTACTGACTGGGCCTGTTAAGATATCATAGACAGGGGTTTACACTCACTATTATGGATTTCCAGTAACAAGATATTTTGGCAAGATATCTGGTTATAGAACAGAGCTCAGGGAGAAATGAGTTCATGCCATTACCAAAAGCAATATAAGCAGCCTTGGTCAAAATTTGAAGTTTATCAATGCTTCTTTCTGTACTGATAAATGTTATATGATGCTGCACTTTTAAAATAAATCACATAAAATATTTTTAAAAAGATAAAAAAATAAAAATGAGATCTTTGAAAACCTAAAAAGCCAATTTTGGTTACCTTACATTTTTGATTTTTAATCAAGACAAATGAAAATGTGAATTTATTGAATTCATATACAAGATCAATTGTAAAATCAATTCAAATTTTTGAAATTTTTTTTATTAATAGATTCTACTTTATTATTGTAGTACAATACACTAATGTAATGTTACTAATATAAAATAAAGGTTGCACTTAAAAGATATAAGTAGTCAAATTAATTCATAATTAATAAAATCAAGAGCAATTTTTATGGAAATTCCACTAACCTGTTTGGATGTTTAATGATCCACCAATTATACAAATCCTTGAAGATGTAACATGTTACTTGTTGTTGGTGGCTGCTGCCACGGCCATCAGGATATCGTATTGGATAGACATGAGGATGTGAATGTAACCAACAAGGTCGACTAGGAGACTGATTATTAGAGAAACGAAGAGTGATCTGAGAGCCATATACAACATTAAGTGGTTGACCCTTGGTCAATGCTGCTAGGCCACCCTAAAGAGAAAACAGATTTTAATACAGATTTTCATCTTTAATTAAATATTAAAGAAATTAAACACTAAATAATGTCTGATGACATTTGGTAGGTTGGGTCTTATGGCATATCAACCCTTGTCAGTTATTTAATGCCAAATACATTTTTAAACAAATAATCAATCTATTTCAAACAATTCAGTTTAGCATGAGTACACAGTTTAATTGTCAAAAACATTTCTATTTCAAGCTATTCAGTTTAGCCATCAGTTCTAATTCAAAAATTTCAGTTTGGTATAAGTATAGTTTTTGTTTACACACAGTTAAATGTCAAAACAATTCTGTGTCAAACAATTCAGTTTAGCATAAGTTCAGTTTCAATGTCAAAAACAGTTCCATTTCAAACAATTCAGTTAAGCATACAAAAACAGTTCCATTTTAAACAATTCAGTTTAGCATAAGTATGTAGTTTAACTGTCAAAAACATTTCTATTTCAAGCTATTCAATTTAGTCAAACACTTCTAATTCAAACAATTCAGTTTAGCATAAGTATGCAGCTTAGTTCTATTTAACCCATAGATAGGGCCCTATCAGGTGCTACCATTCCAGTCCAGAGTGGACCTGGGAGCAGTGGCAATGAAGGGGTGCTCTGCATTCCCCAGAACTCCAGCATCACTGGAACCTCACCATCAGATTGTTTAGTGTCATATCCAAAACACTCGGTGGTGGGGGGTCTTATCCCTCTGCAGAAGTGCAGTCGGTGTATTCTACAGCCCCAGACGATTGGGCAATACACAGAGTTAAATGTAAAAACAGTTTTATTTCAGATAATTCAGTTTAGCATAAGTATACAGTTTAAATGTCAAAAAATTTCTATTTCAAGCAATTCAGTTTAGCATAAATACGCAGTTTAAATGCAAAGAACAATAAACCCAAGAAACCACTGTTTAGTTCTATTTGATCCATAGATAGGACTCTTTCAGGTGCTACCACTCCAGGCCAGAATGGACCTAGTAGCAATGGCAATGAAGGGGTACTCTGCATTCCCTAAAGCTCCAGCATTACTAGAACCTCACCATCAGATTGTTTAGTGTCATATCCAGGATACTCGTTTAGGTGGGGGGGGGAGTCTTACCCCTCTCCAGAGATGCACTCAGTGTATTCTACTGCCCCAGCTGACTGAGCAAGATAACACTTGGTTATTAATTGTTTTTACCAAATTATTAAAAGTAAGGATCTCGTATACCTGTTTCTAAGTTTTTGATTCTACAAGATAAGATCTACTAACCAATTATCTGGAAGGAACCTCTACTATTGGAATCTTTACTCTAAGGATTTTATAAGTATAAAGTTGTTTGAGAATAGAATCTTTAGCTCTGCTTTTAAATGAAGATTTTGGTTTTCCAATATAAAATGTAATTAGTTTTACAAGACTAATGACCAAGATAAGACCACATCTATCAGGTCAATATCTTAATATAGAACTGGATATCTGCCAAAGATTTAATCACACAGACCATTGTTAGTGTAGGAAGTTCAATCTTCACAAAGTGCTCAACTATTGTGACCCAATGCCAGACTAAACTAACCTTGATAAAAATCTAAATCTGATTAACCAACTAATCTTGCATACTGTCATGTTACATCATAGTTTAAATTCCCTGTCGTTTATCTCTTCTAGTGGCCCTTGCATTTCAGCATATGTTTTTCAGACTTGTCACTAGATGACTTCCAGTATCATTCCCCAGCTGAAGAAAGAGCCCAAATCTTCACTATCTTAATCCATCCTGATTTAATCCTTTATTTTGAGCATCATCATTTTTATTCTTTTCAGGCAATTAATAAACCTTTTCATGACTCCTAAATTTGCTTCAGAGTTTCAATTGTCAAAAGGTGTTTAGCTAATCAGTAGAAATTATGAACATGTTTCCCTGAAATGGTCACATGTCATTAAACATAGCACACAGGCTATTTCTGTTAATGAAGCAAAGCTGATTTTATTCCTGCTATTGTGGTTCTATGCTAAACAAAACTGGTTTTATTAAGTATTTATGAATTTAAATAATTAGACATACAAAAAAAAAATGAATGGAGAATATAGAATGAAGCCTCATCAAAAATAAAAATTTTCTTCCCCAAATGTTAAATAACAGGTGTGATTATTTTGTTAACATTTCAATATTAATTTGCATTATCCAGATAATAATGACTTTCATGTTTGCTGGTGAAATATTAATTATCTACAAATATATATTTTTAGTATGACTTTCATTATTTCTTCTTTCTCCCTATTTGCTTTGGTTTAACTAAAGGAGATATTTCTTTCCAGCTGAGGTTTGCAAAGCACACACAATCCAAAAATGATAACACTTCTAATTTTTAGATTTTTTAGCGTTTTTTTTTTAGAGGTAAGTCCAGATTTTTTCCCAAGTTATTTCTTAAGTATTTTCTATGCGAGTAAATCTTTTTATTCTTCATTTTAAAAGAAAAAATTAATGTCCAGTAATTATGAATACAAAAGATAAGCTTTTATGAATAAAAAGTTGATACTTTATGGCTGCATCTTTAGCTCTCAAAATTATGATCTGCTATTAAGTATGTCAATTTAGAGAGTGTAGACCGAGGGATAATGTTTCAATTCATCAAGAGTAGAATATTGATATTGCCAGCATACAAATTTCTTGTCATCATTTCCCAAACATTTTCTATGAGGCTGACGTCTGAAGATGAATCAGTCTACTTCATTACAGATAAAGAGTAAATCAATGAGGTACAAGACAATTGTCTCCATAAAATAGCAACTTACATTGCTTTTACTTTCTCCTTTATTTATGAATAGCTGTGGAATCAATTTGTATTTTAGCACCTCTTGGTACTTGGTGATGTCAAAGTTCAATTAACAATAAAAGACAGCAGAGCCCATAGTTGGTAAACCATCCCAGATCATAATTCCTCCACTCCCAAATGTACAAGAAAACTTTTCTGGTGTTTCTCATTGTAAATCATAGGAAGATAAAAAAAAAAAAGAAATGGTAGTAGTCAGTCAAGATTGGAGTGCTTTGCATCTATCCAGTTCATTATCAAGTCTGGTTAGAAATCTTCATTTTTTTTTTGGCCAGCCTGTTTGCAAGTTTTACCATAAGCATCAGGATTTTTAAAAACTTTTGGATCACAGTGATGACCAAGATTTTCATAAATTTTGTGAAAGCCTTTTCAGCATCCAGAGAGATCTTGGAATATCACCATCACCAAGTCTTTCTCCAAGTACAAATGCTTTTTCTTCTGTTACAAGTAAGGAAATTTTCAGCATTTTAAGAGAATCTTTTAAAGAGCTCTTCAGTGTTAGAATTACAAAAAGTATAAAATTCACAAGTGATTTTATAATTATTGGATACCAAGAAATAAGTTTTAAAACACAAAATTGAACTCATCTACTATTAATCATAAAATAAAACACTTTAGAAGTAAATCTGCAGTTCACTTAAACACACACTATAATTTTCAACAAAAATCTGCAATTTTTTAGATGTTCTTATAATTTCTGGATGGAGCGTACTATAGTCTCATAATAGTAGCTACATTTCATGCTTAAAATTTAAATGCAAATAAAACCACAATTATGGTACAAAAGTAATATTACATAATCAAAATCAATTTTTAAATCCACTATATAGCAACTGTCATAACAATCACTTAGAATATCATTTGTTACAATAGCTAAAAAGGAAACAAAGAAAAACTATTTTTTTTGCTTGGTAAGTTTTGTTCACTTGAAAAAGTAAAATACCAAAAATGGTTAGAACAATAAGATTCATTAAACAAACTCAAACAATTAAACAATAACTTTGAAATTGTAACATAAAAAAATGACTTACCTCTAGGCTAGCCTGAAATGCACTTGTCATAACATTATCATGAGGCCCAGCTTTTGTAAGCACAGAAAGGTGAATGAAAAATATTCCAACATAGAGGAAAAGTGGGATGAGGATTAAACACAATACTCGAGCACAGAAATGTTGAATCAGACATAACTAAACAAAGAAAATAAAAATATTCAATTTAGTGAATGAATTTCAATATATTTTTGTTTGCAAAAGAAGAATAAAATATATGATAGAAAAGATTCAAATGTGTTTTTAATGAAAGAAGACTTTTTTCACTTTTTAATAAATATTAATTTTTTCATGTAAGAAATTAGATCAAAGTGGTGTAAGAATAATAAAATCATTAACAGTGTTTGACATTCTCTGCATATTTCATGGCCTTAAGTGGGATGATGAACCAAATAATTAAATAAGTTTTTCTTTATTCAAAATATGACTAAAACAAAAAATGAAATAACATGCTCTTTGTTTATTAATATTCTTATTATAATAATAATTATTATAACTACTATCAAAAATGAATTATTCTTTTTAAATATTAATTAATGTAATTAGATGACATTCAGAAAGAATATACTGGTGCTGTTTGGTTATTAAGAAATCAAATTTAAACTCCATTTTTCAATTATTTTGGAAATTAGAATAAATATCAAAAAATATTTAAAAAACAAAAAAAAAACATTAACTCTTACATCAGACTTAAGTATGTCAGCCAACATCCACCAATAATCCTTAGCAGCTAACAGTACTATTAATAACACTGTCATCAAGCCAATGTATTTTATGCTGAGGAAAAGAAAAGACAACATTTATTTAGAGAATATGACAAAAGAACTTTTATTGTTCTTTTCACAATTTTTTTTCCACTATTATTATGATAAAGAATTCAGAATCAGATCAACTGATTTACTGTATCCATTCTTTAATAGATGGATTTATTTACACTCTTAAACAAATTTAAATTAAATGTCTGAAGAAATTATAAATTTTAACTAAAATCAGGCATTTTCTTTTTGCTTTTTTATACAACCTTATTCAATTCTTTATATTTTTCAAGTTAAAAAAAAATCATCAATTCAATTAAATAGAAATTGTTTCACTATATTTATCCTTTCCATTTCTATTAGTAAATAATTAAAAAGAAATTTATTTTAAGCACTCAACCTGAAAGCACAAGTGAAGGAGAGACCCGTTAACGTCAACCAAAACCACCATTGGAGGCTAAATTCACTACAAGAAAGAAAAATAATCATGTATACAGATGGAAAGAAAAATTTCACTTCAACTTCAAAGAATGCATTGACATCATTAAGGGTTTTTGGACTATTGTCTTCATTTCATAACCCAGTTATGGCTAATGAAATCAGAACAGGCAACCCCCATGATTCAATATAGGACGTAGTTCGAAGTTCCGTGAAGATTCCTGAGTTTGACAAACACCTGAAGAAGGCTGGAGGACATATTGGCCGAAATGTTGTAGAAATAACAATAAAGATGAAGACAATAGTCTGAAAACCCTTAACGATAAAAACCACCAAGCTTCGTCTCAGAAATTTAGACAACTAATGCATTGGCATGAATACCTAATAATATCTGATTATTCAAATCATTGATCCATATTTTTAAAGATTGTCTTTGAAGAATTTGTAACAACAAATTACATTACTTATAATTATTAAAATTCCTTGTACGAGATTTTACAAGTCATCCATTCTGTAATTTGAATAAATGAAAAGATTTATCTAAGAATTATTTGATCTTACAATTTTCATCTGATAATATAATTCATAAAATTCAGTTGCTACTAACAAATATTAATTACTATGTTATAATTAAAATACTTACCCATGATAAATAGAGCGAAATTTTAAGAAAGATAAAATAGCCAGGGCTATGAAGAAAAGTAACATTCCCTCCATCAGTATAAATCGTGATTGAACAAGAACAGCATTATCTACAATATAAGAAACATTTAAAGAATAAATATTATGAATAGATTTTCTTGATAGTCGTATATGGGATATGGGAACTAAACCATGAGTCTCTTTAATTAGCTTAAGAAAATTAGTTAATTAGCAAAAATTCAAACTAAAATGTACATGAATTTATTATTCAAATTAGTGGAGTAAATAAAGATATATATATATATATATATATATATATATATATATATATATATATAGTATTCTTAACCATTCAGGAGCAAAAAGAAGAAATGAAGAAGTCCTGTTAATTTTTTTCGTGTTTTTGGAAATTTCAAAAATGCATAACAGGATGGAAATAAATTTATAATCCTATGTGACCGGTTTTGTTGTTTTTCTTAAAGTATATATATATATATACACAGATTATATGAATAAATAAGAAATATATTATATAAATAAAAAATAAAAATATATGGAATGAAAGAAAATGCATAGATAGGATGTGTTTTTTTTTTAGAAAGTAAAGTAAAAAGATAAAAACCATTGATCCTTTATGGGTTGCATGTGATGTACATCCATTTGTTTAAATTAATGAATGAAGTTTGGTCTAATTTAGTAAATTATATAAAAAAAAGTAATATTAAATCTAAAGCTATTCAGTAAAATTGTCAATCATTATTATTATCTAAATCCCAATATTTCAATAAGTAAACTCTCTGGCCTTCTTCAAGTATTTAAGACAAATTTTTTTCAGTCATCACTTTTTCAATGATCTAAGTCACAAAGATTTATTTCACACTGTTTCATCTTTTCTTTTTTTTTGGATAAAATTTTATCTAAATATCTTAGAATTTCAGAAGAAAAAAAGAGATCTACATTAAACATTTATTTCCCTTGATCTTCTGGCTGGGTAATGAAAAATTAAAATTAAAATAAAATTGTAAAAAATATCAAATATAATTTTAAACCATCATTCAAATATGTAAAATCCAAAACTAAAATTCACAATGCATTAAAAATAAGACAGGTGAATTAAAAAACACACCAAATGAAATAGCAGGTGTGCTAAAAAGATTTTTTTTCAATTTGTTTTTTCTTTCGAAGAGTTTGGTCTACTACAGGAAAGTTGTTATGAGGAGGGTACAAAAAATTATGGTTGAACTAAAAGTAGGAGCTAAAGTCAAAACTATTATTATCTAATTTGGATATTAGTAAAAGTATGGGACCTGATATGATACATCCCAAAATATCAAACGGCTTATCATCAAATGAAATCAATAAGTAAATTGTTTGAGAAATGTATAGAATATGAAATGATTCCATTTATTTGGAAAACAGCAATGTAATATCACTACATAAAAAATAGTAAATATTGTAAAATATTTTTGGACAGATAAAACTATGAAAGTAAAAATTGGTAACAATTATTCTGAATCATAGTATATATATCCTCAGGTTCAGTACTGAAACTTTTGTAGTTTTTATCCATAAAGAATTTACCTAAAATAAAATTAGAAATAGAACTGTTTACTGATGATATTAAACTACTTGTTAGACCATCATCAAAAGAAATAACACAGATGTATCTTCCCAATATGACAATTTATTTAATAAATTATCATATTAGGAAAATATTTGGAAATTAAAATTGAACTTAGAAAAATGTGAAGCACTTCATATTGGATCAAAAAATATTCAAATTGAATATAAATTGAGCAGCAGAGAAATCAAAAAAGTAAATGAGGAATGAGATTTGGGGGTTGACTTTGATGATATATTAAAAACTGACAGTTATATTTTATTATATCGATAACAAATGGAATGATTGGCTATATGAGTAAAATTTTATTCCAAGGGAGGTAAATGTTTTTTTTAAAGATATATAAGACCTCATATAGAATACTGTACTCAAGCTTGGGTTCCAGTGAAATACTGAAATTGGAAGGCATACAAAGAGAAAACTAATAAAAGAGTTATGAAGCAATAATGGAAGAAGATTAAGATTACCTACCTTATTACAAAGAAGAATGAGAGGAGATTTAATTAAAACTTTCAATTAATGGAATTTCTAATTATGGTAGACATTTTTTCACTATTTATCGTTAAACTGAAAATTTACTTTCAAAAAGGATTTCAAAAACTAAGTCAATAAACCAGTTGGATTTTTTGCGAATAGTCATCATACATTTTTGGAACAAATTGCCTAATCAGATCAAAAACAGCAATAATGTAAAAACTTTTAAGATTGAATTGGATAAATTCAGAAATAATGGTAAGGAAAAAAAATCAAGACATTTCTGGATTAAATATTTAACAAAATTTGATCAATATGAAAATATGATATTAATATTATGTAAGTTCTGTGCAAATTTTTTTTTTTTTTAAAGGTTGATGCGAGTTGATAAGAAGGGGAGATAACCAAGGAGGCGTAATAAATAGATAAATGAGACTATATCTTACATATCATGCCCCTTAGAATGTTTGTTTGTTTGTGTTTTATGGCATATCAACCTTTGTAGGTTATTTAATGCCAAATTCATCTTTATACATATAAACAGATCTATTTCAAACAATTCAGTTTAGCGTAAGTACACAGTTTAATTGTCAAAAACATTTCTATTTTAAGCTATTCAGTTGAGTCAAACCGTTCTAATTCAAACAATTCAGTTTAACTAAGTATAGTTTTTGTCAAAACAGCTCTATTTCAAGGAATTCAGTTTAGAATAAGAACACAGTTTAGTTCTATTTGACCCATAGATAGGACCCTATCAGGTGCTACCACTCCAGGTTAAAGTGGACCTGGGAGTGATGTCAATAAAGGGGTACTCAGCATTCCCAAAAGCTCCAGCATTACTGGAACCTCACCATCAGATTGTTTAGTGTCATAATCGAGGACACTCGTTGGTGTGGGGGTCTTAACCCTTTGCAGAGGTGCAGTTAGTGTATTCTACAGCCCCAGCCAACTGGGCAAGCCAATTGGAATGATATCTTACAAGGATGTTGATTTAATTCTTTTGCCCATGAAAACCTTCAGGATTATTTTACGACAGACAATTTCATATCAAAAAATCAATTCTTATAGAAACAACAATAATAACAGAGAATAAAACTAATCAGGAAAAATAATATTAAAAATGTTTTATCTAAAACATTAAATAAATATTACTTGAAAATAAAACAAAAATAGCAATAAAGAATCAAAATGGAAGACATGACAAAATTATTATAGCTTTTTGTTCCACATAATCATCCAAGCTTTAGTGACCAACTTAGTTACACACTGTCCGTTAAAGATAAGTTTCTCAGGTTGAAACTTCAAGTCTCATCAAAAGCAATTTCTTGATTTATGATTTTATGCCATTTCCTTTTGCAGTCAAAGATGGTAATGACCCAAAATGTTCGGATGAAAATCAACCGCAAAATAAAGAAAAACTAATAATAGCAAATTTAATATTTGTTGTTACCATAGATTGTGGCATATAAGACAATTTGGCATATAAATCAAACTCAAGATTTTTAGATCAAAATTCTGGTTTAGACATATATCTACTGTATAGGTTTATCCCCTGTATATACTCTTAGACCAAGTAACCTTTATTTAAAATGTTGAACCATACAAGTACAATAATAATGCCAATATGGATATATTCAATAAATTACCATCATGTCTCATTAAACTGGTATACAAAATTTTTCTCCAAAATCAGAATTACATCAAACATGCAAATCTTACAAATTAGAGTTTATATTCATATGAATTCACCATCTCATGTAATGGTGCAGATTAACAACGTGCTGTAGTTGTCCAACTGGCTGAATGGGTGCTGTGATATTCCAGTTCATGTTTACAGTTAATGCATCAGCTGTTAGAAAAGGTTAGTATTAACAAAATACTTAATTTGTATTGTGTTCAATATTGATCAATGTTTTAATTTGTTAAATATGTTCACCAAATATAAGTTTAAGTTGGAAATGTTTGTGGCAGTCTGCTGGAGTTATAAGTGGTTGTTTGGATGGGGTTTTATGGCATATCAACCCTTGTAAGCTATTTAATGCCAAATCCTGTTATATATGATTTATAAACAAACAATTTGTAAGTAACATTTTAAACAAGCCAAAGCTGAATTTGTTTGCATACAGTTAAATGGTTTCAAGTATTGCTATGTAACACAAACAATTCAATTTAACATCAGTCTTTTGTTTGCACACAGTTAAATGGTTATACAGTTCTATTTGATCCATTGATGGGGCCTAACAAGTACTGCCACTCCGGGGTCAGAGTGGACCTGGGAGTAATGGCATTGAAAGGGTACTCCACATTCCCCAAAGCTTCAGGACTGGAGCCTCGCTATCAGAGAGTTTAGTGTCATATCCAAGACTCTCATTAGGGAGAGGAGGTCTTACCCTTCTGCAGAGATGAAGTTTGCATATTCTACAGCCCCAGCCAACTAGGCTATTGTAAGTGGTGTATATCAATTGTTATGAGGACTGTTCCAGTGGTTGATCCCCCTCTGTAGTAAAGGTTTCAATCTTAGCCCAGCCATAAAAGGTCAACAGAATTAATTTATTGTTTCAATCTCACCAGGAAGTTAAACAATGACAAGCATAGATTCACATTGAACTGGACTTTTGGGTCTAGTGAATCTATGACCAGCAAGGTCACCTGGCTTCGTACCAAGAGACTTGGCAAAAGCTAGGATAGTTCACATAGCACTTAGTGAACCTATGACCAGCAATGCAAGAGTCTTAGCTCATGTATAACTTCCCCCTTCCCTAAATCCCCCACTATAAAAAAGACCCTGTGTTAAATTCTGCCTGGTGGGAGGCATGGATAGATATCTAACCCTGCCATATAAGTCCACCGTTTAAGGTGCCTCTGGTGGTGTAATGGTTAGCAAGCTCGACTAGCAAACCTACACGAGTGAGTTCGAGTCTCATTGGGTGCCCCTTTCATATGGCCTTGTGCCACATCTAAGCAAAAAGCTTAGTAAATTTCCATATAAGTCCACCGTTTGTTTTGTAGAGATTTTCTCAAGCTTAAAAAGTCAACTTGTATGCAACAATTTACGTTATACATGTGAATATATATATATATATATATATATATATATATATATATATTACACATAAATAAAAATTCTATTTTTTGTTTCTACCCTAAGGGGATTTTGACAAGCAGAATTTGTCTTTCCTTCATATCACATAATAATGTTACTTCATAAAAAAATTGTTCTTGGTAAGAAAATTAAAAAATTACCAAAGAGGATAAAGCTAGCAGCAAGGAGTGCCGCCCATCGTGACATGCGCAATTCAACTGCAATTTGATAAATGAGAGGCACAAGAAAACTGCCAAAGATTGCAGGGAGAAGACGTAGTTGGCTGACAGGAACAGAATCGGGATATTCTAGAAAATAACACACAAAAAACAACATGAAATGAAGTAAAAATTTACATTATTAGATGAATATCGAGATTTGTCAAATTATCTATATTATTTGAATTTATTATAAAATACATTTTTGTTTATAATCAGATGTGGATTTACCATCCAGAAATTATTATTAATACGGGTAGGTAAAAAGTATAATATTTAAACAAATGACATAATAATAACTGAAAAAATTAAATCACATTTAAATGAATTCCAACCGAAAATGGACACATGGGTATATATGTATGCATCTTGTCCAAGTTGCAGGCTATCATGTTATATAGGAAGATATTAAAGATGATGATGATATTAGAACAAATTCCTGGTTTTTAATGATTCCTTGTCCAAGATCAAAAGAAGGCAGTCCAAGAAAGCCATTAGATACAAAGCTAATAGAACTTAGAAATGAGAATTGACAATGCCAGTTATATATGTCACAAAAGTTGTAATATTTTTGGTCCATTCTTTACAAAAATAAATTCTAAACTTTCATTTAATTAAATCATTGTTAAGATCTTGAAAATCAAAACATAAAACAAATTTTCAGGAAACAACTACTTACCGGTTCCAATTTTGTCAAAACTAACGTTTCCCTCAAACCCTGTATAATGACCTGAAAATTAAATTTAAATTGTAAATAATTCTCATTTAAATTAGAGTTATCTATATTTAGATGTGCATTTATCCTTTATAGAAAAGTATAATCAAATTTGAATTAAGTGGGCACTTATCTATTAACCAATTAAGGCCCAAATTCTTAATTTTCCAATTTATGATCAAATTATTATAAAGAAAACATAAGAATAGAAAGTAAACCCATTGAAATACCCATTTAATCTTTATTACTGTAAATATAAATATTCATTTTATTAAAGCAAAGTAAACTTTGAATTAACCAAAATGTAAATATTTAATGAGATTATTTAACTGTCCGCAAAAAAGGACATTGGGTTATAATAGGTTAAATAGCAAGATTTTTTTTCAAAAACTCCAGTTGAAATTGAATATAGTACCAACATCTTAAGTGTTGGTTTGGTTTCTTTGTATAATGGCGTATCAACCTTCATGGGTTACTTAATATCAAAGCCATTCTTGTAGAAGTACAGCAATGATACTATTTAATCTATAGCTGGTGCGATAAGAAGGTTCATGCCTTTCCCCAAGGGTATCAGTCTGAAAGTGACTAGCATGACTGGAGTTTGAACTTGCTTACTGCGAGGCTGCAATCCAGCAGTTTAGCCATTGTGCCACAGGGACCTCCTCCCCAACCTAAGTCTTGTTTATAAAATACTTAGCAAATCAAAACTATGTGTCAATGTATTAGCATAAATTTTCTATTCAAACATAATCAATGTTATCAAGTTTTAAAAAATGTGAATGTTAAGTTTTTTAAAATAATCAAAAAGAAAATTGGTTTTACCAATCATGTAATTTTACAATTTAACATGTAACAATGAAAACAGCAACAAAGCTAAGAATTTTAGTATAAAGAATAACGATAAATAAAAAATGTTTATTACCTGCTAAGGAAAGTAAGAGTTTCCCTAATGGAGGATGAATATCAAAGAAAAATGTATTTTGAAGATATAAAGAGACAAATTTAGAAAAGTGAAGTTCATCAAATCTGCAAATAAAATTTTGAAATAAATCAACATTTAATGAAATACAAAAATCCTTTGATATTTATTGTTACTATAATATTTTGGAAACATAAAAGACTACAAAATAAACTTAAAGAAAAAAGATTTATTCAATTTAATACCAAAGAAATTTAGCTTAATTTCTTATAAAGTCGGACATATTTGGAACCATTTATTTAACAACATTCAAGTTAAATTTCAAGGATTTAAAACATGAAAAGAAGCAAAGTGAAACTTATAAAAATTACTTTTTTATGATAATTCAAATTCCATCTGCAAATATTGTTTATTCTGAATAGTTTGAAAACTTTAAAATTTTATTAACTGATATAACAGTTAAACATAATTTTCTTTGTAAATCATTTTCTTTTTTTTCTCTGAATCCATTTTACTTCCATCATAGATGTTATAAATTTTGAGGAAATTTGTCACTTCATTCATAACATGAGGAATTTTTTATTTTTGGTCAAAAAAGAAATATATCAAAATGGGTCACCCATTAGTAAGTTTATAAAACTGGAATACTTAAACAAGAAAATTGTGTGACTTACACAACAGCATGAGGCAAACCAATTTGCCATGTTCTGGTCACAAGAGCACCAATGAAAAGTAGAATTTGGACAATATCCACTTCCAATTTAATAGAGAATGGTTTTGATTCAACCATTTTTCCTGAATTGGATACAAATCCTGGAGCTCCATCACCCTGAATCAAATTTTTAAATAAAAGAAATAAATTCTAAAAATAAACAAGCAATAAAACTTAAATATTTTCTTTGATAACATAAAATATTAGTATTAGTAGATTTGCTTTTGAATATTTAAAATTAAAGGTTTGTTTATTCTTAAGTTTTTCATAAGATGTAAATTTAAAGTTTGTTGTTTAAAATTCAGAACATTCTGATATTGCAATAATACTTATCTGAGATCCTTTATAAAAAAAAAAGTGATTAATTAAATCACTACACTTTTAATTGGGGATTTATATAATTAATGTTCAGTAAGTAAAGTACATTATAAACTTTGCGTTCTTCTGCTTATGGGAAATATCAGCTAAAATTTGAAAAAAATGCACAATTTCAGAAAGATGGCAATAACTAATGAATTTTTTGAGGCAAACAAAATCATCTGCAAAACGCTATTAGATCTCTCCAATTTTTCCAATCAACAAACACTGTAAAAAAAAAAACCTCTAATATAATCAATTATCTTGCACTATCAATTATTTAATTTTTCTTTTATCTAGGGTTTCTATAAGCTCTTATGAATAGAAAATAATCATGTCAATTTTTTAACAAAATCACTGTAATAGCTTAACGATTTTAAGGCGGCCTAAAATTAACTGAAAATAATTTCAATTGAAATCTAATTGGACAAAAATATTGGTGCATTTATTATCTGATTTGTGTGTGTTTGTTGGAAAAATGTTGATAGAATTTCAAGTTTGTCCAACTTGAAATTTATGTTATAAAAGTGAGTCTCCATCTAAAACTGCAAAAATTTTCAAATCTAATAAATTGCCTGAGTAAAGAAAGGTTTACTGAATGCTAAGCAACAAAAGTTAGTCACGATTTTTTTATTTTTCCGAGACAGGACCAATAGGGTTCAGATGTTCTACCACGATTTGACTGTAATAATTGTTGCGGCATTGAATTTTTGTTTTGAGTTCAAACCTCAATATACAGTGGGTAGCAAAAGTATTTGGTACATTGGTTTTCCTCATATTTCTCAAAAAATCTCAAGCCAATTTTAATGAAATTCACACTCAATCTTTGAACAGACATTATCTATCTAAAAATAAAAGGAAAAATGGAGAAATACTTTGTTGACAAATATTTGACAAAAAAATCAAATTAGCCATATGCAAAAGTATTTAGCATCCTTTATTAATATTTAGTTGCATATCCTCTGTTCTGCCTTACAGACTCCAAACGCTTTCCATAGCTGTCTATAAGTTTCTTACAAGCCCTTGCTGGTAGTTTCAGCCATTCTTCTTCGCAAACTTTCTTCAATTCCTTGATGTCCTTGGGATCTCTAGCATGCACCCTTAACTTTAAAGTTTTCCGCAAATTCTTAATAGGATTTAAATCGGGTGACTGGCTAGGCCACTCAAGGACACTAATCCCATTATCTTTAAACCATTTCATCATTATTTTAGCCTTATGCATAGGATCATTGTCTTGCTGGAAGACAAAATCACGGCCATATCCTAAATCTGCGGCACTTTTGAACAGATGTGTGGACAAAATCTTTGTGTATTTTGCTGCATTCATTTTACCGTCTATGATTTCCATTCCTCCAACTCCATTTGCAGAAAAGCAGCCCCAAACCATCACATTTCCACCACCAAATTTTACAGTGGGAATGGTATTAGGTTTAAATTCTGTGCCTTTTTTCCTCCATACACAGGTGCAAATGTTTCTTCCGAAAAGCTCAATTTTTTGTTTCATCTGACCAAATTACTTTATTCCAGACGTCATCTAATTCACAATGATATCTATCAACAAATTTCAGACGATCTTGCACATGCTTTCATTTCAGCAATGGAGTTTTTCTCGGTGATCTAGAATTCAGGCCACTACGATTCAATGTGTGAGGGTTGTATGTTATTTTGGTTATTTCAGTAGATGCGCATTCATACTTTACGGGTATTGCTCTCTCAATTATTTCCACCACAAATACAACACAAAACTTTACAATCATGTGAAAGAAATGGAATAGAACACAACGAACATTAAACAACAAACAATTTAATATGCATATAACAGAATATGAAAACAAATAAAATACATGATGTGTAAATGGCCTTTTGGAAAATAAAGTTTGGCAAGAAGAAAATAAATTTGTTTAAAGATGTGTGTATGTTAACGGAGTCCGTAAATAAGTCGTTCTTACTTACATTAAGTTCATGTCTTGTTTTATGATTGTGGTGACAGAGTGTCGCGTTGATGAAAGAAAGTTTGTCGGGTTTTTCTTTTGAATGTGATTGGCGGCCATTTGAAGTTAGGTCATGAACTTGAGTTGATGAAGGAAAGGAATTTGCCGGACATAGTATCGGCTACTGCTTTACTGGCTTAGGGGCTTGTTGTTTAGTCTTTGTGTAAGGCTTCGTCTTGGTTTGTGTGTATGGCTCCCTAACTCTGTGTTATTTATATCCTACAGGTGGATCAAAGAATCGTCCTAAAATTTTGGCGCGTAGACATTTATTGACCAATCAGATTTGTATTTTACTATTTTATTTTCGAGCCTAAATATTTTCTGTGAGTTGACTTCTGATCCTATTTTTCTAGAATGTTCTATTCTATGTTTTTAGCTGATTGGTTGAAAAATATAACACCTTACGAACGATGTATCGAGCATTAGTATCATTTAATTTACGTGGCCAACCACTTCTTTGAAGATTTTCAGTAGCATCAATTTTTTTCCACTTTCTCACGACAGTCCCAACTGTACTCTCCATCAAATTTAGTTCTAAAGCTATTTTCCTGTACCCTTTTACATCTATATGCCTTGCTTTATAATTTCTTGGCACATATCATTAGACAATTCTTTTGTTTTAACCATTTCAAAACAGTATTGAGAGAAGAAACCTCTGCAGTGTGTCAGAGCTGTTATCAACTGGCATGTATACAGATGTTAGCCTTACGTTGCCTTCTGAATGGTTGCAATATTACAGCATGTCAATATGGCAAGATATCAAGATAAAATGACTGGTTATGCATGAAATTTGACAGTGTTGAATACTTTTGCAAATGGCTAATTTGATTTTTTTGTCAATAAATATTTGTCAACGAAGTATTTCTGCATTTTCCTTTTATTTTTAGATAGATAATGTCTGTTCAAAGATGGAATGTGAATTTTATTAAAATTGGCTTGATATTTTTTTTGAGAAATGCAAGAAAAACCAATGTACCAAATACTTTTGCTACCCACTGTAAAATGAGTCCTCTCAATACGAGTAAGGCCTCTGTCAACGCCTACCATTTTTTAGGCTAATTAAATAAATTCATTAAATAAAAAAAAACATCCCAAAAGTTTCAAGTAAGATGCTTTCGATCTCGTGGGAGAGTCCCCGTGGCGTAGTGGTTAACGTGCTGGACTGCAACATCGTAGTAAGCGAGTTCGAATTTCAGTTGGGCTATTACGTTCACTTTCAGACTAATATTCTTCAGAAAGGTATGGATTCCTTTATTCCCACGGTTATGGGTTAAACAGTGCCACTACTGTTCTAAATAGGTTTGGCATTAAATAACCTACGAAGGTTGATATGCCATTAAAGAAGTCTCTCGATCAATCTCCAATGCAGTTTTCGAAGTAAACAGATTCTATTTAAAAAAAAAAAAACAGTTTACAGTTGGACACATGGTTTAAAATGACTAAACATTTTTACGGTATTGTGTGAAGAAAAATATTCCCATTATCGTATTTACTTGACAAGGCAAATTTTAAAGTTTTACTCAAATTCAGTTATTTCTTCTAATAATGTGTGAACATTAAATGTTTCAAATTTCGCTCTTAATTTTTGTTTTCGGTGAATGACAACGAGTTTTTGTAAATGTCAATTTGCTTTTACTGTCAAAAAGTTTGGTTTCGAAATACGTCAAGCAACAAAATACAAAACAGATTTTTTTCAAAGCAAAAAGAAAGAAAAAAAATCTTACCTGATCTCGTTCTTTGGGTAAAGAATCAGTTACACTTTTACTATTTTTGCTACTACTATTTCCATTACCAGGAGATACTGTGTTCATTTTTTTTTTAATAAATGAATTAAATAGATATTGGTTTTATTTGCTTTGCTTTGTAGAAATTAACAAGTGCCCTCTCTCCGTTTTCCCACAACTTTTCTTTTCCAAAGAATTCAACAAATAAAAAAAAGCATGGAATAACACAGTACTACTATTATTCATCCTTCAATCAATTGCATTGTTCCAAATATTCACTTTTCAAAACTTTTAGTATATTACGACACAAGAAAAAAGTAAACAAGAAGTTAATGTTTAGTAACTATGGATGTGATATGCCGACTTGAATAAAAACAATGTGTACTTATTCCTCATCCTTAAATATAAATGATGTGCAGCTTGCTAATAAAAAAATTTTTTTTACTAAGATTGAAAATCAATTCCAATGCCATCAATTAAATTTCGGGGTCTTTTTCAAAACTAGGCTTTAAAAATATATATATATTTAATGTTCAATTTATATAAAGTATTCTTAGGGGAAAAAATTAATATTACCGCTTTTACGAAACAGTAGCTTTAAGTCTTCTAAGTTTTCATTTGCACGGTGTTAGACTTTTCAAATACACTCAGACTTGTGTCACATTTAAATAAAGCTTAGTTAATAAGTACGCTTGAGTTTTTAAACTTTGTAGTGTTAAAAACATTATAATTGTTGTATTCTTTTGACGAAAGCTGCAACAGTGTTTTTATTATCATATTTTATAACTGTCTTTATAATTTTGTTTTTTGTTTTTTTGTCTTAAGAGCAAGAGCTTTTCGTACAATCTGTTTTCTGCGACAGGGATCCTGTTTGAAATCGGTCTCTTTTAATAGGAATATAGCACCACTTTTTAAAAAAATCCCCCCAATCGGTTAATTATCGGATTTTAATTCAATTTTCGGCATTGAAAAGACATTTTTTCCTCAAAATTCTTAAAACCTTTTTTAAATAGTTTTACTATCATGTCGCACTCAATCAGTTCGTTAATTTGATTCTCTCAATGAAGGTTCAGATAAATGATTTTTACATATTTAAAAAATAATTCCATGGAGATTTTGGTTACATGTTTTATAATAGTCTGTCAATTTTGTTTGTACTGATGCCTAAATTAAAAATTTTTAAAAAAAAGTAAAATAAGACAGTATTGATCTTCCCGGCATTTTTTTAAAACTTTATTCTTTTTCCTAATTTAATTTTCTAAGGATGCGGTTAATAAGAGAAAAAAAATTCTGGTTAAACGTTTTTGTTTTAGAGGTTTAAAATTGACATCGTAGATTAAACTCTTCTACTCATTGTAAATGACTGGGACTTTGTTAATTAGTGAAAAATACTGAATAAATAAATTTGACTGAATAGATAAAAATTATGATATTTGTCGCTGCCTCCCACCAGACAGGACTTGAATTTGACTGAATAGATAAAAAGTATTTTATCTGAATAATACTTTTTTAGTCCTTGTTGGGGGGATGGGGAATATTAGACATTTTTTTCTATAGAAGCTCGTAAGAAAACCAAATTTAAAAAGCGTCACATAGAAGATAAATCTTTTTCCAAAAATTTATTAGCATAAAAAAAAAACAAATTATTGTGCTTTTGATCATTCATACTTTAAAAGAAACGGCGCATCATTTTACATGAAAATATCATAACATTGGTGATAAAGAGTGCGTGCTTTTTGTACAAAGGTCTCTTTTAAGAACAGAAGCCCATGTTAAACAGAAGACTATGATTTTTTTAAAGTTTTATTTGCATCAGTATCTATTCCACCATGGTGGTAGGATGTAACATGATCAATTTAATGTGGAACTACCAAGTTCCACTTGATCAAGCAAAAAGTTACGCTGGCTGAAACAAATATGATAAAGCTGCTGTACAATTCCAAGTGAGGAGTAGAGTGAAGTTCCTGTTAGACTTTGGTGCTGCAACACAAAGAACTTTTCATGAGGAATGGTAGTGGTACATAATAAGAACTGATTAGCCTGCAATTATATCAGAGAGAAGACTATAGGACTTTACACTCCTATAAATTATTTTGGGCGGTATGCCACTTGTTCCCACAAAGATGGCGGACGCTCAATGTTCAGTCTCGGGAAACCATTGGCCAGGAGGACCACATGATATGCTTACAACTACGTCGGCGCGTGTAAATTCAAGTCCTGCGTTTTTGAGCCACCTACAAGACGGTATTTTCTATAAATACGTCGTCTTCAAGCACCTTCTTTCTCTTTGACCAATTTTCTTCGCAGCGGCAACACTCTCTTTGACCAAATTTCTCCGCAGCAGCAACACCATGCCTCACAGACATTCATATACAAGGACTATGAGACGCTTTCCCGTCTCTGAGAAACTACCTGTTTCTAACCATAGAAAAAGGACATTTTAAATTTGCAATTCTTTTTGTAGCTTAGTTGTGTTATACACACACACACGAGCTCACACATATACACACACTATTATTTTGCTAGTAGAGTTAGTAATATTTTTTATGTATTAATGTAAGTTTTGTTATTATAGAATATAAATTTGTTTTTGTTCGTTCGCCTTGTTTTAAATGTTCATTTTGTCCACGCCGTTTTACAACCATTATTTGTTTCATATTTTTTACTCATTAGTTGCATATCTTCGCCCTTTATTTCACTGGTTTCCTTCATTTACCACTTTATCCATGTGCCTATAATATGTGCTTATATTATGCCCTATTCAAAACCTATCTTCAACATTAAACTTGTGGGGAATATTCAACCTTATTCAATATACATAACTTTAACGTAAAATTGTCGGGGTCCATAAATACCAAACACAGGTCCATTCTCCTACAAGACTTTCTCAATGGCTTACAAGACAATTTGGTATTGCAGCAGCAGATTTTAAAGTCTTCCATATAATGCCATTGTATAACAATAATTTTTTACTTGTGCTATAATCTTATGAAAAGAATAAAACTTTTCTTTAAAAATCTGGAAAATGTAATTTTCAAATATAGAAATATAAAAACACAGACTTATTTATTTTATGAGTTACACACAAAGAAATTCAAAAGTCAATTCAAAAAGTCAGTGAAAATTTGCACTCTGCACATCTGCAAGTCATGAAAACAATCAAAATAAGCAGGTAGTAAGAATTTTATTTGAAGTCTGTTGGTGCATTGATCCATTTAAACTCATTATATCCCAAATTAATATTTGTCTGAAGTTAAAAAAATCAAATCTTGGCTTCAGATAGATTAATCAGATCCTTGATTCTGTTTTTTTTTATCATTGGTTGATATGAAAAGGGATGCTACCCCACACATACACACAAGTTGTGGGCTAGGACTTGTAACTAAGTCCCTATATTGTGGCTTGATTGGCTGATCAATTAAAATTGGATGCATAAAAGGGATACACTTCACACAGACATAAATCAGAACTTTAGGTTGTCTGATAAATCATACAATAGTAAAAACATACGAAATGCTCTGTGATTGGTTTGTCAATTGGAAATGTTTATTTTCAAGAGAATTATCTTTTAAAATACCTCTTTAAAGATTCAAAGATGAAGAAAATTTGAAGACCATAGCAAAGACACAAGAATAAGAAAGCAGTAGCAAAAACTACATTCTTTGAAAAATTAGGAGTTTGATTAACATAGGAAGACATCACCAGCCAAATTTCTAAACTTGTCTTTCTTTCAATACAAAAAAGCAATTTCTTTATATATATTACATATATTATTGTTACACAATTGTGTTTTAACAAATATTTGTTATCTGTTAATGGAGAGTTTCTCCTGTTGCCAACTCCCAGGCAACTTGTTCTAACCAACCAACCATCCTGACCATCAAAAGTTCAGATAGATTGTATCATCTGCCCTCTGTAGATCTTTCAAACAACATGGGCACAGAAGAAGTTGATAAAACAACTAGCTGGAAATGTATGTAGTAGTCCCAGAACTAAGGTCACATCAAGTACCGTGATTAGCATAGGAGCACAATTGTACCTCTCATATTATCCATTACCTTGAGGGTAGTATTGTGTAATGTGGTTCACAAGAAAGTTTGTGGTTCATACAGCTTGCCTCCACCAATCTGTATGGACATACAAATGCTTGCTAAATGTAGCAAATAACTATGAGATACCTCCCGAGGTCATATGCTGGCAGAGGAAATGAAATGTGAAAATTCATCAACTATAGATTAGATAGCAATTCTGAGTATTGGACAATAAAGATCTCTTGAAATTGATAAAAAGATGTTCTCAAAGTTGAGTAGCCTTTATAAATGGAACATTTCTCAGTCTGTAAAACTGGACTTTTAGATTGGCATAGAGCAGAGCAGTTCGATTTGACTTCTACTGAAAATGGCAAATTTTAAATACAAATTGGGAGATGCTTGATATACCAGGATGGCATTAACTGTTCTTTTATCATTCTGAGTTCAGGAAGGTTGAGTGTAGCTGAATTCAGGAAGCTTGAGTGTAACTAAGTTCAGGAAGGTTGAGTATAGTTAAAGAAAAAGACATTATCATCAGCAAAATCTTATTGTTCTTGATTTTGCTGCAGTGAATAGAGTCAGGCATGGAAAACATTGACTTTCTGTAAAATTTCTCTCCGAGAGATAATACTTCTAATTATTGCATCAACTGCCTTTTCCACAGCTGAATGTTTTGCATTCATTGGGAGAGAAAAATGGGGAAAAGAAAACTACAGGTCTTCCAACTTGGGTGAACACAGATGAAAATGAAGCATCAGATGCATCAGTTTTCACATTAAAGAGCAGAAATTAGTCAATAGCATTCATGACCACTTTTTTTTTCAACATCTTCTTTAAGATTAGAGAAGACTCAAACCATTTCTTCAGAGAAGAAAATTCTTAGATTTTATAGGTTTGGTTTGATTTCTTTGTTTTAAATGGCATATCTACCTTCATGGGTTATTCAATGCCAAAGCCATCCTTGTAGAAGAACAGTAATAATACTATTTAACCCATAGCCGGAGAGCATATAAGTGGGGGGGTCATACCTTTCCCAAGGGCATTAGTCCAGAAGTGAACATAATAGCATAAGTGGGGTTTGAACTCACTTACTCTAAGGCTACAGACCAACACTTTAACCATTACACCATAGGGACTCCACCCGATTGTAAAGGGTGACCACAAAAACAACCCTCAATCTTAAATAGCATAATATCAAAACCTATAAGAATATATTTATAAATATGATGACATCACATACATTAACTCAAAATGCTTATTTTCTCACCAGCAATATCTCTGAGGACCCCTCCCACCACTATTGGGCAGTGAAATCCAAGATGGGGCTCAGCCCATAAGGAATGTTTTTGCACTCAATCTGCACAAATAGAGGAGTAGGCAAATATCCTGGAAAGAAAGAGATATGTTCTGTGGTACAGTGAACACCTTCAGGAAATGCAATCTCTCAACACAAGGTTTTATAGTCCTGTGAGATATGGTATAACCTACCGAATCAATCAACAAGACTGACAAAATAGTCTTCTCCAATTTGAACTCCTCACCATTCTAAAAAGCTGTTCTTCTAATGTTACAAAATTTCTGTCATGTTCTTGATTCCTGCCAGCCACAATTATATTGTTTAAATAAAAAAAATGTATCTTTCAATTTGTGTTTAGCAATGAAGTTACCCAGAGAAAATCCAACAGGTAGAGTTTTGTGTTAATCTCATAAGTAATGAAAGGTTTTATAGGATGAGCATTTTTAAATCTTATAAATAGGGAAAGGTTTAATAAGAGTTTTTATAGAGTGAGCATTTTTAAATCTTATAAATAGGGAAAGGTTTAATAAGAGTTTTTATAGGATGAGCATTTTTAAATCTTATAAATAGGGAAAGGTTTAATAAGAGTTTTTATAGGATGAGCATTTTTAAATCTTATAAATAGGGAAAGGTTTAATAAGAGTTTTTATAGGATGAGCATTTTTAAATCTTATAAATAGGGAAAGGTTTAATAAGAGTTTTTTATAGGATGAGCATTTTCAAATCTTATAAATAGGGAAAGGTTTATAAGAGTTTTTTATAGGATGAGCATTTTTAAATCTTATAAATAGGGAAAGGTTTATAAGAGTTTTTATAGAGTGAGCATTTTTAAATCTTATAAATAGGGAAAGGTTTAATAAGAGTTTTTATAGGGTGAGCATTTTTAAATCTTATAAATAGGGAAAGGTTTAATAAGAGTTTTTATAGGGTGAGCATTTTTAAATCTTATAAATAGGGAAAGGTTTATAAGAGTTTTTATAGGATGAGCATTTTTAAATCTTATAAATAGGGAAAGGTTTAATAAGAGTTTTTATAGGGTGAGCATTTTTAAATCTTATAAATAGGGAAAGGTTTATAAGAGTTTTTATAGGATGAGCATTTTTAAATCTCAAAAGTAGTGAATGGTTTATAGGAGTTTTTTATAGGGTAAGCATTTTTAAATCTCATAAGTAGTGTTATAAATTTGGACCCTGGGGACAGTCCAATTCATATTTTACTCATAAATATAGACTCTCTCTCTCTCTTACTTTTTTCTCCCTCTCCCTTTTTTGTTTCCCTCGTAGACGAGAAGTTTGAAGAGTTGAATTCAGGTCAAGGGTGCGTGCCAACCAATTGATGGTGAAGTTTCCCTAATATAGGTGTATGAACTGGCAAGCAACCCCTAGCAACAAGTAACCTATTTGAAGGCTGAATGCCAATTGGCCAAGAAGCCCACATGATATGAGGTAGCAGGAAGGTCGAATCTGCAAAGAGGAAAAAGCAGACAAGTCAGTTGACCAAGAGATCCCCTAGCAGATAGATGTGTCTGTGATGCAAAGAGTAAACTGCTTTCTCCAGGCCAGCTAATATGGAAAGATTAAAAGGTTGCTAGAAAAAGGATAAGAACTGCGTGACTATTTTGTATGTCAACTGACCATGAGAAAAACCAGAGAACAAGAAACAGTTTGAAGATGTACCCAGAAAGAAAGAAAGAAAGAAAGAGCAATTAATGGTCAGTGAAATGCAACACCAGAAAAAAGAAAGAGAGAGACATATATATATAAAAAAAAGAGATAAAAGAAAAGGAGAGAGAGAAGTAAGATAAGCTTTCATTCTAATGTTTTACTTTTTGCTTACCCCATTCCTACCGCACACAAAACACATCAAAAAATTTTTTTTTTGCACACATCATCACAAGAGAAATTGTCCTCAAATTGTTAAAATATAAACATTTTCATTTTTGTTGCTAAGACTATTTTACTTTGCATACACGCCTTTATTTTTTGGGGTTGATAATAAAATAATTTGAATTTTAAATTGTGCATTTTGTGTTGTCTTCCTTTTTGGCTTGTTTAAAAATCTCTGTGTCATAGTTTTCCCTGTTCACTTGTGGTTGAATGACATCCCGAAATAAAATACTTTCCGACCTAATACCAGCAATATGCTTGGCATCATCCGGGTGATAGGCATAGGTAAAAGGGTTGAAACTAAAAGCTTCACCGACAGTAAACCAGTCGGAGAAATTTCATGACAGTAGTGAAAGGTTTACAAGAGTTTTTTTTATAGGGTAAGCATTTTTAAATTTAAAGTGCTAAAAATCTTGTATAAAGCTAATTTATTAGCTAACCAGAAGAGAGAGAGAGTAGGCATCAAAAAAGTGAATTTGTTTGGCTGTAGTCTACCAGCTGCAGGGGGAATAACCAGAATGTAGTGGTTCACATGCTGAACTGCAACATTCTAATAAATGAGTTCAAACTCCAGTTGTGCCATTATATTCCCTCTCAGACTAAATACCTTTGCCATTAGGTATGAACCTCTTATGATGATATCAGTCAAAATAATTTTATAGAGCATAAAAATCTTATTTTCAATGCTCTCAGGGGTTGAACTAAAGGCTTTTAAGAGTCACATTTGGCCTGCAGGTCATATGTTGTGCAAGTCTGAAAAGATCACTTTTTCCAGATTTTTACATTAAAAAAATATTAGCATTATTATAGATATTATATCTCTACTTGATCAGATTTCCAGTGATTTCATATCCAGCAATGTCCAGTATCTAGAGGGAGACTTTCCATAGCATAGTGGCTAACATGCTGGATTGTGACATGACAGTGAGTGTAATATAATGGCCAAGGGATTTTGTTTTATGCTTTTGGGTTTAGTTAGGCTGAGAACCTTTCAGCTCAGTGCATGGGTTACTTAGGTGCAACATTAATGCAGGTGTTCACATGCAGGCAGAACAAATGTGTCACTCAGAGATGTCGCAATAGCCCAGATGGGAAACGGGGCTACAGAGTGCGGGTGACATCACGGACCAGAAGCGTGCAGAGGATTTGGGGGGATTTTAAAAAAGTCAGTGAGTCGACTCCTGCCTCGGAAGAAGACGGGTGGCTTTCGCTTGTTCGCCGAAGCCAGGCCAGTGGCCTTGTGACGGGCGCAACACGAGATGGGGGGCAGATGAAAAAGCCAGAATAGAAAGAATGTGTATCTCTCTCCTTATGTTGAAGAACCTTTAAACTCAAAGGTAATAAAAGTTTCGTACCTGAACTAAGAAGTCCTAAGTGTTTTTCGTGTTTCGAGATTCCTATGTTCTATGTATATATGTTATGAACATTATATGTACGTTTCACATATTCATATATGGGTATGTTACATGAGTTGAACCACCTGTTTTCTAATCTGGCTCTCCACTGTTGTCTTATTGCTAATGAAGAGATTTTATTGATACAGACAAGAGATATGTTGCCTCAGAGGTTGAATGAGTATTGGCTGTAGAAGTAATCGAATCTTGTAGCTCTTAGTGATGAGTTACAATATTGGTATCTTCCAACCATCATCAAAAGAAAAGGCTGGTAGGTGATAGTTTGGTTTGGTTTCTCTGTTTTTAATGGCATATCAACCTTTGTATGTTATTTAATGCCAAAGCCATCCTTATAGAAAAATGGTATTGGAACTATTTAACCCATAGCTGGGAGGGGGATAAGACGTTCATACCTTTCCCTAGGGTATTAATTCAAAATTGAATGCAATAGCATGACCAGACTTCAAATTCACTTACTACAATGTTGCAATCCAGTACTTTAGCCACAATGCCATGAGACTCTCCACCCGCACTAGTTTCAGTGGCCATACTGACTTGGCAAAAACATGACAGACTGATGCTGATCTAATTCTAAAAAAGAGGCTTGGTTGCAAGCTGTCTGCAAGTCCAGTGTCTTGTTTTCAAAGAGGTGCTGACATATCATTAAACCAGCTATAAATGCAATATGTATTGCCTCATCACCACTCTAAGATATCAGAATTTACAATTTCTCCTTAGTTTACACAATTCTCAAAATGTTCATATATTTCCTAAACTTCTGTCACCTGGTACTCAGCAAATGTCCAGCAAAGACCTTGTTGGGACTTTTTCTAATTTAGAAAAAGCTACTTCAAAATCTTCACATATTTTGATATATTCAAAGATGCAAAAGCTCACACAGCTTAAAAACAATTTGTACCTATTTAGTATTCTTTCCCGAAGGTCCTCAATATAATTTGTACCTATTTGGTATTCTTTCCCAGTAGTTCTCTGGCCCAGAATACACTGAATGCATCTCTGCAGAGGGGTAAAAATCCCTCAATGAGTGTCCTGGATATGACACTAAACAATCAGATGGTGAGGCTCCAGTAATGCTGGAACTTTGGAGAATGCAAAGTACGAGGGGCATACGATGTTTCCAGACTTTTTTCGTGTGGGTGTTATATAATTACAGAATGATTTTTTTTATATTAATCATTTTCCGTTAATTATATTTTATCATTCAGTTTGGTTGGGCTTTGAACTATTCAGCTCTTAGTTCAGGTGCACAGACATTGGGTACAGTTTACGCATGTGTGCAGAGGATATGACAATTGTGATTGTCATAATAAACCCAAGATAGGAAATGAGACTGGAGTGTGAATGATGTCATGGCTGGAAGCGATGGGCTGAGAATTTGGGTATTTTGAAAAACATGTCAGTTGGATACAAGATGCCGAATTGAGAACCAGTGGCAGACAGAGGGCCCTGGGCCCTCAGTGACCCATGGTTGAGCAACCCAGCCAAGATGAGAAAGAAGTACTGTTGGGCAATATAGTAGTCTGTTCCTGTCTCCAGCTTACTTCTCACACACAACCAACATCACCCTTTCAAGAATAAAGTGTGAGAGATATATTTTTATAAAGAAGTGTGTTCGTTCGTTCATGAAGTTCATCATTATGTTCGATTATGTTCCGCATATATTTGTATTATGTATATGTATGTGGCTATATAACATGGGCATTTAAAATTGTCGTAGACTCTTGAAAATTCACTATGTTATTGCTATACATATTTTTATGATTTCAGGTTTAAATGAACAGCTACAGCAGGAATTGGAATACACCCTACTAAAGCCTGATTGTCACAGCTGGTGAATTTAAAAAATGCAATCTGACACTTTAGAAGAACAATATGCAATAAAATTCTGTTTTAAACTTGGAAAAAATGCCACAGAAACGTATGGAATGCTTCAGACTGCTTTTTGACCATCTTGCATGAATCGAGCATCAGTTTTTGAGTGGCATAAGAGATTCAAGGAAGACAGGGAGTCTGTGAGGGATGATGAGAGGTGTGGGAGTAGTAAGGAAGTCAATAGACCAGAGTTATTTGGCCAAAGGGTTAGGGTTAGGGTTACTATGTTGAGGTTTTAAGGGAGTTCAGGAAGAGATTCCATCTTGAAATCGGGTCAGTGGCATTTCCACCAGGACAATACACCAGTCCACAACTCCATCCTTGTCACAGACTATTTGACCAAGATGGGCATCAAGACAGTTTCTCAGCCTCCCTACAGTCCAGATCTTGCTCCCTGTGACTTTTGCTTATTCCCTAAGCTCAAGGAAAAACTTAGAGGCTGTTGTTATGAGACAATTGAGGAGATGAAAGAGGCTGTGACGAAGCTCATTGACACACTCACACAAGAGAACTTCCATGGGGCCTTCCAGAAGTTGTTGGAATGGTACAACAAGTGCATTGCAGCCGAAGGAGATTACTTCAAAGGGGACTAGAGTTTCATGTATGTACTATCAATAAAAGTGCGCATATGAAAAAATTCTGGAAACTTATCATATGCACCTCATAGCCCTTCACTGCCATTGCTCCCAGGCCCACTCTGCCCTGGAGTGGTAGTACCTGATAGGGTCCAATTTATGGGTCTAATAGAACTAAACTGTGTATTTATGCTAAACTAAATTGTTTGAAATAGAACTGTTTTTAAATTTTACTGAGTGTAAACAAAAACTGTACTTATGCTAAACTGTACTGTTTGAAATAGAACTGCTTAAATGTATAAAAATAGATTTGGCATTGAATAATCTAAAATGGTTGATATGCCATAAAACCAAACCAAGATAAAACAAAACAAACCAGCAGTTCTCAATATAATTTGTACCTTTTTGGTATTCTTTCCCAGTTGTCCTCAATATAATTTGTACCTTTTTGGTATTCTTTCCCAGTTGTCCTCAATATAATTTGTAAAGATGGCACGCCAATGCTGATATTAAATAAGGAAGTTAATTGAGCAATCATTATCATCATCATCAAGTCACACTGACAGTATTGATTTCCCTGACTCTCTCACAACATCCGTCCCTATCAACCATCACTCCTGGTAAATCTTCCAAACCACATCCAGCATTTACACATTGCTGATTTAAATAAGTTCTTGCTGGTTGGCCAACACTGGTACGTCCATGCGTAGGGGTCCATAGAAGAACGTCATTCATGAGCTCATTCTTACTTTCCCAGCAGCACTCCACATCTTTTTCATCATGCTAGAATGGGTTTTGAGATTGTTGGCAGGTGGCTTTACAACTGCTACTTTTTTGATGGGGTGTTACTTACAGGATTTATTCAAAAGAGCAAAAACTGTTAAAAATTTTTGAAAGCAAAAAACACAATTTTATTTGGTTATGTATAAAATGTAACATTATACATAAACAGAATAAAAAACTAAAACCTTACGTAAAAAAAAAAAGAAAATTAAAAACACACTTTTCATATTTTATTTGCATATTGTTTTTACATTTTTAAATATGAATTTCGGAAAGGATAAAGTAATACTTGTGATTTTAAGAAATACAAAAATATTCGACAAGTTTATGAACAAAAGCAAATAAAATCAATGAGAGGGAAATTGTCATAAATGCTAAAAAGAATCCATGAAAACCAGAGAAAACTCATTTATAATAAATTATCTTTTTTTTTTCTTACTTGAACTCATTATTAAAAGAGAAGTACAAATGTCCTCTTTCAATCTGAATGTTTTTAATGGTATGTCAATACACCAAAAGTCATTTTATACTTTCAAGGTAAAGACTCAAATACAGATTTATATTTTGTGGAGATGTTTCTTTATTTTTGTCCACAGTCCTCTTCAATATAAATTATTGTCAGAGATGGAGCCTCACCATCAGATGCTGTTTAGTGTCCTATAGTGTACAAATACTTGTCAGATCACGAGCCTAACCATCAGATGCAGTTTAGTGTCCTATAGTGTACAAATAATTATTAGATCTGGAGCCTAACCATCAGATGTAGTTTAGTGTCCTATAGTGTACAAATACTTGTCAGATCTGGACCCTCACCATCAGATGCAGTTTAGTGTCCTATTGAATACAACTATATGCCAGAACTGGAGCCTCATCATCAACCAAAGTTCAGTGTCAAACAATTATCAGATATGGAGCCTCACCATCATATGCACTTCAATATTCTATTGAATACAAATAATTGACAAAGCTGTTGTTTCACCATAAGATGCAGTTTAGTGTCCAATTGAATACAAATAATTGTCAGAACTGCAGCCTCACCATCATATGCACTTCAATATTCTATTGAATACAAATAATTGACAAAGCTGTTGTTTCACCATAAGATGCAGTTTAGTGTCCAATTGAATACAAATAATTGTCAGAACTGCAGCCTCACCATCATATGCACTTCAATATTCTATTGAATACAAATAATTGACAAAGCTGTTGTTTCACCATAAGATGCAGTTTAGTGTCCAATTGAATACAAATAATTGTCAGAACTGCAGCCTCACCATCATATGCACTTCAATATTCTATTGAATACAAATAATTGACAAAGCTGTTGTTTCACCATAAGATGCAGTTTAGTGTCCAATTGAATACAAATAATTGTCAGAACTGCAGCCTCACCATCATATGCACTTCAATATTCTATTGAATACAAATAATTGACAAAGCTGTTGTTTCACCATAAGATGCAGTTTAGTGTCCAATTGAATACAAATAATTGTCAGAACTGCAGCCTCACCATCATATGCACTTCAATATTCTATTGAATACAAATAATTGACAAAGCTGTTGTTTCACCATAAGATGCAGTTTAGTGTCCAATTGAATACAAATAATTGTCAGAACTGCAGCCTCACCATCATATGCACTTCAATATTCTATTGAATACAAATAATTGACAAAGCTGTTGTTTCACCATAAGATGCAGTTTAGTGTCCAATTGAATACAAATAATTGTCAGAACTGCGGCCTCACCATTAGATGTACTTTAATATTCTATTAAATACAAAAAATTCTTTGAGGTGTAGTCTGACCTCAGATCCAGTTTAGTGTCTTCTTGAATATAAATAATTGTCAGAGCTGGAGCCTCACCATCATATACAGTTTAATGTTATATGTAGGACATGAATTAATTCAATGGAGGCACAAAATCTTTGCATGAAAAAATTTAATAATATCTTCGCTCTCTTTGTATTGGGATAACTTTAGGAATAAAGATTACTGCTCAGATAAAATCAGACTCATTTGTACAAACAACAACACAGCCATAAAATTTTCTTGGTTAACAGTTTAAGAGAGAGAGAGAGAGAGAGAGAGAGAGAGAGCTTCACAAAATGTAATTTCATATCAAACAACTGTTTAATTCAAGATGGTTTAAAAACCTGTTAGAAATTAATTCTTTGATTCTATTAAGAATCATTTATGGAATTTCTCGGGCATGAGAAAGAGTCAAATTTGTATTTAAGATACAAAACAGCTAATATTGGATTATCAAAGAAAAATCCTTGATCTGACTGCACTATTTTCTGTCAATTATGATGATTAGACCTTTATGAAGAGATTTGGCTAAGGACAAATAGAGAAAACAATGAATTTAGGCCTCTCATAAAATTTTTTTTTTTTTTAGTGAACAGATGAAAACTCAGCAAAAATTTGAAAATGGCTCATTGGCATGATGGTTAGACTGTTTGCCAGTGACCTGGTAGAGTAGGGGTTCAATCTCAACTCAAGTCCTATCAGACTCAAAAAAATAGTACTTGATGCCTCTTTGCTTCACACTCAGCATTATAGGTATGGATCAAGGGCAAATGGAACAATCCAAGGGGAAAAGAGTAGTGCCCTTCTCTTCACCTCAGTGTAGTAGCTATTGAAAAGGAAGCCTTCTGGTCACCCTTGACTATGGTTGGTCAACTTACAACAAGATCTGATAAATAAAAGACAGAAGTAAAATTTTCAGATTGGTGATATTTATTAGCCCAAAATTGCAACGATCATGAAGTTCACTGTACTAAAAGAATTTTAATATAATTCACTTAAGAGAGAGTTGCCATGGCATAGTGGCTAATGTGCTTGACAGCAACATCATAGGAAGTGAGTTCAAACTATTATGTTCACTTTCATCCTAATTCCCTTGGATAAAGGCATGAACCCTCTTATCCTCCCAGCTATGGATTAAATTGTACTTTTACAATTCTTGTAGAACATTAAATAACCCAAGAAGGTTGATATTCCATTAAACAATAACTAAATAAACTAATTTACTGAAAGGACACTTTCAGCTACCATTAAATTCAATGTAGTATCATTTCCTATTTATAAAATTTATAATTAATTGGAAATAATATGAAGTAGCATTGAATTAATAAATTCATGATCAGAGTGAGGTTGAACTCAGATCCTACATTATTAAGTTGTGAAATGCACAGGAAATTGCTTTATTCTCAAAGAGTATTTTAACATTATTGTATTCATTTCATTTCATTTCATGTCATTTTGGTTGTGATATGTTGCTTTTGAGAATTTATGCATCAATAAGCCTTTGGATTAAGTAATGTGAAAACTGATAACTTTTATTCATTCCAAGTTCAGAGTATCAAACTTATTTTTATGGCTTTTATGATATTTTTTCAGCAGACCCATTGTTGTAACATTGTTGTAACATTGGCAGTAAAGAAAAAAATGAGTTCACAATCTGAGTAATTCTTGAAATAATAATTTGGGTTAAACTCTTTTTTTTATATAAGGTATTGTATATTGGTTCATTCCGGTTTATTTTGAAACAAGTTGTTGGAGCTCATTTATTTGCACACAGTTAAATAATTTCAAGTATTCCCATCTAAATCCATTCATTCTGTTTAATATTAATAATCATGTGTTTGCACACAGTTAAATCATTTCAATTATTTCTATTTAGAAGCAGTAATTCTATTAATCAAGTATTCCTATCTATTCCAAATAATTTGTACACAGCTGTATCGTAAGAAATAACCATAATCCTTAGTAAAAGATTGAATGATTCTATTTAATCTATAGATGGCACCCTAATACTGTAATAAAGGGGTGTTACACATTCCTCAAAGCTGCAGGACTGGAGCCTCACCATTAGATACAGTTTAGTGTCATACCCAGGACACTTGTTAGTGAAGCGGACAGAGGTGAAGTTGGACAACCCCCGCCAACAGTTTAAATATTAAGTAAGTAAAGTTGGCGACTGTAGTCAAGGGTGACTCGAAGGCTCCCTTTTCAATAGCTACTACACTGAGATGTAGGGGAGGGTGCTACTTCTTTCCCTGGATTGCTCCACTTTACCCTTGATATGTACCTTATATTGCTGAGTGTTAAGCAAGGAAGTATCAAGTACCATTTTTAAAGTCTTTGGTATAACGCGTACTGAGATTGAACCCAGGTCTCCTGCACCATTGGTGAACACTCTACCCACTAGGCCAATGAGCCAGTTTAAAGATTAAGTTTAGGTTAAAAATTGGGCTTTGGAATGTCATTCCAGTGAACAGTGAAAAATTTAACACAAAAAATTCTGTACCCTTATGGAAAAGAAATGTGTAAATGTCATTTGATAAAATGTTTTCGAATTGCGACATTTGCCTCATTCTCAATAAATCAAATAAGAGTAAATCAGAATTACAAATGATATAAAAATATTCACTTTATAAAAGCAAAATGGAGATTACATTTCCTATATTGAAGTCAATGATAGCAATAAAAGATTACTTCTGTTTTCAATGAAAAAATTAGATTGATTTAATTCTCAAAACACAAAAAAACTGAAAAATTCCTTTTTAATCAATAATCGCAAAAGAAATATATTTTGTTTATGAATCTGGTCAACAGAAATTTGCATAGACATTATTCAAATTTTCACTATTAATCAACACTTGCTATTATTTTCATTATTTGATATTAAAACTGTTTGCTTATAATTGTAAAATTAATTAGTTCTTTTGTATTTTAGGCAGCAGATTTAATTATTTGAAAAAGAAAGAAAAAAGATTGTTTAATCAACATAATTTTGTATTTTTGAAGTCACAGGTATTTATTCAAAGCATTTTAGTTTTCCACCTCGGTACAAATTATTTGATATTTTTCATTTTGCTGTAAACTGCCTGTATTATATTCTAATGACTTTGCTGTAAAGTGCAACAAAGAAAAATGCCAAACAAGACACATTATCTGCACTTGACCCTCTAACAAGAAACTAATGTTAATTCTAGTTTGTTTGTTTTTTAATTCGATGGAACTTATTAGGAGTGATGTATCTTCCAGCCTTGAGGCATGTCCTACTAATGCTTTTTTGTTAGACTTACAATATATGAGCCTTCTTCATCCAAACATTCATTTAAAAACATTATTATTGATAAACCAAAAATAAAAAGGGGAAAAGACAAGAGTGAAAAGTAACCAGCCATCAGAACTATAAAAATCTTATCTGCATTGGTATTGATTGCAGCGTTTATAAGGATACTTTGCAATACAAGGATATTACTGAGGAAAATAGGGAAAAAAACTTTATAAAAGCAAGGATTTAACTTTTACCAGAGAGATATACACTGAATAGTAGATATGTTACCCACAAAGATATTCCTAACTGTTGTGGACCAGTAAAAGGTCTGGAAGAAAGACACGAACTCGGGATTACGTGAAACAAGTATATTGAATGAAAGTATAAATACAGCATAGGTAAAAGAGCATTGAACGTCAGTCTGACTGCCAAAGTGTTAGGCTGGAGTTAACTCAACGCCGAAACGAATATTCTCCCGGTACTCATAGTAATTGGAAGAGTTCATTATAGTCTGTAAGGTAGGTACGATAACACTGACACTGGGTCAACTTGTGTTTTTGCTGTTTTAGAAGAGTTAATTTGAGCAAATAATTTTAAAGTAGTTCTTATGGACAATACCTGTACAAACACTGGCTGTGAGGCAGGGCTTGTTACAGCTTTGTAGAAAAAACTTACAAGGAAGATACACACCATTGGTTGTTCTACAACCATACTCTTTTTGTGTATGATTTGCTCAATGAAACCTGATAACTAGATTTATCCGCTTGTCTTTGTCATTCGTCCAGTCCTCTGTCAATCACAACACATACAACTCATAACTGTTTATGGGATTGATGCACATATCCATCCCACGACAATCCAGAGAGTAAAGCAAAAGTCAACCAAAATACAGAATGCTGCATTAAAGAATCTATGGTACAATACTTTTGCTTTACTTCTAGAAGATATTCTTTTCACAAAGTCAGATAAATAGGAAATGAGGGAAGAGGCTTTAAAAATATTTTGTCCATTAGGTAAGTAAACATTTATTAATTAGGTCAATTACAAGAATGATTTTAAAGTTTCATTTATATCACATCACAAAAATATAACCAATATGATTAAATTTTCCAATAAAAATATTTTTTTTGTTTCAGAAGAAGTGAAGCACCAAAGAATAGACTTAAAAAAATGACATCCATAAACTTTGAATCTACAAACTGATTAAATTTGATATAATATGTACAATAGATTTCAGTGCTATGTCCAATGAACAATACAAATTTAAAATATTGTTTTATTATTTGTATCCTGCAATATTATATTGCAATATTATATTGTAATATACTTTTTATCTTTATCTTTTTATTTTTCTGTTTATTTAGATAATGACCCATCAAATAGAGTAAAAAAAAATCATTCAAAGATAATAAGCCTTTTGTTTTTTGTAATTGTTTACTGAATACAATAAAAGGAAAAAAAAGACATATTTTACCAGTGATAATTCATATTTGGTTTTAATATATTTTCTATTCATTGTATCTGATACAAAAAATATCAATTATATTTGGATTTATTGTAAAAACCAGCGGAAATTAGGTATTTCTCCACATTTTTGCAGACGATTTTTAAGACTAAACACGCAAAAATCAGTAAAACCTAATTTCTAGTGTCAGTTCTTATCACATCAAACCCCAACTTTCGCCCCGAGTTGAAGGTTGATTTTCTTAGAAAAAAAAGAGAAAATCAACCTGCCAAATCGTACAAGATCACATAGAAAAAAAAAAACAAAAAACAAAAAAAACAATGGATATCTGTGACGTATCAGTCTAAATAAGAAGACGTAATCTAGTTTTTTCAATAAACGGTTTTGTTTTTTCTTTAGAAAAATAATTCCATGGCAAACTTTTATCAACAGATGACTCACATCGTGTTATTCACATTAGTGAAAAGGGGGGAAAAAGATTTAATAACTTTCGCCTCTAAGTGACGATTTCTCAAATATTTTATTTTTTAATAAATGGAAATCTTTATCTGCAAAGGCATAGCATAATCATATTAATAGTTCGTTATCATCATTTTTATTTACTTTCATTTTCTTACACGGCAGATAATGCTCTCCCTTCATTTCCTACTCATTTAACTAACCAATTTATTCGCTGTTTCTCCCGATGAATGAAAATCCTTGACATATTAAATCATTATTATATAAGCAAGTGAAGAGAGAATCTAAAACCAGGTAAGTTAGGGGTTTTTTAAACTAAGATTTTTATTTTAATTATATTCATATGTATTGTTTGGCTATCCTAAAAAGAAAATAATGCTCAATGATTGTTAAACACATTTTCGAAAACCCCTTTTTTGTTTTAAAACTTTTAAAATGTTCAGTAAAAGAAAATAATGAATCCTTGTATAAAACGGCCTTATTATAAAAATTAACGGTTAAATCTGCGGTAATGGGGGGGGGGGAAATGATAGAAATGTAATACATCCGGGAAAGTAAGTTTCAATTATTTACTTCATTTTTTTTTTTTTTTTCAATTTTTACAGAACAGTTAGAATTAATTTCGAAATCGACTAACTCAACACATTCTTAATTATCGGGGATGAAAAGAGTAAAGAAATATGACCGATGAGTGAATTGTAGCTAGTTCAAGGCGTAACTTTTGGGATTTAATTGTTCAGTAATAAATTTTTTTAAAGTGAAGCATATAGATGAAAGTTGGTATTACTTGGATGATGAATATAAGTATTACATTTCTATGTATTTTTTTGTATATTATACCAGGATTAACATAAATTTTCAAGGTTAGGGTGTCCGATACAAGAACCAAAAATCTTTTAAAGAATAAGATTGTTTACTAAAACTGAAACATAAATAACAACCCGGAAAAAAACAACTTGGTTCCTACAATTCAAAAACTAAATCCACAGAGGAAGAAATCGAAACAAAATAAATAAAATGAAAATTATTGACATGAAAAAATGAATTGGTTTTATTTTTATATGAATTTTACTAACTGGAAAATTACGGCTGATATTTCAGCAAAATTGGTTCTTTGAAGCACGAAAAAGTTATTAACCCACTCACAGCAAAGATCTTGACAGAAACATGACCAGTCTGTTTCTTTTAGTTCATTTTGACAAAATTTATTAATATGAACGTGACTATTTTCTGAAGATTGATACAAAAAAGACTGACATTCAACGGGGGTGAAAAATGAACCGCCTCTTTGTGACTTTCATCTGTAACTATCTGTTCTCTAGATTTAGGTATAACGCAAAAGTTTTCTCACAAACCATTTCATTCACTGGAATAAGTCAATAAAGACCATTCTTTTTCATTTTCTTCTTTTTTTCTACTTGGGGAAACATCAGGAGTTTGTTTTCATTCACCTAAATAGTTGGGTTTCTAAAATGAGTCGTGTGTCATTTCGGTTTCTTCCTTTATGGGTTGGGTTTTCTGCATTAGGGGAGATAATTCAGTGTTTGAAACTTTTCAGTTGTTAACTCCATTTTATACATCCAAATAATCAAAAGGCACACATACTTAGAATGTCTGTAAAAAAGATGTAAAAAGAAAATAAGAAACTAAAGTGGTTCTAACCAGAATTTGTTTCTTCATAGAAATATAGATGGAAGGAAAATGTGAATTAATTATTCTGTGAGCTAATTATGCTCTGAGTTTAAAATTTCCACATTCTAAGATTTAGATAAAAATAAAACATTCTATTGTCAGTTTTTCATGTTACTAATTTTGATTTTGATTAATTTTGTTTGTTTTTTTCCCCAAAATAAGAGAGATAAATCAGTTTGGTTTGGTAAATTCAATTTTTAGATTAAAGATAATTGAATGTGTGGTATTATGATTCCTACTTGATTCTAAACAATTACCCTAGTTTCATGGGGGTAGTCCCCATGGAATAATCGTTAAAGTGTTGGACTGTGACCTTGAAATGAATGAGTTTGAACTCCAGTTATGCTATTATATTCACTTTCAGACTAATACCCCTTGAGAAAGGTATCAACCCCTGTAGCAGGGCCGATAAGGATGTCGACTCTGCTTGGTTTACAAATGTGAATTAATGTGAACAGCCAAGACAATTAAGAGACAAACGCAAGGGTAACAGTGTAACAAGAAAAACAGGCACAAATTTTATTGACCAGATTATGTACAGATCGGTACTGGAAAGGTGATCAACAAGAGGCTGGTCGATCGCTGGTCTGGTACTGGTCATCAGCAGTAGGGTGGTCGTAGGCACGGTCATTGGTATGGTTGGTACTGGATGTCAGCAGGGTCGTTTTGTGTGGTCGCTGGACTGCGGGCTGGTCGGACTCGAGATCAGGAGACAGGAGCTGCAAGGGCTAAGCCAGAACCAAAAGGCTGAAGACAAATAAATTTGTAGTTCGCAAAAGACTAATGATTTTTGCTCTAACAAGGATGGTTTATCGAGTATCTCCTAAGTACTCAGATCGAACATTTTTCAACCAGCGGGAGATGGCAGAATAGAGCTGGTGTCAGGGCAGGTAGGCAAGGTCTCAGCAAGGATAGCAGGAACAGGCACCACTAGCGAAAAGGGATGTCCTAGCAGCTGGTGAGTCAGAACAAAGGTGAAGAGACCGAGATGCTCCTTCCTTCAACAGGGCCACATTCAGTTTGGGTGAACCGGTGGAATCAAGAGGCTCCTGCCTCCTGGTTGTCAGCTTCATGTTTGCCTCCTGACCATCTGCTTCAACAATTCTGGGGGGAATCACTGGAGATACTCAGACACAAGGCTGGAGACCTCCTTCTCTAGACAGAGCCGAGTCAGGGAGCAGATGTGCTCGAGGATCAACCTCAAGTTGTGGGATTGCAGCTGAAGCATTCCAGTAGTGAGTGTCAACCACAAAAAGTGGGGTCTCAGCCCGAATGACTCCAAATAGCTAGATCAACCACAAAGAAGGGATCGCCGTATGAGCGTATTGCTCAGTGAGATGCTAGGGTGATTTGAATGCAAAATATCTGTGGAACACATACTTCACTTTGATCCTACCCCCAGGGCCATGCAAGGTCAGAGAGGGGGTTGAAAAAGGCCAGAATTTATGCCAAGAAAGGAAAACCTTCTTGCTGTTTTTTGTGAAATTTTTTTAATGTAAATTCCATTCTAAGCGTTGACTTCTGGTTTTTAACGGTGGCAGCTTTTTTCTGTATTTAAAACTGCTTGCTGTATTTCTTTCTTTTTTTTTTATGAAGTAGAAGAGATAATGATAATGTTTATAGAGTAGGAGCCCCCGCCCCTTTTTATATCCCCTACTGTTCTTCTACAAGAGTGGCTTTGACAGTAGATAACCCACAAAAGTCACTGTATCTGGGTATCTACTTACTATAAAAATTTATTGTCCCAAGAAGGATTCCAATTCCTTTTTGTTTCTTGATGTGGACATTTCTGCTATTTTCATTGTTAGTCTTTCATCAGGTGATATTCCATCTTTTGATATCTGAGTTCAAAATTACAGTCATCATTTAGAATCATGTAGAAATCATGATACCAAACATCAAATTATCTTTAATGTAAAACCTGGATCAACCAAATCAAACACTGATCTATCTCACTTATTTGAGAAAAATTATTGACTTGAAAAAAATGACAATAAAATAAAGTGATACATGATTTAAAAAGTTCTTATATCTCTTCCTCAGCTTTTACTATCAGACATTATCTAATGGCACAATCTTCAAAGACACACCTTAGTTTTGGCCTGATCACAGATATCCAATTTGCTGACAGAGATGATGCTTATGATTTTTACAAGATAAACAAAAGGTATTATCGAAATGCACTCACACAGGCAAAGACAGCTATTAAATACTGGAATAGTCAGCCAAATAAAGTGAATTTTGTTCTTGAACTTGGAGATCTTATTGATGGATACAATCACAGAAATGGACAGAGACAAGAAGCCCTATCCAACGTATTAAATGTTTTCTCAGAATACAACGGTGTGGTGTACTATGTGTGGGGAAATCATGAACTGTACAATTTTCAAGTAGAAGAATTGCTAAAATCTTCACTAAACAGTTCCATTAATGAAGGCTGCAAAGCAATTCCAGGAAAGGGATATTATTCATTTAGCCCTCATGATTATCTCAAAATTCTCATATTGAATTGTTATGAACAAAATATAATTGATAAATCAGGTCCAAACTATGAAGAGAGTTTACAGATTTGTAAAGTAAATCCAAATACAGATGCCAATGACAGCAGTGGAATGGATGACTCAATTTGTATGCTTGTCGCATATAATGGTGGAATTGGACCAACACAATTACAGTGGATGGAACAGTGTCTCCAAGAGGCAGATGAAGAATCACAGAATGTAATCATTTGTGGTAAGAATTTATCCCACCCCTCACATTTAGGAACTCTTTTCAATATTTCAATTAAATAGTTTAAATATCATTTATTTTATAAATATTTATCTATTTATTTATTAATATTGATATTTCAAGTTTATCTAAAATTAATTCTTTAAGATCTTAATATTAAATGTTAATTTTCTTAATTGATTAATTTCTTCCTGTTTTTCTCTTTGGATTTCTTTCTTTCTTTCTTTCCTTTTTGATTTCTTTCTTTCTTTTTCTTTTTGATTTCTTTCTTTCTTTTTCCTTTTAATTTCTTTCTTTCTTTTTCTTTTTAATTTCTTTCTTTCTTTTTCTTTTTGATTTCTTTCTTTCTTTTTCTTTTCAATTTCTTTCTTTCTTTTTCCTTTTAATTTCTTTCTTTCTTTTTCCTTTTAATTTCTTTCTTTCTTTTTCTTTTTGATTTCTTTCTTTCTTTTTCTTTTTGATTTCTTTCTTTTTTTTCTTTTTGATTTCCTTCTTTCTTTTTCTTTTTGATTTCTGTCTTTCTTTTTCCTTTTAATTTCCTTCTTTCTTTTTCCTTTGAATTTCCTTCTTTCTTTTTCCTTTTAATTTCTTTCTTTCTTTTTCTTTTTGATTTCTTTCTTTCTTTTTCCTTTTAATTTCTTTCTTTCTTTTTCTTTTTGATTTCTTTCTTTCTTTTTCTTTTCAATTTCTTTCTTTCTTTTTCCTTTTAATTTCTTTCTTTCTTTTTCCTTTTAATTTCTTTCTTTCTTTTTCTTTTTGATTTCTTTCTTTCTTTTTCTTTTTGATTTCTTTCTTTTTTTTCTTTTTGATTTCCTTCTTTCTTTTTCTTTTTGATTTCTGTCTTTCTTTTTCCTTTTAATTTCCTTCTTTCTTTTTCCTTTGAATTTCCTTCTTTCTTTTTCCTTTTAATTTCTTTCTTTCTTTTTCTTTTTGATTTCTTTCTTTCTTTTTCCTTTTAATTTCTTTCTTTTTCCTTTTAATTTCTTTCTTTCTTTCTTTTTCTTTTTGATTTCTTTCTTTCTTTTTCTTTCTTTCTTTTTCTTTTGATTTTTTTCTTTTTTTTTTCTTTTTAATTTTTTTCTTTCTTTTTCCTTTTAATTTCTTTCTTTCTTTTTCCTTTGAATTTTTTACTTTCTTTCCCTTTTTGATTTCTTTCTTTCTTTTTCTTTTTGATTTCTTTCTTTTTCTTTTTGATTTCTTTCTTTCTTTTTCCTTTGAATTTTTTACTTTCTTTCCCTTTTTGATTTCCTTCTTTCTTTTCCTTTTAGATTTCTTTCTTTCTTTTTCTTTTTGATTTCTTTCTTTCTTTTTCTTTTTGATTTCCTTCTTTCTTTTTCTTTTTGATTTTTTTCTTTCTTTTTCTTTTTGATTTCTTTCTTTCTTTTTCTTTTTGATTTTTTCTTTCTTTTTTCTTTTTGATTTTTTCTTTCTTTTTCTTTTTGATTTTTTCTTTCTTTTTGATTTCCTTCTTTCTTTTTCCTTTGAATTTTTTACTTTCTTTCCCTTTTTGATTTCCTTCTTTCTTTTTCTTTTTGATTTCTTTCTTTCTTTTTCTTTTTGATTTCCTTCTTTCTTTTTCTTTTTGATTTCTTTCTTTCTTTTTCTTTTTGATTTCTTTTTTTCTTTCTCTTTTAATTTCTTCCTTCCTTTCCCTCTTGATAAAAATGATGTACCACAAATTGATTTTTTATAATTTTCTATTTTTCACCTCCTTAAATTAAAAAAAAATTGTTCTATTTAATTACCATTTTAAAGAATAATTACATAAAATAAGAATATTTATAATACATGATCATCATTTGATTATGTACATATCATTTAAAATAAATATAAAACTATCAAGCCGACTAAAAAAAAACAGATGTATGAAAGGTGAAAGTTATAGAAATTTAAACATTTTATTTTTATGTTTTTGTTTGGGAGATGTAGACAACAAAAGGAATTTATGCATTTGAAACTAGTTTACATTGTCAGGTTACAATATCAAATATGTAAAAAAATTTCAAAAGGTTTGAAAAATATTAGAAAATAATTGAAAATACTACAATCTATAATTTTGTTACATATGTGGAGAGAAGTGAAATATGTGAGCTGATAAATAATGGAAATTCATTTTCTTTTACGATATTTACATGCATAATGTTAAATGGATGTTAAAAACAGTCCAAATATTAACAAAATTAACTACACTTTGTTTTTTAGGTTTTAAAATACACTAAAATTATTATATGCTAATTTCCTCTGACTACTGGTGTGTCCTCGTGGTGTAATGGCTAAAGCGATGGACTGCGGAATCGTAGTAAGCGTGTTCATACTCCAGTCATGCTATTACGTTCACTCTCAGACAAATACCCTTGGGAAAGGTATGAACCCCCTTATCCTCCCAGCTATGTGTTAAATAGTACCACTACTGTTTTAGGAGAATAGCTTTGGCATTAGATAACCTACAAAGGCTGATATGCCATTAAACAAAGAAACCAAACCAAACCTCTGACTACTGCCCTAAACTATAACAACCCAGAATATAGCTACTACTACTACTAGTAGTAGTAGTAGTAGTAGTAGTCCATTATATCTGATGACGTCATCCTGATGACTTTTTTCTCCAGTTTTTTCAATTTTTGGTCAGATATTGCCAATTGTCTAAAGGGATGTTTATAACCCTTAGGTTTCTTTTGATGATCTCCTTACATGCCTGAGTTTTGGTCTCCCTATTTTACATGACCCTCTTCTGAGAGTGCAGGATCTATTTTGCCAATTTGCTCTGCTCAAATCGGTTCAAGACTTAAGGACAGAATATATCAGTGTATAATAATAATAATTTCTTATCTCAGAAATTTAGATTAAAATTGCACAGAAATTCTTTGTAAACAGAATTCAGATGACATTGTTGCAAATGTATATAGATTATTTTCATTGGTGTGTTCATCCCAACATGATTAATTGCAATTTGATAAGTAGGTGTGTGATTGATAAATACAGAGATTCATTAATTGACATTAGACTAACTGCTTGAATTTGTATCTTCAAATGCTTTTAAATTTGAATAGACTAATGTGTTTACTTAGTTAAGTACCTATTGACTGATAGTTATCTTACTAGTGAGTAAAGTTTCTACTGGATGTTCCAAGATGACAAATACTTACACTACAGTATTTCTTTATTGAAATTACCTTTTTTTTCTCAAATGAAATTACATTTACTTTTGACATAAAATTATTTTTCTTATAAAAATAATGTACAAAAATTAAGTATGAATATTTTCTGCTAATTATTTTCAATTTTTTTATCCAGATTTCTTTTCAAACAATTTTCCATTGATATTAATCCAAGTTGACTCTGATATTGATATCATTTTTATTTTATGGCATCATTATTTATTTCATTATTTTCATTTCATTAACATTTAATGTATAGTCTATCCATATTGAGAAAAAGAATTTACAGAAGAACAATGAAGTAGTTTTCATTTTTACTTTATTTTTAATAATACTTTTCTGCAAAAAAAATTTTTTTGAAGGGATTAAACATTGGTGAATTAAGAGAAAGATATTTTTATTTAATAATCTTCAAAAAAGTTGTTTTGTGAATAAATATATTGTCCATTATAAAAATAACATTTCGATTGATCAGGTTTTTAGGATCATTGCTCAAGAAAATTATTGGAAGTAATGTGAGAATTTTTAATGAGTTTCAAAGTTTGGAAATATTGTTTACAGAAGAATGTTTAACTTTTCTGATCAAAGGTGAATTTTTTTTTCCTTTAAAAATTTTGTGAATATTGCTTAACATTTTTGATAACCAGAATTTTCAAACAGAAGAACTTTTTTAGCAATCTTGTTTGTAGTATTTTTAGTTAATATTGACAGGAATAAAAAGTGCACATTGCCCAGTCGGCTGGGGCTGTAGAATACACTGACTGCACCTCTGCAGAAGGGTAAGACCCACCCAACCCTCAACGAGTGACCTGGATATGACACTAAACAATCTGATGGAGAGGTCCCAGTAATGCTGGGGCCTTGGGGAATACAGAGCACCCCTTCATTGCCATTGCTCCCAAGTCCACTCTGGTCAGGCGTGGTAGCACCTGATAGGACCCTATCTATGGGTTAAATAGAACTAACGGCATACTTATGCTAAACTGAATTGTTTGATTAAACTGAATAGCTTGAAATAGAAATGTTTTTTGATAATTGAACCGTGCTTACATTTGAACTGCGTGCTTATGCTAAACTGAATTATTTCAAACAGACCTTTTTTTTGACATTGAAACTGTATTTACACTTAACTGAATTGTTTAACATAGAACTGTTTTGACATGTAACTGTGTGTAAACAAAATCTGTACTTATACTAAACTGAATTAGTTGAATTAGAATTGCTTGGCTAAACTGAATAGCTCGAAATAGAAATGTTTTTTACAATTAAACTTTATTTTTATTTAAACTGCATGCTTATGCTAAACTGAATTGTTTTAAATAGAACTGATTATTTACATAAAAATGGATTTGGCATTAAATAACCTACAAAGGTTGATATGCCTTAAAACCTAACAAACCAAAAAGTGCACATATATTTTCTCTATTTCTTGCAGTAAAAAGAATTTTCATTTTGTCTTTGACAGATATTCATTAATCAGAATCTTTTTTTATTCTTTCTTTTTCGAAAACTCTTTTGGATTATCTAGTCAAGACAAAAATCAGTTTTATCCGACAAAATTTGATTCACATTACAAATAAATTTAATTTAGAAATGAAAAGCAAAAAAACATTTGTCAAAGGCAATAATTTCATTTGGGAAATACTGTAGACATATTCTTTCTATCATAATCTATTTAAAGATTATGACATTTTTTTTCTTTTTTACCATATCATTCAAATATCAATTATTGAAATGTGGTTATTTTGTACTTGATTTTAAGATGTAAATATTTCTCATTTTTGTAACATTCAAAAATGAACAAATCTTATTTATCAACTGATGACTAAAAGTTATATCCAAGATTCAATAACAAAAATTAATTTTTAGAATGTGATATATTATCATTTTGTAATTGGACAAAATTGACAAACATCTTCAATGAAAAGCATTAGTGTAAATAATTAAAATCACTATGATAAACAAACAATAATATATTCGACCTCATAATTTGATTGTTTCCATTTTCAGGACACATTCCCATTTATGGCAAAAGCAGTGATTATCACAATATTTGTTGGGACAGTTTAGCCATTTTGGAAGTGATTCATCGTCATAAATGCGTACTCACCTACCTGGCAGGTCACGACCACAATGGAGGTTCAGCAATTGATGAGAAAGGCATCTACCATATTGTCATGCCTGGTATTATAGAGACTGCACCAAGTGAGACATGCTTTGCAACTGCAGAATTATATCCAGAGACATTATATATTTATGGTCATGGTAAAATGAATAACTTTCAAATACCACTGAAATATCCAATCAAAATAGAAACTCAAAATTAAAATTGTTGGAAAAATAAAAGGAAAGATCAATTTTGTTTTATTCATACAGAAAAAAATTAAGATTTTGGGATGTTTATATTAATACATATCAACTTAAATTTTGATAACATCTTTAGATTAGTATTCTATTAGATATTTAAGCTATTTTTATATCATAGATGTTGTACAGAAATTAGCAGATGAAAAGTAATTTCATCTTCTAAGGTAATAATCCCCAAGTGTTGGGCTCAGTTAGTTGGAGCTGTAGAATGTGTTAAATGCATGTCTGCAGAGGGGTAAAACCTTTTCCTCCAATAAGTGTCCTGGATATGACACTAAACCATCCAATGGTGAGTCTCCAGTTCTGGAGCTTTGTAGAATTTGGAATATCCTTTCATTACCATTACTCCCAGGTCCACTTTGGCCTAGAATCATAGTACCTATTAGGGTCCTATCTATGGGTCAAATAGAATTGTTTAATCATTTACCATTTATCTCTGTGCAAATATAAATAATATCATATTGAATTATTAGTGTTAGATAGAAATACTTGAAACAATTTAACAAATGAGCTCTGGCTTGTTTAAAAATAGTGTTACCGACAAATTATTCATTTACAACCAGAATTCAATCCCAGGTTGAGTCATACCAAAGACTTAAAAAATGGTACTTGATGCCACCTTGCTTAACACTCAGCATTATAAGATAAGGATCAAGGGTAAAATGGAACTATCCAGAGAATGGAGTAGCACCCTCCCCTACACCTTAGTGTAGTAGCTATTGAAAAGGGAGCATTTGGGTCACCCTCGAGTAAGGTCGCCAACTTTACTTACTTTATATATATATATATATATATATATAAACAAATAGGATTTAGCATTAAATAACCCACAAGGTACCACCAATCTTGCAAATGCTATTACTGTTATTGCTACTATGAGAACATTGTATTTATGGATATTTGTGTTGTAAGGCTAAGAATTTTTTCATTGTTGGTGAAGAATTAATTCTGCCTGCTACTAAGAATGTGCTGTAAAAACATGAGAAGCTATAGCTCAGATGATTAATCAGGTTTCCCTTTTAACTACAACAGTTTAAAGTAGAATCAATGGCATAGTGAAGGATACTGAGGCATAGCTGTTGGAAGGACTTAATCAGTCACCATAGTATGCTATTCAGGTCAATGAGTCTTCTGATATCAATAACACTTATGTGCAACAAATATATATATATATATATATATACACATTTGAAAATAATGTGCACAAGAATATGTTACATGCACTAATACAACAGTGCCAGAACTTTTTAAATCATTGAATGACTACATATTAGATAAACTTTTTTAGTCATTGTTTTGGCATATATACAAATGGGACTGCTACCACTATGTCTAAACAGTTATCTGGTTCCACTGTCTGAGTCAAAGAAGTTACTCTGTGAATGCCAGTCTACATACTGAGTCAAAGAGGTTACTCTGTGAATGCCAGTCTACATACTGAGTCAAAGAGGTTACTCTGTGAATGCCAGTCTACATACTGAGTCAAAGAGGTTACTCAGTGAATGCCAGTCTACATACTGAGTCAAAGAGGTTACTCTGTGAATGCCAGTCTACATACTGAGTTAAAGAGGTTACTCTGTGAATGCCAGTCTACATACTGAGTTAAAGAGGTTACTCTGGAAATGCCAGTCTACATACTGAGTCAAAGAGGTTACTCTGTGAATGCCAGTCTACATACTGAGTCAAAGAGGTTACTCTGTGAATGCCAGTCTACATACTGAGTCAAAGAGGTTACTCTGTGAATGCCAGTCTACATACTGAGTCAAAGAGGTTACTCTGGAAATGCCAGTCTACCTTAGGTTTTTTGGCAAAGAGAGCTGTTCCAAAAAAAAAATCGCCACTGGCAACACACTTTTGAGATGAGAAGTTGATAATAAAACTTAGGAATATCGTGTAACTTCTTTAACTTGCTCGAAGCACTCAATTTGTCACTTCTGGAGAAAATGACAACTGTTTTTAAGTTTGCAAATAGAGGGTCTGTTTTCTAAGTCAAACTAGAATTGTATGGATGATGCGTACACAGGGACGTGTTTGATATGCTCCTATCATTCACTATGATTTGGGGAGAGACTGCATCATTCTTCTCACAGCTGATGTGTACCATCATATATATTCACTGTCAACTAAATTTGTGCTCTACTTCCCAGCTGCAAATAACTCAAGACATACAAAAGATAGAAATAACACCTTCCAAATGATGATAATCTATAAAATGTATTTTGCATATCTCTATTGACATTTTGGATAAAAGTAAAAACTGATTATCCTGAGATAGCCACAAAAGCTGTAAAAACATTTCTTCCATTTGCAAAATCATATCTATGTAAAGGGATTTTATGAAGTTAATTCAACAAAAACTGAATTGCATAACAAGAACCTTCTATAAGTATTTTTGTCTTCATGAGCATTGAATAGAACTGTCTTGTTATAAGGAAGCCCACTGTTCACATTGATTCAGTGATGTTTCAATTTTTAAAAGAATAAATGATGTTTTAATTCATAGACATAGTATTAATTATACAAATTATGATCATGATAAAAATAATTTTTTTAAAGTATTGCATGAATAAAGATTTTGTGGATTTATTTACCAAGATGTTTTGCCTGTGTTTTCAAGTTAAGTTTTTAAAATAAAAGTGATTAAGATTTGAATAATTTGATACAAAAATTGTGTTTTTAAGAAATTCTTATTTACATAGTATGATATCGCCTCATTCATGTCAAGGCACTTAACATTTTAAAAACCTAAATGAAAAGGTTTTTTTTTTAAAATTATTTAGTAACATATTTTTCCTTCATCATCAATTTAATTTATTAGAATATTTGATTTTGATATACAGAACTTATAAAAATTACATTTAGCATAAAAAATGTTGTGTGAAAGAACATAATATAAATTAGATATAATTTTAATTGTCAACATTTACTTTATTGAAATAATATTTTATTTTGAATTATTTTATTAGTAAAAATTGAAGTCTCACTTTATTAGATTATAAAAATATTCCTTTTAGATTTATATTCATTTATTTTCTTTGTAAAACAAAAAACAAATTCATTTTCTTAGAATCTTAATATCTGCGAGATAAACACTGTTAGCCATTAATTAGTGACTTATTGTTGACTTATTATATATATTTATACTTTCCCAAAAGTATTTGTCTGAAAGTGAATATAATAGCACAACTAGAGTTTGAACTCACTTACTACAATTCCATAGTCCATCACTTTAACCATTACACCATGAGGATACCACTATATATATTTACATATAATGGTTTGTCTGCAAGAATATTAATATAAAACCAGTTTGAAATGCAAAAATAGTTGTGGACCATTGCTCTAAAATGTTATGAAACATGGCAAATTATATTAAGGAAAGATTTTTATATTTCAACTATGGATGTAGAAATTCACAACTTGTAACATTAGTTTAAGATCCTGTAAACAGACAAAAAATTCTATTTTATATGCATTTATATATTCTGTTTATAATGTTGAGATTGGACTTTAGAACTGTAGGAGCTGATGGCAATGAAATTTCTTGGTAAGGATCTCTATGTTACTTAGAATATCATCAAAACTACCCAATTAGTCAGTCCAGCAGTTCAGGAATATAATTATTTCTTCACCGAAAGTAAAACCTTATTGCAGGTTGAGAGACAAAATTTTTGTAAGAACATCTACTTCATAGCAGAAGCAGTAAAAGCCCTCAAGGAGGAAACTTTAAGAGACAGCAAACTCTCACAATTTCTGCACACCATCTGCAACACTTGCCCGGAGAGGCTAAAGTAGATAGCATCATGCATCTAATTTTTCTTCAGCATCTGCCCGCTGCATATCATACTGTCTGAACGAAGGTACAAGAGAGTACACTCATCAAGATGTTGGCAGAGATAGTGGACAATATTGGGGATCTAACTTCTGGCTGCATGGCTCCCATATGTATTTGTATATTAGAGTTAGACCCTCTGAGAAGGGCAGCAAAGTTTAGATGAACTGGTGGATGAATTAGCTTACCCTTTTCAGAAGGTAGCAGTTGCTCAAAAGTGAATAGCAAATATCCTATATATTATCTATACAGGAGATTTGAGGTTAAGGCAAATTACTGCAAGTCACTCTGTTCATTCAAGGCAACCCCCAAAAAAAGCCTGAGTTAGCCACTGGAGACAACTTGTTAGACCAGTTTGGGAAAAGTCTGTCATGTTATTTGTGTGTGACCTACTGCTGGTATTAGTTTTCTTGTGGACAGTCATGCAAAAATGTCATTAATCTCTGACATTAAGGAAGACAAGTTAAAGGGTCCTTATAAATATTACCCAACAGGCTGTTTATAAGTCACTCATCCAGACTTATGGTCAGCGATGCCTAATATTAAACTTAGAGCTAAGATGATTTTTCACCCATTCCTTTGTGATAGCAGACAGAAAAATTCATATTGGGTGCAGATATTTTTACTTGAGTATAGCTTTCTCATTCATATCTACAAACATTATCTGATCAATCACAAGACGAATATCAAGTCATTAGGATCTATTTATAATGCCATTCCCTTATGCTCTATGATGACTAACACAGTAGATAATCCTGTATTTTGCAAACTTTTAAAGAGGTTCGACAATATTACAAAACCATTCTTCAATAAAGAAAAAAAATACTACTTCACACTATCAGACATTGCATTGCTATTACCAGCTCTCCTTTTTACAGTTGTCTTAGGAGGCTGGCATCGGAAAAATTGAATGTGGTGGAAGACGAGTTTAACCAAATAATGAAACTGAGTATAATCTGTCCATCAAACAATAATTGCCCTTCTCCTTTACATTTGCTACATAAAAGTGGTGATACTTTGTGTGCATGGGATGACTATAAGGCATTCAACTTAGTTACAAAATTGCATACATTCATGATATAATAGCCATAATACAAGATAAGAGTCTATTTTTACTTAATTAGACTTTATCAGGCCCTACCATCAAATTCTAGTAGAGCTTGAAAATTATGATTACAACATCTTTTAGGTTGTTCAAGTTTTTGAGTGTTCCATTCATGTTAAATAAAAGATTGGCCAAATCTTTTATTTTGTACGAAGCGTAGATTATTTAAAGAGAATTAAATTGTTGTACTACAAGAGAGATTGTTTTGTCTAGCTGAGGTCAACTAAGTTTGCTTGATTTATGATTACTTTTGAGGTCAGTTGAGAGATTGAATTTGAAGATTTTAAAGTGATGTAACTTCTAATTTGAAAGTTGGAATAAGATTTTAACTTTCTACTTAGTTAACCCAAAGTAGCCAAGACTCACGGATGTGCAGTTGGTAAAAGACGTCTGAAGTTGAATAAAGAAATATATAGACACAAAAGACAGCATTGTGTTGATTCTTCCTAGTTCAAAGAAGATGGAGCAGCAAGGAAGAAGATGCAGGAGGATCGACATTTGTTAGACAACAACTGACTATACTAACATTTGAACTAAGAAACATAGTCTTTCCAGAGATTTATCGACTACGTCTTACATGCTCTATATTTTGTTTGTGCCGATGTGGATGATGTTCTCAAAGCCAGTTCCCAAATTTTTAAGACACTCACAAAAAAGCTGTACAGGTTGGATATGTTCCCTAATATATCCAACCTGTACAGCTTTTTTGTGAGCATCTTAAAAATTTGGGATTGTTATTAACCGAGTAAAATGTGAATTTGGAAAATCAGAAGTCATTTCTTTAGGTCACCACATAAATTCTGCAGGAATGTCTCCTCTTTCTAATGTAGAAGCCGTTTCTAAATGTTGTATACTCACAACCATACAACTGCACATATACATATACAAATATAAGCAGAAACATAATCAAACGTAATATACAAACTTCAATGAACGAATAAATACACTTCTTTATAAAAATATATCTCTCACACTTTATTCTCAAAAGGGTGATGTTTCTTGTGTGAGAGGTGAGTGGAGACAAGGATGGACTGTTATTTTGACCCAAGTTCTTCTGACCATAGCAGCACTTCTTTCTCATCTTGGCTGGGGTTGCTCAACCATGGGTCACTGAGGGCCCTAAGCCCTCTGTGTGCCGCTGGTTCTCACTCCGGCATCTTGTCTCCAACTAACTCGAACTGCCCCAGGCAACTGCTTATATTATTATCTCATGCCCACCTGCTTCTGCTGTTCTTCTGCTTATTCACACAGGTGTATCTCTTGATTGACAGCTCGGTCAAGGGTCAATATTTAACATAAATTCCCTGTACCACATGCAATGAGAAAGCTACAAAAGTTTCTGGGGATTGTAAATTTTTTTTTAAGGTTTCTGCCGAATTGTACACAGATTGTGAAACCTTTGACAGACACTTATGTAAAAAATTGTACTTTTACTTATGTAAAAAATTGTAGCATAATCCTGTTTTACGCTACCTTGGTATCATTTCACCAAATTAAATCTGCATTGTCCTAAATAGTTGAATTACCCCACATAGTTTTGTCATGGGGTTGTGTTTAGTGGTTGATGCTTCTTCTATAGGTGTAGGTGCCATCTTGCATCAGAAAGTTAATGATCATTGGAAACCTGTTTTTTTCTTTTCCAATAAATTCTCACCAACTGAAATCAGGTACAGCACCTTTGGATGTGAGCTTCCCATGATGTATTCAGCTGTCCTCTACTTTCAACATTTGTTGAAAGAGTGAATTTTCGACATCCTCACTCACCATAAACCCTTGCAGGGTATGTTCCAGTCAATCTCTCACAAGTTCTTCCCACATGAAACTGGAGATAGATTATATAATTGAAATTGCTGGTTCATCAAAGGAGTTGACAACATAACTACAGATTCCATGTGTCCTTTTGCTTGAATACCAATCAAAAACAGGCAAAGAATCAGCAACTACAGCAGCTTACATTGCACCATACTCATACATGAATACGGAAAATGTACATAGAATGTTCATAACATATATACATTGAACATAGGAATCCCGAAACACGAAAAACACGTAACGACTTCTTTGTTTAGGTACAAAACTTTTTATTACCTTTGAGTTTAAAGGTTTTTCAACATAAGGAGAGAGATACACCTGACTTTCCATCTGCCCCAAACTATGTGCGCACCCGACACAAGGCCACGGCGAGCAAGCAAAAGTCAACCGTCTTCTCCCAAGGCAGAACTCAACTCAACTGACTTTTTCAAAATCCCCAAAATCCTCCCCGTGTGCTTCTGGTGCATGATGTCATTCACATCCCCTGGTCCTGGGATTTTTATTTTGACATCTGTGAACGACACATCCTCCCCGCACACGCATAAACACCTGTGCTCAAGTTTGCACCTAACTAACCCATGCACTGAGCCGAAAGGTTCTCAGCCTAACTAAACCCAAAGGCAAGATATATAAAACAAAATCCCTTGGCGATTATATTACAACATGAGACAACTATACTTCTTTTCAATATGTTTTTCTAACATTGATTTGGAAGTTATGTGTGACACCAACACCAATCAATTAATCCCCTTTGCTCCAGAACAATTTGTGGCAGACATTATTCTTCTCTCAGCACAACTTATCTCACCTGAGTGCTAATACTTCAATTCAGCCTGTTACAAACAGATTTGTTTGGCTCTACATGAGTTTCGACATCTGGCTTTGGTCAAAAACCTGTGTACCATAACAAAAGGTCAAAATCGGAAGACATATTCTCACTGCCCCTGACTCCTATTTCTTGATGAGCGATTTACACATATGCATATGAACATCACTGGACCACTCCTCCTATGTGAGGGACATACCTATTCATTAACGTATCTTGATAATTTTTTTCTCTTGATATTAGGCTCTTTCCATCTTGGAAATCACCTCTTATACCACAGTAAAAATTTTGTTTCAGGCTGGTTATCCTGTTTTAGGATTCCTACAGTCATTACCATAGACAGAGTTTAGCAATTTGAGTCAGACCTATTCAACTAGTTAATGAAATTTTTAGAGAATAAAAGAATTGGGACTACTGCATATCATCCTGAAGGAAAAGGCTTAGCAGAACGATTCCATCACATACTCAAGCTTTAAGGGCGATGATAAATCAGCTAAATTGACAAGAGCATCTACCTTAATTCTTCTAGAACCCCGCACTGCAGTTAAAGTTGACATTAAATGTTCATCTGCTAAAATGATGTATGGCACCACACTTTGACTCCTGGGACAGTTTTTTTCTTCAAACCCCACAGAAACTTTAAAAATATTTTGTTGACTGGCTTATGGCCAGGATGGTGAAGGTAGCATCCAATCATTCTGTACAGTCAAAAATCCCTAAACTCTTGCAGATATTCACACGTTTCTGTGCATGACTTGGCTAAATTTCATACAATGCTGCCATCTAACAGAGGACTCGGCCAGATCCTTAAAATACACCCCAAATTTTTTACAGTGAGCATAAAAATAAAATCCAGAAGATTTCATTGGGTCAGTTGTAGACTGCCTTCTTGAATGCTATATGGTTGAACAATGGACACTCTGCTGACTCCTGTATCTTCAGCTGCACTAGATTTACCAAAACAGACGGTGACCAGATCTAATCATAATGTGATATGACCTCAACATTTATTATCTTGAACTGCCTTTTTTTTTCATTCAGACTTTGATTTCCAACATGACAATTTGCTGGAGAACATTTCTTCCTGCAGAAGGAAATTTTCTCCTTTCACTAATTGGGGAGTAACATTAATAAAGTATTGTTTTACATGATTCATTTTTAATTTTCATTACGCAAATTATGTGCACCCTTCTTTTTCATCATTGCACTATTAACAGAACTCTTTATTATAGGTTCTAGAACTGTTTAGGGAGGTTTACTTGGAGGGATACAATAATTATCGCTCTTAGATAATTTGCATATCCAGTAGGGGTCTCATAGAGGGTCTTGATCTCTTTTTATCTCGTCTTTGATCAGTAGAGATGTTGTATCTGAGCCAGAGAACAGTAAAGCCACATGGCTCTCTTATCAAATCTAAGTAAGCCTTTTTCTATTTTGTATCCCTTCTACTACTTGTTCATGGAACAATATGAGTATACTTTTAGCTGTTAATGTTGCACCACGGTTCTCATCAGACATTTGTAGCGCTACAGCACCACATAGACACACGTAACACCACTGTTCTAAATAGTCTATGAGTGTAACACTACACCTTACATTCAGTCGGACCCCTGTTGTAACCTTGCTGTAAGAAAAAGTGACGAACACACCACACTGTTGGTTCATTGATACAAAAGTTCATTCACTACTACCCTTCTTAACAGTCACTGAAGAGAGACAAAACAGAGTATAAACTGAGTCAACTGCTTTAGATAGAGAAAAATAAACAATCGCAGGATGAGAGAGGCAGATACAGACCTTGATATTATCTTTCTCACTTAACTACTGTAGTTCTCCAGGTGCTCAGGCTGCTTCTTCCCAACTGCCTGGCCCATCGCACTGGTGTAGGTTGGCTCCTATGTAGAGCTCACTCAAAATGGGTGCCATCATTTTCAGCCCATCTTCACATCTCCATGGTTTGACTCCGACTAATTTTCTTTTCCTGTTTTCTATCCCTCATCCCCTTTAACAGCCTTTCCATTTTAGTTTTCTCCAGCCAATCAGAGCCTCTTGGCCAATTGCTCCTGATACATTTTTATTTTTAACTTGGGCGACTACTGCTATCATGACCTTGATTTTGGGAACCTACTATTCCCTTTCCTGTTTGTTTCTCCCTTGTCATAATACCTCTCCCTCTTCCTCTCTCTCTATCTTACTGCCTTGAATCTCTTTCTCATAAATCTCCCTCCTTTTTTACTGCCTCCTGTTTGATCTCTAAATCTAGCTAGGAAACAACTTACTGCTTACTCAGAATCCCTAATTATATTACATTAAGACACCATTATGTATTCTTTCTTTTTAATATTTTATGGGTATATTGTGCGTATAGAACGTTAAATTCTCTTGGTATATCAAATGAGTTTATCTTGTCTTTTCTTCTGTTGTGTTCAGTGTTAGTATATCACGGATATACTAATGCTTGGAGAGTTGGGACTCTACTAAAACATCTTCCATCAAGATAAATGCAATAAGTCAAAAGTTACAAAGTAAAAGAAAAACAATTTCACTTTTATAAAAAGGTAAATGTTTTCTGTTTTAATTTGAAAGCCAATTTGTTTTCAAAATCTGATGCCAATATTTAGTTTTTTTGCAGAATATGAAAACTAATATTGTTGAACTTTTCCTCAATTTTAGAGAGCAATCATTTTTTCTCTTCTGTTGAAATCTCTCAAAGTGGAAGCATTTTATCTAATTTTGTTCAATAGTCCAACTTGATCTTGAATTTGTGAGTTTGTAAAATAAAGAATTATAGTTCTCAAAATTCTAAACTATTTTTTGTAAACTTGAGAATTTGGAGACACAAAAATACTTTCCAGCGTCATAATCAAAAGGATCAGAAGTAGATGATTTTGAAAAAGAAGACCAAGTTTTGTTTGAATTTTTGAATTGTTTACCAAACAGCTGCCCTAAAAACTTAACATTTGGACTTCTTTCCATTTTTGGTTCAACCTACAATTATTTTCTTCAATGAATCTCTTCAAATGCAAACTGAGAATCCAGCTGATACAGGAAAGCCATGAATCTTGTTTGAATATAAAAACCATGCAATATTCACTTAATATTATATTTTAAAAAATCACCAAAGAGATGCAACAATGGAAGTCACATTAATAGTAAGTAATAAGAGTATATTTTATGCAACTTATTTTTATTTTATTACCGGACATTGGCATAATGGTTAGAGTGTTTGCCAATGGCCTGGGAGACCTATGTTCAATCCCAGATCGAGTCCTACCAAAGACTCAGAATAGGTACTTGATGCCTCTGCTTAACACTCAGCATTATAAGGTAAGGATCAAGGATAAAGTGAAGCAATCCAGGGAAAGGAGTAGTGCCTTCCTCTATACCTTGGTGTAGTAGCTATCGAAAAGGAAACCTTCGGGTCACCCTTGCCTATGGTCGCCAACTTATGCAACTCGTATAGTTTGGTTTCCAAATTAAATAGATTATAGATTTACTTTTATTTTTTTTCGTCCTCCAGTTCACTCTTAACTTGAATTCTATTCTAAATCTCAAATATGGCTCTTTTTCTCAAAAAGGTTGCCAATGTTGGTTTAAATCAGCCATGGGCAAATTTTGACCCACAGTGCTTTCTGAATGGCCCACTTAAGACTTTAATAAAAGAAGATTATATATATATATATATATATATATATGGAGAGAGAGAGAGAGAGAGAGAGAAAGAATATCTTTTTACTAAAGAGAAAAAAAATCAACTTTTCCCAATTTCAAAGGCAGATGGTTACACGTATGGTTTTGTTGCGGAGCCGATAAGTACGTTGACCCCACAAATGTTTTTAGTTAAAATGTGTGAGTAATGACAGCCAAAGAAAATGAAGGAAACAAAGGCGAGTTAACAAATATAACAAAGATGACAATTTATTGTCGTGTTTACAAGCACATGTGTAAAGTTCGTGGTAGTAGTATTTGTGTCTTCAGCTTGATGGGTGATGTCGATAGCTGGTATGGTCGAGTCGTAGATGTGCGCAGGTAGCTGGTGTCGGTCGAGTCGTAGAATACAGCTGGACGATCGTTGCAGGAAGCTGAGGCCGATCAAGTCGTTGAATGCAGCTGGACATTTGTTGCGGGCAGCTGAGGTCGGTCAAGTTGTTGAATGCAGCTGGATAATCGTTGCGGGAAGCTGAGGTTGGTCAAGGTTGGTTAATCGAAGTCCTGGTTTTGACAGTATGTTAGGTTAACTGGGGGTGCGTTGATATAGTTGCTAGCCCATACAGCAAGTCATACGAGGGCTAGTTTTTGCCATGCTAGGGCAGTGCATACAGCGCGTCGTACATGGACTGGATGCTGCATTGCTGGAGCGTCATGGTCGAAGTAGGTGTTGGCAGCTTGGTCATGGCGACTAAGACTGAGTTGTGTCTTAGCACTGTGGACCAAGTGAATGGACAGGGAAACCGTGGCTAAGGTTTGCCAGGCCTTAGCACATACGAAGTCGAGCGAGCAAATCGGTGAAGCTAGGACATATCGGAGACGGTAGTTATAACTTTACCGTGTCAAAGCTGTGCAGATGTATCGATGACGATAGCTATGGCTGTGCTATACCAAAGCTGTGTGGACATATTGGAGACAATAGCTATGGCTGTGCCACACCAAAGCTGTTCGGATGTATTGGGACGGTAGCTATGGCTGTGTCACACCAAAGCTGTTCAGATATATCGAGATGGTAGCTAAGGCTGTGTCATGCCAAAGCTGTTCGGACGTATCAGGATGGTAGCTAAGGCTTGCGGTGCCAAAGCTCAGCACTGTCGAGCGAACAGGCCAGGAGGCTGTGGCTAAGATTGGCATTATTTTAGTGATGCGCAGATAGTGAAGCAGTAGCTAAAGGTATAGCAGTTCGGGGAAATCGTTAATTTCTCTAACACTATATTTTTTAGGCAACACAAATGAATGACGAAACTTTTCTTTAACAACACAACAAAGAAAGTTTTTTATTTGCAGCATGAAATATTTGGTTTGCTTTTGATGCTGCAAGACTCGTGGAGTTTAGGCTTGTTAGTGTTGGAGACGAAATGGTGTAGCGGGATGTTGATATGGCAGCGTGTGTTGCGGGACGTGTGAGGGATTGTATTTAGAGTCACTGTGTAGTTATGTATCTGGTATTTGGGGGAGAGTCTGCGTTGTCTCCATGTGTGGACCAGAGGTGAAAAGGGAACTAGTGTCGAGAGCGGAGTTACATTCAGATCAACATAGCCAATTTTTGGGGTGACATGAAGTGGTGCCTGTGGAAGGCATGCTGAATGCATCCAATTCATATTCAACTGGGATTCCTTGTACGAAATCCATAAATTAGATGGTTCCCTCGTGAGTGTCCATGTTGCTGCTGCTGGTGTTAGAGCCACAGTGAGATATCTACACTGGGCGGCTTGTCTAACTAAAAAGCATCACTAAGTAAGGATGGCCAGAGGAACGTCTGTTCTGGTCGCCGTCTCAAGCCAAAAAAACTGGGTTTGGCCGCTCACCCGTTTTGCTAGCCGGAAATGAAGGTCGGGCTGAATAGGATAAGTCATCCTGATTGGGTGAAATTAAGTGTTGAATTAAATTGTGCGCCAAACCAAAATACGAGATTTTCCTCTTCTCTACAAAGGCTAACTTGTGCTTTTAGCGCTGCGCTGCCAAGCAGACGAGGGGGAATCGACCGAATGGTTAAGACGGGGTGGTCTTAGAGTCCTCTTCGTGTATGCCTCTGGGCTGTTTACTTCGACTGGTCAATAAAGACCGTCAGAGATGCTTTAACCCACAGAAGGATACCTCTAATGGTCCTTAAAAGGACCTTTTGTGCATATCAATGTGATGGGAAAGGTGAATGCAATGTGAATGTAGGATTCAGCCTTTCGAAGCCTCGCTCTGAGAACTGCCGGGCACGTAAATAGAAAGTTCTTCTATAAAAAATGGGTGTAGAAATAAAGTACTTCTTTAGCCTGATATAGGCTAGCGAAAATAATTAATTCCATTTTTATAGAGTTATTTCTGGCAGAAGTGTTCTGTAATTGTTGTTAATTTTAATTTGTCCCTTTTTTAGCTACAACGGCAGGTCAAAGTCATAAAAAGGGCTTAGTCATTTCTGGCTGTACCCAGATGTAATTTTTCTAGGGCAAGCGAGTAATCCGATCTGTTTATGTTTGTGAGCAGGTCGCGGCAGTTTCACTAATGAAAATGGTTGAGGTACATTCAACAGAAGTTGGCCAACCGTAATTTTAGGTCAAACAGAAGGTTCCCTTTTCAATAGCTACTACACTTAGGTGTAGGGTAGGGCGCTACTCCTTACTTTGATCTGCACCTTATAATGCTGAGTGTTAAACAAGGAGGCATGAAGTACCATTTTTTGAGTCTTTGGTATGAGTCGACCTGGGATTGAACCCTGGGCTCTAGGACCATTGGCAAACACTCTAACCATTATGTCATTGGCATATTTACATTCAACGTAAAATTACCTTGAAGGTCTTCAGTAGTATAGCCCGTCTGATGAAGCGCCAGGTCTTAAGTAGCCGTTCCTCAAAAAAAGGTTGCCCTTGCCTGGTCTGTGTAGTGAGCTGCCTGTAGTGAGGATAGAACTTAAACTATTTTTTTGATAACGAATGATTTACATGACGATCTTGTTCTGCCAACCAAACTAAACGAATGAACTTGGAAACATTGGTATCTGAGGTAGGAGCAGTATTTTCTGTTCCACTATTAATAAAAAAATTTTAAAAAATTTAAGTTCCCCGGTCACCACCAAGAAATAATTATTACCATGCATTGACACGTTGCACAATAACCAATGTGAAATGACCAGATATCTGTACAGTTATATGCAAAGTGAAAGCAGCAGTCAGTGCTTATTTAGAAGACGTAGTACGAGTTACATAAACGGTAAGCGCAAACAAAAAGTAGTTTTCATTGATTAAAACTGGTGTCACGTGGTCCAGACAACAACTTCTATCTAACATTGAAAAGAAGCTTTTAATAAAGATAATAAAGAAATCGACAAATTGTTTTTAGGACTTAGATCCTGGTTTCAAGGTAAGAAATATATTTTAAAACCACGAACGTTGTTTTCAATGATTTTTTTTTTGTATTCCTTACATTCTGACGTCACACTAACAATTCGCTGACTTAGTGCGATATTCTGAATCATGATATAACTTTTCCCTAAAAATTTGTTTATAATCTGAAAGTTTAGTTTTTAATCGATGTTATGCAAAAGAAAATTAAAGTATTTCCAAATTATTATACCAAAAATTTTCGAGGCGGGGTGGGAGTCCTAATGGTACACGTCCGCCAAACTTGAAAATCTATATTTTCTTTAAAATCATTGTATAGAATTTTTTGTACTACTGAACTATTCCTTGAACAAGGATTTCCAAAACCATCCATTAATTATTTGTCTTATCTAAGTGCAAAGAAAAAAGATCTATGGATTAAGAAGGAAAATCCCAAACGATAACATTCAGATTTCTTTTCTTAATAATACTTATTGTTATTGTAGTCGTAGTAATAATAATGATAATATTTATCGTTCGATAAAACACGCATTAATTGAGGTAATAACATTAATTAAGAATTTATAAGTAAATGTAACGGTTGTGACTTGTGAGAGAAAAAAATTGATGTTAAAAACGGCAAATAAAACTTAAAACGTTTCCTTTGAATTATAAAGCAATGAATAATGTAAAATTGAATTATACTTTCATTACTTATTATGCAATCAACTTCCATTTTTCTTTATGCATTTAACGGTCACTTAATTATAACATAAAAACCAAATTTAAAGGAAAGATTGAATTAATTGCACACTAAAATAATGATATAATAATAAATGATGCCATAATTGTAACACATAACAATTGTCATAATTTGTACCTGCTTTTCTATTTTTTTCCTTTTTTTTTGCTGAAAAAAAGAACGATATTTAAAAAAATACTTTCTTTTCATTTTACAAACTTTCTTGTGTACCGTGTAAAATATCTTAATTAAATGCTTTAAATTCTCTATTAACATTTGTAATAAATTTTAATTCCTTTAATCAAATTTGAAAAATATTGAACATTTAGGCTGCTTCATATTAGAATATATTCGGAGAACACGAAGGTTGTCACTTGACCCTGAACAAAACTCAAAAACTGTTGATCATCTTTTTACATCCGGGTGATAGAAAGAAGTTGATACATTTTCCTTTTTAGATTCTCATGTTTATTATGATACAGATTAAAATAAACCTTTTTGTTTGGAGGTAAAGGTACTCACTAACATTTCAGGAGAAATTTTTTAACGAAGTCATTTCACAGTGACACCGACACCCTATCACTTTTAATACAGGATATCACTCACCAAATCAGTGCTGTTCCTTACGAAACTTACCCACTCTCAGTCCCTTAGATTACCATGTTGGAATTATTCACTCACAACCCCCAACCTGTCAGTCATCATTTCCACAGTTGTTTGACCTTGAGGTCAGGTCACATATTTATTGCAAGCTTTTGTACCGGTGTCTCACTACTTAACAATACACACACACACACACACACACACACACACACACACACACACACACACACACACACATACATACATATATATATATATATATATATATATATATATATATATATATATATATATATATAAGGCTAAGCGACACATGCAATAAGGAGATAACAATAAATGGAAAAAAATAAAATAAATTTTATTGGAATCACAAGGACCCTTTCATCTGATATTTGTCAAGTGAACCTATCAGAAGTCATTAAAATAGGTTCACTTGACAAATATCAGATTATGAAAGGGCCTTTGCGATTCTATAAATTTTTTTTTTCCATTTATTTTTATCTCCTTATTGCATATGTTGCTTAGCATTTGTTTGTATAAATTTATATGTACCAATAACATATATATATATATATATGTAGCAGCCACAGATATATATATACATATATATATATATATATATATATATATATATATATATATATATATATATATATATATATATATATATTTCATCATACAACGTGTGAAAGCACGTGCGATACCCTAGCCTCATCAGCCGCCAACCAGGGTGATAACACAGTTTCGGTAGCTCAAGGTAGTACTATATATATATATGGAAGCATTCATAGTATAATGGTTACTGTTATAGGAAATGGACAGTGACATGAATTCAAATCCTGGATGATAGAGTTTGCATTTCATATAAGACTAGTACCCTTAGGAATGGTATGAATCCAGTTATTCTCCCTCCAGTTATGGGTAAATAGTAGGCTGGATTGGGGTCTTCATCCTATGCCAACCAATCTAGGAGAATGAAAACTCTGAATTCCAACCTGTTAAATTCTGCTTAAAATTGACCTTGTGTCACCTCCTGCTTGTGTGGAGGGTTAGGTAAATATATGTTAATGTATATATATATATAAATATATATATATATATATATATATATATGTATATATATTAGATATATACATTTAATTCATGGAATTTAACCCAGGGGTCGCAGTCCAAAATCCATGAATTAAATATATATATCTAATATATATTCATTTAATATTATTATATAATAGCTCTATCCTAGATATTGAACACTATCCATATTATATTGCACTTGGTTCGACACAAACCCACAAAGTTGGTTGACCATAGTCAAAGGCGACCTGAAGGCTCCCTTTTCAATAGCTACTACACGCATAAGGAAGGGTGCTACTCCTTTCCCCAGATTGTTCCATTTACTCTTGATTCATACCTTATAATGCTGAGTGTTAAGTAAGGAGCCGTCAAGTACCATTTTTTGAGTCTTTGGTGTGATTTGACCTGAGATTGAACCCCAGTCTCCATTGCCAAACACTCTAACCATTATGCCAATATATATATTACATAATTGAATTAATGCTTCATTACTCTGTTCAGCTCTATTAATTGGAATGTTGTGAATACACGAAATAATTACTCAATTTTACATTTTCATCTGGCATTCCCAGAATGTGATAGAAAAAATCAATAAAATCTGGTAGAATGAAAAGGTAGTTAGGATGTACTAATGATAGTGATATTTGGATCCCAAAACCATGTCTGACCCCAGAATCATTATCCATTATCATTTTGATATCTTTGGGTATACTCATTTATAAATCTGGTAAGTGATTTGAAGTTGAAATCACTTTCTAATTGAATTAATTCTAATCATTCTAATCAATAAGAAATAAAAATTAAGTCCTTGGAATTAGCTAATTTATTTTGCTAAAAAATATTTTCTCAATAAGTTAGTAATAATATTCTGATAATATTCAAAACTTTTATTCCATTTTTCATCATATATATATATATATATATATATATATATATATATATATATATATATTATGAAGTTTAGCTCTTACCTGGTTATCCTTTCTTCAGATTGGTTACCCACTGAAGCAATCTTCTCTTTTATTTTACTCAGGAAAAATATTACATATATATAATCAGTGTGTGTGTGTGTGTGTGTGTGTGTGTGTGTGTGTGTGTGTGTGTGTGTGTGTGTGTTATTGAATAACTATTGGAAAACAATATTTTTATACGGATTGGTTAATTTAAAATTTGTTGATCAATCAAAAGTAAATCATTTAGAATTCATGAAAGAATTTTTTAAAATTTTTCTTTAATATTTTTTGAATCACCCTCATACATATATATATATATATATATATATATATGAATTCAAAGTGTATTCTATTTAAAAAAAAATGACCTTGTATCACATCATGTTCATGGTGGAGGGGTTAGGTAAATACATTCAGTGTCTCTTTAGTTTCTTTAATTAATAGCATATCAACCTTTATGCATTATTTAATGCCAAAGCCATCCTTGTAATAGTGGTACTATTTAACCCATATTTGGGGGCTAAGGGGATTCATATCTTTCCTAAGGGGAATTAGTCTGAAAGTGATCACAGTTGTGCCGTTGTAGTTTGAACTTGTTTATTATGATATCTCAGTCTGGTACATTAACCACTCCACCATGAGGACTCTCTCGTATGTTGTCAATTAAAGGATACAGGGTTTTGGAAGCTTATGAAAGTTCAAAATTTGATGGAATTGTGAAATGACTTTAAACCATTGCTTATAACATGTTAGTGTTCTTAGATATTTCACAAGAAGTTTTTATGATTACAGAGAAATTTGTAAATTCCTTCAAGTGTCTTGTTTTTGGTGCCTGAAAGTTCTTGAGATGAGACAGAGAATCTGAGTGCTGTAAAACGATGGTCAATCTCTAATGTAAACTTTGTTAAATGAAAAACAAATTGGCTGGACATTTCTATTGAAATTCAAGTCCACTCATGATTTCAAATGTAAGAAAACCCTGCTCAACTGGATCAGGTAAGTATTTAAACCACAACACACCTTTAATACAAAAATGGGTCAACACTAATCAAGGCTACAGATGGCTTGTGGGATATCTGTTTTATAGTCAATCAACCATTGATAAAAAGGTCATTAATAGACTCACTTAATAGGTATTTGTTAAAGAAATGGCGAATTTTTCATCACTTGAAGAAATCAACTCTCTGATCAGAGAAATGAATACAAGAGAATCACCTAGTTTTCAGGGAATTCCATTTGATCTCTTAAGATATGGCAGATAGCCACTGATAGCTTGGTTTCTTTGTTTAATAGCATATCAAATTTCATGAGTTATTTAATCTCAAAGCCATTCTTGTAGAAGAACAATTGTAGTACTATTAATCCATAGCTGGAGGGATAAGGGAAGTCATACCCTTCCGAAGGGGCATTAGTCTAAAAGTGAATATAATAACACAACTAGTGTTCAAACTCACTACAATATCACAGTTCAGCGTGTTATCTGCCATATCATAGGGACTCTCCCTCCTTCGATACCCACTTTCGTTCACTCTCTAATATTACAATTTTGGGATGACGCTATAAGACAAGTCAAAATGTTGATGTACAAGTACAATGTTTGTGTCTGTATATTTAAAAGAACTTTCTTTTTAATGATGAGGAAGATTATTCATAATATTCATATGATAAAAAAATGTACCCTGGCAAATGCCCCACCAAATAAATAAGAAGGGATATGAGAAAAAATGATAAATTAATTTGGAGGTAAGGGGTATTATAAAATTTATTTTGATGTCTACATACTAATTCCATTTTTTTATTCATCTCTCCGTTAATGTCCGAGAATTTTAAAATACACCAATTTTCTTTAAGGCACCCCCCTGGTATAAGGGGATCTATCGAGTGAAACTGGATTGTTATATTCTATTTTCATATTTTTTGTTTGAAAATGTTATCTTTGATTATACTATCACTTTTCCATTGATGGTAGCTCCTATATAAAGCAATTGTGGGAACAATAATAACAAGATTGACCTTGAAGAAAAAGAATCTAATTTAACCTGTCTTTCAACAATGCCATAAAAACAAAAGTGGTGATGATGTTTATCACTTTAGCAGTTCACTAAATGCCATATATTGTATAAAATATTTAAGAGAAATAAAATAAAGTTCCAGCTGCTCTTATAATATGTTGCAAATAATAAAAAATCAAAATAACAAGATACTAAATAAAAGCAGAAATACAGCCCCTCCACCTCATGCAACTGTAGACGTAAATATGAATATCTCATTGGTAGTAAATATTTGATAGAGAATGTTGTGAAAAACTGGTGATGAGCCAAACGATATATTTTATATATGACACTTGAAACTAACATTTTATAATCATAAACATTGTTCTACAAGAAATGTTATGTCAATAACACAACATTGTTTAGTATATTTGGGATTTGAAGGACAAATTCAATAAATCAATCATTATTGAATGGAAAATAGTAAAAAGGCTGCAAGGGTGCAGAGCTGGCTTAAGGAATTGTAAATTATGTTTAAAGGAAAAATCAAATCTAATTACTTTATCTGAACAAGAAATCTGAGCTCAATGTACAATTAAGAAAAGGTTATAAAAGGTGCTTTTTGCTATTGTTGTAGGTTTTTAAAATATAAAATCATGCTCCTTTGTCTATTACATGTCTTCATACAGTCATCAGATGGAGAGATGAATGAGGCAACATATGAAACTATATATATATATATATATATATATATATATATATATATATATATATATATATATATATATATATATATATATATATATATATATATATATATATATATATGATTAATATCCCTGGAGAGGTGCCCGTGGTGTAATGGTTATCGTCGTAGGAAATGGACACAGCGACATGAGTTCAAATCTTGGACGAGACTGATTGCATTTCACATAGCACTAATACCCTTGGGAAAGGTATGAATCCAATTATTCTCCCTCTAGCTATGAATAAATAATAGGGCAGACTAGGTTCTTCAGCCTTGGTGAGCCAACTAGTCTAGGAGAAGGAAAACTCTGAATTCAAACCTTTTAAACTCAGCTTAAAAATTGACTTAGTGTCATATCCTGCCCGAGTGGAGGGGTTGGGTAAATATGATAATTAATATCCCTGGAAAAAATTATGTAATTAGGACACTTAGATATTATTTACTTAGGTCTTATTTAGCAGTAAATAAGCTAATAACAGGTACAATGTGAAACATGTTTTATTTAACACCTAAAGATTCTGGCTTCATAAAATATACCTTAAACAAAATAGATTGAATTTTTTAAATCAACAGTATAATTTGTCCAAGTTATCCAAGTACCTGACTACACCTCCAACTCCATCTGCATACACAGATATATATATATAAAATCAGCGAAAAAAGCAACCATAAAAAGACATTTTTATCATTGAAGGTTTTTGGACTATTGTCTTCATCTTTATTGTTATTTCCACAACGTTTCAGCCAATATGTCCTCTGGCCTTCTTCAGGTGTTTGTCGAACTCTGGAACCTACACGGAACTTCGAACCATGTCACCTGTTCTTATTCCGTTAGCCATAACCGGGTACAAGTGTTAAGTATTCCTGTATTGTTACTCGCCTGCAGTCAGGATTGAACCTGCAATCTCCAGATAAAAAGACACTTATAAATTAGTCTTTGTCTATTCTTTTTTGAACTATATAACTTTATAACAAAATAACCTTAGAAAAATACTTGCTGATAACACAGCACTTTAACACGCACACAACAATTTTGCTACAATGTGCCATTTTTATTTACGTACAATTATCAGATCATTATAATCTGTAGATGTACAGAAGTAAAATGTTATATTTTCAGCTGTAGAAAAAGATGTCCTTGACAATGGAAAATCGGGCACAAAACCTTCGCTATCTTTTTAGTAAAGAACATTTGATTCAGGTAAGAAGTGTTTTGTTTTCATGATGTTCAGTGATGTATTTGCACATTGAATACTTAACAAAAAATAATCATATGTGCTTTTTTTTTTGTTCATTTAAAAATTGTTTCGTTTAATAAAAAAATTGAAAACATTTCTAATTATTCTTTTGTTTGATCTTAAAATCTCTTTGAAATTTATTCAACATTATGATATATCTGTAAAAAGGGTGAATATTTTTTTTTATCTTCAGATTAAATCTATCTTTTCTAAGTTTGCACTGAGCGATGCACAAATCAAGGATATATCTGCAGTATGTGAACAGAATATGCAGTATGGCTGCAGCAGAGATGCTGATGTCCGCAAAAAAACGACTCTATTAATGGAAAATACATTTATACGAAGTAATCTCAGTGGAAATGGTAAGTAAAGTGGATTAAAAAATTCACATCTTTCAAATTCATTTTGTTGATAAGCACTAATGTCTATTATATAATCTATAAAATTTTAAATCCGTACCATTTTTAAGAAATTAAATTTTAACTTAGAAATTTACTCTTATAGAGAAATTTTCAATGAAATAAATATTTTTAAAACTTTCCCTTTTTGATGTTTACCTTTGAAAGTTTTATGATAAAATTTTTTTATTTATTTCTGAATATTTTCTAAAAATTTAAATCTAGTTCCAAGTATTTTCTTTTGTACTGAATCTTTTAGATAATCTTCTTTAATCAGAGAATGGAATCTATCTCGGATTGGATCTTGGTGGAACCAATCTCAGAGTTGTAAGGATGAAATTTGTTGATGGAATTGCAACCACAGTCCTGAAGTATTACAAAATTCCTGATGAATGTTTCACTGGTTCTTGTCACTCGGTAAGTCAACTTTAAATATCTTACAAAAACACATACTATTCTATGACTAAGTGAAATCAAACCAATCACTTGAAAATTTATTATTTAGTTTTAGTTTTTAGTTTTGATAATATCAAATTCTACTAAATGTTATTATGTTTTACTTGTTTAAAAATCTACCAATAAGTTTCAGGTCAAGTCATCCTTATAGAATTTATATCACTAATTGCAGATAGATATATAAGAAGATACGCTCTATAATTAGCAAGTAATAGTAATCTCCTTTGAGATATTATAATGATTGGGGTAAGCACAAATGTTGCTTTCACACTATCAAGTTGCAAATTAGATTGTATATTGTTTTATTCTCTAAAACATTTTAATACAAATGTGCTAATAAAAATCTTTCTAAGATTTGACATTTTTGCTATATGAAAGTAATATGAAAATGAAAATTTGATCCCTAGAATACAGACGTGATATTGTTAACCTTTTCTAAAACAAATATCAAGAAATTAAATTATAATGATCAGTGTTGATCTTTTAATGTAAACTCTTTATATTAGAAGTTTCTTTTGGTTTTATTCCCAATTAGATGGAATCTTTTCATTGTAAGCCTTTTTCAATGTAATATATTTTTTCTGCTTAATGTTTTGATTGTGTTTTTGTTTTTGTTTTTGTTTTATTCTGTTAATAGCTGTTTGAGTACATGGTTGATTGCATTGAAGACTTTGTAAAATATGACAATCTTGAAAGTGAGAAAAACATTCCTCTAGGTATGTAAGTTGTCTACTCAAATAAACATTCAATTGGTTCTCCATTTTTATGCTTGCTAGTTTAATACAGTCTTTGCTATGTGTAAAAATATCTTCTCAACAACAATGTTAATGGAGTTAGTTTAACTGTTGATTTTAAAAGAAAATCATTTCACTCTATCATAATGCAACTTTAAAACAGAATTTTTTCACACACACACACACACACACACACACACACAAATTTTTCAATAGAATATGCCAATTTCCGTAGATTTTCAATTCCTTTTAAGAAAAATATTCTTTCTATTGCATCTGTCTTTTTTAAGAATAATTTTAAATGACATTTTTGCTTTTTGATTAAAATTCTGAATATTTTCCTGTTTTAAAGGTTTTACTTTTTCCTTTCCTTCTGAAAAGAAAAGTTTAACTCATGTTAAACTAATCAACTGGACAAAAACTTTTAAATGCTCTGATGGACCTGGTCTAGATCAAGGCAAAATGTTGGCAGACCTTCTCAAAAAGAAAGTTAGTTTATTTTATTGAATTTCTAAGTTTCCCATTAGCTTTACTAGCAAATCTGTCCTTCAAATATTTTAATTATTTCCTTTTTTAGTTTCATTGATTCTTTTTATGTAATGTATATCCAATTCTTTTTACATAATGTATATCCATTCTTAGATGTCTTCATGTATCTTCATTTCTTCCATTTACAAAGCTATCACTTTTAAAACTATTGGAGATTTTATTATTTTCCTTCTTAGAATCTTCCTGTGAATTTGGTTGCCATCATAAGCGACACAACAGCTGCACTTATCACTGGAAACTATTTAGATAAGAAATGCACAATTGGCTTGATTTTAGGTAAGTTGCTTTTTGCTTCCTTTTTTTTTTCTCCCTCAATTTCATAATGAAGAAGTATAAAAGTACATACAAAATTATTCAACTAAAAAAAATTTCAGTGAACATTCAAAATAACTGATAAGGTCAAACACTTGATACTCATTATTCTTATTTAGCATTTTGCAAACTATAGTTTATGCAACAAATCAGGCCTGCTGAATATACAGAATATGTTATTATTCTTAAATAATTTTCTGTATTATTTTTTCTTTAACATTATCATGTAGAAAATTAATTCTTTTGTTTATGTATCTAAGTTTATATATAAAGTTAAAAATGAATAGTCATGATTTTAACAAGGATTAAAATCGACTAAAATAAATCTTCAAATCCTAAGGAACATTTCAACTAACTCTTTTCAAAGTAGATGTCAGTAATTATATAATTAAACAAATGAGAGGTGTAATCTGAAAAGAGAGGAAGAAAACAAAATGAGAAATTCTTCAATAAGTCAAGTTTGCTTTGCCTATGTCAGTCCTGACATGGTGTATTGACTACAACATTTTCTAAGATATTAAAGGTGATGTTTTGTCTGGGTTTTATGCAAAATAGAGAAGAATTCATTTGCATAATGTTTACCGCAAGGATTTGAACTCAATAAATTGTCATCAATGGTGGACACATCAGTTTGTGAATACCTAAATGGGCATACTCATGTGTATTTATGAATGGAGATGTGAATGTGCTAAGTAATACTTACCTCCAGTCTTTTGATATATATATATATATATATATATATATATATATATATATATATATATCTGGGAAAACTGGAAAATACATCTAACAGTGTGAAAAAGTACAAATATGAAAAAATGCAAGGTCTTTATTTATAATTTGAATTATTTGCCAAT